>CM061059.1:18816437-19132613 GCA_030762865.1 Paraleonurus japonicus
AGTTAGCAACAAGTGTATTAAGGAATTCAGTACCTTATCACTTCTAACTTTAACAATACTTAATCCTTTTTCATTTTGAATTCTTTTAAGGAACTCTGGAATCTTTGTCATATTCTCATTCTTCTTGTACAAGAAAATACCCCAGGTTAATCTTGAGAAATCATCTACTATTACCAAGGTATATTTTCTTCCACTGACGCCGAGAGGTGTGACTGGACCAAAAAGATCCATGCGAAGATGTAATACCCCTAATTTATCCAGGATTATTTATTGTCTTTATTAATTTCAAAATATCAAATTTTATTAAAATTAAATATTTTTCATATCTTGCAAATTTTAATAAATAATATCTTTCAATTTCATTATTTTCTAAAAAAGAATCTTTTACTTAAAATCAAATCTTGAGTTTCCCATGAGATACAAATGCCTAATTTTTCTCACTAGAAAATATATTTTCTTCCCTATTTTCAAATTTCTAAATCTTTTAAATAAGGATTTTAAAAGTCTTTTAATATTTAAATTCTAGTCCTTATCTCATTCAAGCCCAAGTCCATACACAATACAACTATTTATATATGATCTTAACCTAGAAAAAATTACAAATTAACAAATCATAATTTTTAACGACACTGTTTCTTCTTCTTCAAGTGTTTTTACGGTAATTTTACTTCTTCCATTTTGTATTCCTTTTGCTTCTATTTCAGAGTTTTCTCTCAATTATATATACACATATCATGCACTGCCTAACTAGAATTCTAATTATTGTGGTTAAATTAAAAATTAAGTTAGATAATTAAGTGTATTATGTAAGCATGAATTATAGACGTCAGGGATTAGTTTCAAAAATTACACCTAAGATTTGTCTCTCTATTAAACTATGTAGTTCAGTTCTTTAATTATAAATTTTTTTATCATCAATAATGACAGTACAATAATTGAGAATTTTATCCGAGAATTAGGAATTTTTTTTTATCAAATTAGTCCTAAGAATTACAACTAGAATTTATATATTTTAGTTCGAAGATTTATTTATATTATCTTTCTAAGTAGATTTAATTATATATGTTAGGCGACGGTAACCGCGAGGAGTAGAATTTGAGACAATTGCATTCATTCCATCCACGACATACTTTTGAGGTGGGGATTTCTATCCTACTATGTTTGTCTCTATTAAATGCGATCTGCGATTTTACTATCATTCATGAAAGATATTTATAAGGAAAGGTATGAACTTTATAAATGAGATGATGATAGGTCTTTTGACCTTTATAAACGAGGTGATGATAGGTCTTCTGACCTTTATAAACGAGGTGATGACAGGTCTTCTGACCTTTATAAACGAGGTGAAGATAGGTCTTCTGAACTTTATAAACGAGGTGACGATAGGTCTTCTGACCTTTATAAACGAGGTGATGATAGGTCTTTTGACCTTTACAAATGAGGTGATATTAAATATTAATGTGATTGATTAATTTAATTACTTATTGTATTTAGTTTAGACAACCATATCCCCACTGAGCCGGGGTTTGCTCACCCTTTCTCTTTTCCCCTTTTCAGATTGAGAGCCAACGTGGTACAATGGAGGATGCATAGCCCAGAGATTAAATTAGCCCA
Source organism: Paraleonurus japonicus (assembly GCA_030762865.1). Taxonomy (NCBI): domain Eukaryota; kingdom Viridiplantae; phylum Streptophyta; class Magnoliopsida; order Lamiales; family Lamiaceae; genus Paraleonurus; species Paraleonurus japonicus. The sequence continues at coordinate 18,818,052 of CM061059.1, forward strand.
CTTTTAATTATATCTAGTTATTCATTTAAATTCTTAGTGACAAGTTTTAAATTTTTATTGTCATTGATACTCACTCGAATTTAACTAAATTGGATTTTATTTTAAAGTCTTACGCTGATTGTCAAAATTTATTTAAATTAAATTTTAGTTCACGCCTTTTGTTTTAAATTATTAATTATTTCTCAAAATTTATTATTATGAAAATTGGGGCATGACAGAAGAAGTTCCAGAATCCTATATGAAGAAGGACTATTCATTATTTTAAAAGAATTTCTAGTTTGTTTTCCTTTTTGACAAGCATCACAGACATGGCTCTTTGAAAATGCCCCATATGGGAGTCCTTTGACTAAAGATTTCCTTGCTATTTTGTTAAGAGTTTTGAAGTTTAAGTGACCAAGGCGCTTATGCCACAATCAACTTAAATCATCTGAACTCTTCGCAACAAGACAAGTATCTTTAGGACAACTTTTGAAGTTGGCAACATAAATGTTATCTTGTCTGACTCCAGCTAATAGTATATTTTCATTGAGACCATCTAAGACATAGCATGCATTACAGGTGAATTTTACACTAAAACCCTTATCACAAAATTGTGAAACAGACAACAACGTGACTTGAATATCACCAATCATCAAGGTCCCAACTCCTTTGGATAGCCCAAAATTGTTATATCCAAACATGACTTGTGGTCCATCTATAGTCTGATAGTTAGAAAGTAGACGCTTTTCAAAGGTCATGTGTTTTGAACACCCATTGTTAATGTACCAGACGACCTCAAGCACATCTGCCCTTTCTACTATTCTTGTATCTTCATGTAATTACAGAATAGTTTTTAGGTACCTTTTGAAAGTTAGGTCCATCTTGGTTAAGTTGACATTTAGGAATCCAGATAAACACATCAATATTCCTTAAACCAGTGTTTGAAGTTTGCAACCATATCTATCAACCAATATAAGACTGTCAAGATCAATCTTAGTCAGCTGATCTTTAGTAATTGTCTTATATCTTGGTAAAAATGGATATGATTTGCTTCTTCCATCAAAACTACTATACTTAGGATGAGATTTTGACTTAGTCTTTGGTTTAACCTTGGGAACATCAGATGAGGATGAGATTCTTCCATCAGACGAGGTGATTTGTTCTTTAGGTTTCCAAGGACCAAATCTTGTCTCCTCTTTAGCTTTAGTAGCTTTGACAAAAACCCTTAGTTTTACAGGATCATCCTTTTTGTTTCTATCAAAATCTAATCCTGCCTTATCACTAGATTTTTGTGAAGTACTAAAGATTTTATCTATTGTAGATTGAGTGTTGCTAAGAAGTCCTAACTTGAGATTTAACTCTTTGTTAGTCCTATTAAAACTCTCATTCTCTGAATAGGCATTTGATAATTTAAGTTTTAAAGAATTCAATTCTTTTTCTAACTCAACAGTCTTTTCAGATGAAGAATTAGTGATAGTCTTAGGCGGACATTCCCCCTTGAATGAGCAGTCTGATTTCTCACTAATCCTAATCTGACTTTCCTTCGTTAAACTAAGAATTTGATTCTTTAAATTTAAATTTTCAATCTCTATTTGTTTATAAGCAGATAGAGCAGTCTCCAGATCTTTCAAAAGTTTACTAATAAGACATGGATCTGATTCGGATAAATTTCCACAATCATTATCAGAAGATGAGTAGTGGTTTACCTCTTTTGCCATGAGACATACGTCATCATCTGACCCAAATCCAGATGAGGATGAAGATGATAATGTTTCATGAACTTCTTCCTTTTCAGCTAGAAGAGCTCTCTGATCTGCATACCTCTGGTCACGTTTCTTTCTCTTCTCCTCACGTTCTCTTGGGGTTAGCTGAGGACAATCATAACTGTAGTGACCAGGTTTATTGCAGGTATAACAATTGTCTCTTCTATCAGATTTTGGACTACTTTCTCCTCTTCTGACAAGTGATTTGTACCTCATAGTCTGATCCTTTTTCTTCTCATTATCTGAACCCTTTTCTTCTCTATCTGGCTTATAACTCCTTCAACATGATCTGTCCCTTTTATTTCTTTTGTACTTCATCTTGAGCCTTCCATATGTTTTCATCAATAGGGCCATTTCTTCCTTAATTGACAAGTCAAATGCCTTGGATACCTTATCCGACTCTTCTTGATGAAGAAATGCAACTGTTTTTCCAAAAGTAGATGATTCAACTTCATCTTCAATCTGAATGTCATAATTTAAAGCTTTAAGATGTGAAAACAATGTATGGTGAGAAAATCAAGATATATTTTGTGTGGCTTTGAGAATGTTAGTCTTTTCTCTCCATCTCTTGCTCAATGATCTAAGAACTTTATTATTAATCTCTTTTTCTGTATAGGACTTTCCCAAGTCAACACCCTTATTGAAAAGATTTGTCAACCTAACATCCAACTGATCAATTGATTCACCCTCCTTCATCTTGAAAGTATCAAATGTATGTAGAACAGGTTGCAGCTTATTCTCTTTAACCTGATCTGATCCTTCACACATATTCGCCAATGTCTCCCACATCTCCTTGGCCGTTTTGCAACGTTTTACCTTTTCAATTCAATCTTTACTTAGAGTTTCTATGATCTTTGTTTGCTACTTGGTCCAAGTTGTGGATCTTTCGCTCATCATTTGTTAAATCAGCTCCCTTCTTCTCACAACTGACTCTGGTTTCAGAAGATTCAGCTCCATCACTCACAATCCCATGGTAAAACTTGATGGGACCTTCCTCCATAACTTCTTCCATCCGATCATAAATAGCTTTCAGATGATTCTCCATCCTAAACTTCCAGTAATCATAATCTTCAATTGAGAATTCTGGCAAACTCCTAGTCTTCTTACTTTTAATTGCGGACATGATAAACAAGAAACTTGATAGAAACTTATTAGCAAGGTTAGTGAACCAAAGAAGAAGAATAATGGAAAAAACACAATTCAAGAAACTTCAAGACCTCCAATATATCAGAAACAACTTAACACTGCTCTGATACCACTTGTTGGTCCCTAGATTGAGTGTTTTTAAACGAGTTTAAGCAAGCCTTCCAGAGATAATCTAGAAAGGGGGGGGGGGTTGAATAGATTATCTAAAATTTTCACAAAATTCAGATTCTTAATTCAATCTTAAATTGCAAACCCAAAATCAAAGTTGTTAGCGAAAACAAATTTATACTCAATCTATAAAACCGGATCTAAAGTAATCTGAAGTGATTTTAACCAATTAACTAGTAATCAACATAAATTAAATGCAGAAAGTAAAGAACACAGGATTTATAGTGGTTCATATCAAAAGATCCTACATCCACTCTCCTTCTTCAATCTTGAAGAAGGAACTCTTCCTTCTCACTTACTGTTTTACTTACTATCGATTACAAGTTACAATAAAGATGTTCTTCATCTCTGATTTTCCTTTAATCTATCTAACAAATCTATGTTTACAGTGCAGATTATGATTTGAAGGTTCACAGAAAGTGTTCTTCAAACACTTAGAAAATGTTATGTAAACTGCTTTAGAAAACTAGTGAGTACTTTTTGATAATGTGTGCTTTTGAAAATGAGTGCAAAAGTTCTTCTAAGAACTGTGCTTAGTCCTATTTATAAGGCTGCAAGACGGTTAGTTTGTTGTAACAAACTTAAAAACCGCTTAACAAACATTTCTTTAAAACTGCCCTGACCTCAGCTGATCTTGAGTTAGTTGTCTGTCTTTGTCTTGGTGAAAACCTGCCTTTCTTATTCTACTCAGCTGGTCTTGACCTTGTCTTGAGTTCTTCATTAATCTCTTAAACAGATAACTTCTTCAAAACTGTCTTCAAATGACCTTTGAGCTTCCTAATCTCAACTGACTTCATTCATCTCACCTAGTCTGATCAGCTTACTAGGGAAATGTACTACTTCAGCTGATGTATACAGTTTCAGTTGGTCATTCTATTTTACATGAGCTTATCTAACCTATATATTTTAACTTATCAAAACTAAAATCTGATCCAACACAAGCATATAAGGATTATCAATTAAAGAGCCACACCAATAAATATAGAATTTTGAAAGAGACTAACTTTATTATTTCCAAAAGACCAGGAAAATCCTAGTTTATCCAAAGTAGAAATAGAAATTAAATTTGTCTAAAAGACGGTACGATAAATGTCTCAAACAAATCTAAATAACAACCACTCTTTAAATGCAATATAAAGGTTGCAATAGCCTCGACTTCAACTTTATTACCATCGCCCACAAAGATGAATCTTTCAGCATCAATTGGCAGTCTGCTACACAGGCAAACCTGCAAAGACATACTTATGTGAGTAGTAGCTCCAGAATCTACCCACCAAGTATCTTTAGGTACAAAAGGATAAATTAATCACATAACGTATACCCTTCTTAACACGCCATGCAGTGTACTTGGAGCACTCTTTCTTTTTATGCCCAGACTTCTTGCAGAAGTAGCATTTTGCCTCCTCAGATTCTTTTTGTTTCTTCTGCTTTGAAGCAACAATCGCAGTATTATCTCTTCCTCTTTCACATAGTGAGATATAAGCTCATTCAAGGACCATTTGTCCTTTTGAGTGTTATAACTCACTTTGAATTTCCCAAAGTGTGCAGGAAGCGAGATCAAAACTAAGTGCACGAGCAAATCCTCGGATAGCTCTAACTTTAATTCCTTAAGCTTTGATGCAAGATTAAAAATCTCCATAATGTACTCCCTTATGTTCCTTTTTGCCTTTGTACCTCATGGAGACGAGTGTAGCCAAAAGACTACTCGCCTCAGTTTTTTCATTCTTGGCAAAGTACTGCTCAACAATCTCAAATAATGTTTTGGCCTTCTCGCTCTCAGTAATAGAGCCCCGAAACGCCTCTGGAATGGAGCACTTCATGATCATCAGGCACATTCGGTTTGACTAATTCCACTTCTCAATTTTAACTTCTCGGGTTTTCAGCAATAGCAGTGGGTCGATCAGACCGAAGAGCCAGATCAAAGTCCATACAACTGAGAACAATATCTACGGTTCTTTTCAAATTTTGAAATTTGTCCCATTAAGCATTGGGATGATAGAAATTTGAACAGAAATATTTGGAGTTGTAGCAATAGAAACTAAAATAGATAAAACCATAAGTACACATAAATTATTTTTGAACAAATAATATAAATTGGGGACCCATCTCAAGACACCTAGTGCAACATTAATCTCGTCTGTGGATATATAATTAATTGCAGTGATAATCTTGGTGTAACGATTAAGCATTGATAGTAAGTTCTGTCAAATAAAAGTTTATCTATGGACCGACTAATATTCACATGAAAAAAATCATTTAATTATCACATACACATCGCATGTATGTTATTATTTAGCCAAACTGTGTCTACCTATGGGCCGAGCACAAAATGCATAAAATAATTCCACATTACATCCATGTAATTTCAATAAAATCGTTCTCCACACACAGAGGTTGCAATGGCAACATGATGCTTTGATAGACTAAATTGAAAATTACTTAGACCAATTAAACAACTTTTATATATATATATATATATATATATATATATATATATATATATATATATATATAAAAGTTGTTTAATTGGTCCAAAACCAAATTAAAACTTTAGTTGAATTAAAGACCACGAAACCAAAATAGGCCTTAAAATAAATTAATATACTAAACTAGAATACAGAATACATAAAATCACACTATAATTATCACAACTTAAATTGCGTACACTTAAAGCATGTATTAGCAAATACATAAAAATAACAGTTTGACTAATTTTCTATAAGGTATATCGTAATCAAAGCCGCAAGTATACCATCACAAAGTTGTACAAATGCTAACACAAACTTAGCAGAAAACCTCAATAAAAAGTTTTTGGTCCATCCTAACAAAATAAATCACATGCGTACATGTATGATGAGTAGGATGACATGTTCGCGCTAGACCCACAAATTATGCTTGCCATTATGCAGAAGATAAATAACTCATAATATGATAAAACAAAAATAATATTCACAAAATAATGAATAATCTAGATAATAATTATTCACAATAACATCATGTATTACCACATATATATATATAATCAAGCATTAAAACAAATAATTTTCACAATTTTGAATAATCTAGCAGTCAATGACTGCTCTGTTACCACTAATAAGAATTTATAAACACATAAATTCAATAATACCTATTATCCTAGAACATGCTTCAATTCTAGGAAATATACATCGCACTAGATTATTAGGAGTATTAGGGATACATGGATCCATTGAGTTTCTTAGGCGGAATATGAATTTGATGGATCGATATTATGGTCTTACTAAACTAAATCGCTTTATTCCTCAATGGGACCGTCATTTTCTTTCTGATGGAGAGAATAGAAAACTATGTGTGATTTTGGTATCTTGGGGACCATAACCCACTGGATCTATATCTACTACTCAATTAGGCCACTCATAATCACCTAATAGTAGTATAAGGTATCTACTTAATTACTCCACATCAATTACGCAGTCAAATTGACTTTACCTTATTTAGACCACTAATTAAGTCAATGTGTTGAACATCTGATATAATTGTATGATATATTTGCCCATAATTAGATTATAGAAAATCTGTAATTTCCTACAAATAAAACTCATGTGGTGCTAATTCCAAAATGTGAAAGTCCACAATCGATGAAAGACCTTCGTCCTATCTCACTATGCAATGTTATCTATATAATCCTCTCGAAGGTTTTGTGCAACAGAATGAAGTCCGTCTTGCCGGGTCTTGTTGATAAAGCTCAATCGGCCTTTATATCGGGTAGAACAATACAAGACAATATTGTAACACCCCATTTTTAGAAAACTTGCATTTCATATTTTTCTAATTTAATTATTTTACTAAGAATTAAATTTGTGAATTTATCCCCTAGTTCTTAAAAGAAAGTTTATAATTTATGCAATTTAAGAACTAATATTTTCAATGAAATTTTAAAGAGTTTTGCAGGGTAGCCTACTAAGGAGAACGAGCTTGATCCCGACTCACTCGACACAAGTAAACAAGGAAAATAGATAAGTTAAATTGAAATGAAGTATAGTGAAAAATTATTTATAATAAGATACTTATATATTTATAACTTGAAAAAAAAAAAAGAGAAGAGGAAAAGAAAAAAAAATTAAAATTCAAAATTTGAGAAGTGTATTAGTTCTTTTTCATTTGACAGTTTCAGCTGCTTGGCCTTATTGGGCTTTTTGTTAGAACTTTGCTATTTTTGGCTTGTATTTTGGCCTTTTGGTCATGATCTCTTTGGCCTTTCATGTGGTCATTCTTTTAGAAGACTATATCTTTTTTCCCTTTGATGGATTTTTCCCTAAGGAGGATTTTGCCATCAAAGGTTTTTTAATGTGGGTCCGGCCTCTTGATCGACATGTGATCATATGGCTCTAGGTTTTGTTTTTCTTTTTTCCTTTTATTAATAATATCCATATTTAGAAAAGAAAAAAAATTTAAAATTTAAGATAGATTCATTTTTTTTTTAATTAGTCTTTTCTTTTCAAGAGTTTTAAATTAAAAAAAAAGGATATGTATATTTTTTTGTCTGCATAAAGAATACGCAGAGTGGCGTTTCATTTCTCACCTCTTCTTCACAGCGTCTTCTCTCTTTTCTCTGTCTTCTCTCTTTCTCCACTCTCTCACTAAAATCTTTCAATAACCTGTTATTACCTCATCTCCAGTGAAGTGCAAGTCTTTTAGAGGTAAGAACATAAGAATGTTTTATTTCACGTCTTTGTCCCAAATAAGTTTTCTTTAAAGAAAAAGGGGGAAAACGATATTTCTGCTTTTAAGTTGGATTTATTTTCTCCTTCCTTTTAATTTCTCTGAAATTCTTGGTAAAATGTTGCCCCAAAATGTTGCTTTTGAAACCCAAAATAATTTAGGGTTTGTGATTTTTTTTTTTTGCTAGAAACCTTGACTCATCTCATTGGATTTACTAAATATATGACTCATTTGTGTTGATTCATGGATTGCATGTGTTATATGTCATTGCATGTGACTTTTAAGTTATTTTTCCTACTGCATGTCTCTATTTCTATGGTGTAAGGATTTATTTCGTGATTCTTTGGTGATTAAATCAAGTTGGGTGCCCCAACTATGCTTTGTATGTATAGATTTTGTTGTTGAAATTTATTATGTAATTGCATGTTACTTTCAAAAAGTGTTCTGACCTTTTCTAATCAAATTTTCTCAAACCCCTTTTATCAAACAGAAGTTCTGGAAGTCTAGAATATGTGGTAAAAATTTCAGATTTTTTGAAGTTATTTTCGATTTAATATGATTTTTCTACCAAAGTGCTGTACAGAAGAAAAATGCCCCTGTTTTTTGCGATTATTGCAAAATTTATTGTGAGCAGAAAAATTAATATTTGAAAGTGATTTTCGACTATGTTATTCTACTATGTCTTAGCTTTCATAAGAATTTTACCTTGATACATTTGGATTTATACGATTTTTAATAAATTTTTTAACAAACAGTGTCTTCCTAGTAAAAACGGACAGTTTTAGAGCTCTAGAACGATGCATGATCAAGTAGGAAATGTGAAGATTTAAAATGTGATCTTTTTACCAGTGATACTACTGATACTTAGAATATTATATATATTTTTACTTGATTTTATTTAATTCATATTCATGTGTTACAAAATTTTATAAAAATATGGAACATAACCTCATTTAGGAGATTATTTTTATCTAACTTGAAAAATTCATAAGTAACAAAATTGAGATTATTTTCATGTGCAATTTTTATGGTATGTAGCTATATGTGTTTTGAATCTACTGTATAAATTTAATAATTTAATGACATGTTTATATTTGATTATCAATTATCTTCTACGAGCTGTCTTTTTAAGGAGTTTTACATAAAAGGCGAGTTTGTAAATTATTTTCTTTAGTAACCTAAGTAATTGAAAATAGAGGTATTCCATAATGCATAAATTGGTTTTGTTGTGAGCATGTTATAACGCTTTTACAATTTCTTTTACATATATGAGGAAATTTTATAATTTCTTTTTATGTGTACTTGACTAGTCTTAGTAAATAGAATTTTTTCTTTGAAATATGTTTAAGTTTACAAGTAGGTATATGTTATATATACATATATTTATATGTATTAGATACTAATTAAAGTTAGTAAAATCACTTTAAGTGCATGGTTATAACTTAATGCTTATAAGACTAAAAGACGACTGAATGTGTCGAGTGCAGTTCGAGACAGTTGGATTTCCGGGAAGCTATTTTGAAACATTCAAATACCAAGAAAGTGGGTAACCTTTAAATACCTTTTGCATTATTTAGAGTAATCTGTGTGTGTACGAGCAGGCAGATCTTCGGATTATGCTCTATGTGAATTTTAGCTAGTCGACGGACTATGCTCTGTGTGATAAGGCTAGTCGACGGACTATGCTCTGTGTGAATCAAGACAGGTCTACGGACTATATCTATGTGAAATGAGTCAGGTCTACAGGCCTGACGTGTACTCGGTTGACATGCTATTTGTCTTTTTAATGCAATTGTGTTGGTCCCACGGATTGAGTGAATTATTAAAGAGCTTAGACAACCTTCTAGTGAAAATCTAGAGGGGGGGGGGAGATTGAATAGATTTTCAAATCCTTTTTCAAAGATTAGATTAACTACTCAATGTATCATAGCTATACAGCGGAAAACAGTTTTAACTCAATCTTTAAGTATCAAAAGCAATCTGAATTATGAATCTGAAATTGAGTTTGTTTTGAATGTTTGATGAATAACAAGATAAGTAAATAAACAGTAATGAACACCAAGAATTATAGTGGTTCGGATCAAACAGATCCTACATCCACTCTCCTTCTTCAACTTGAAGAAGGGCCTCGACTACTTACTATCTTACTCACTTACAAAGTTACAATTACAAACTTGTGAAGATTCCTATCTTTGATCCTATCTTCAATCTGCCTATCTTTATGGAAACTTGTAGATTACAGTGCAGAAGTGTGAAGATATACAAATAAGTGTTCTATAAACACTTTGAACTTTTTGAATATTGTTTTGAAAAACTTTCTGTGTGATCTTTAAGAGAATTTGTGAATAATGTGAATGAGAGTACTGAATGTTATGTTTGAAACTGTGCCTAAACATATTTATAAGCCTGAGAAACGGTTAGTTTGTTGTAACAACCTAAAAACCGCTTAACTAACTTATTCCTCAGCTGATCTTGGTCTTAGTCGTCTGTAGCTGACTTGGTGAAGACTTGTCTTTCTTATTTTACTCAGCTTGTCTTGACCTCGTCTTGAGCTCTTCATTATTATCTCCAGCAGATGACTATCTCAAGCTCGTCTTCAGATGACCTTCTCTTCTTCGACCTCAGCAGACTTTTCTGGCTTTACCTAGTCTGGTCATCCTAGCCTTAGACCTCTTTACCTCAGTTGTCTTATACAATCAGCTGGTCATCTTACTTTACATGAGTTGACTCTAGTCTATCTACTTTTAACTCATCAAAACTTCTTCTAATCTAACAATTTTCCCATTTTTTATGAAGTTAAAACTACAAGAACGAGAAAAACTCACAGCTTAATCAAGGTTATTCAAGATAATCAGATAGGCATAATTCAACATATAAGCATTTAGTTCAACTTTTATTCACATAAGAGCATTTAATTCACACTAAGAAAAATTTTAAGAAAAGTTTTAAGAAAAGTTTTAAGTCTGAAGACTTTATCAGATGATTAGTACTTAAAAAATTTTAAGTCTTAGGACTTATAAGATTTTTTAGAAAATTTTATTCTGAGATGGAAGTTTTCGCAGTAAAGAAAGCTTAAAAATATAAGACAAGTTGAATCAGATAAAATCAAGTATATTCACAGATGATTTACAAATTTACAAAGTGGTGCAGATAAGAAGGAAAAATAAGAAAAAGAAAGTCATGTTCTTATCAGACACCCCAACGGCTTGCTTCTGGGACATCCAGCCAAGTAAAGACTCTTGTTCTTAGCTTCTTTAGTTCTTCCTCGTCTGTGAGTCCTGACTCGACCTCGGCTTGGTGACTACTGTCTTCACCAAGTTCAGATCAGGAGTCCCATCAGTATTCGGCTTAGGCTTGGCATGCTCGTAGGCTGGGGCAATTAGGTCACAGTTGAAAACGTCGCTAGTCTCGTCGAGTAGCCTTCCATAGAGGTCCAGGTCTTCCTTCTCCATCCATTCGTGCCATTGAATATTTTCGTCTGCAGCTCCAGTCGGGGATACCTTCAAGATGTACCAAATGTACATCCATCTAACATCCATGTTCTTGTCATGATATTCTTTGGTGTATTTGCCTGCGACCATCTTTGGAGGGGCAGATGTGCGGTGGTAGGGGCGGAAGTCTACTTCATCTGTGGCTTTGGATACCCACTTCCTAGTTCCCCTATCCCACTTCATCTATGCCCCTTTGCCTAGCTTTTTCTGCCTCTTCTTTTCCCTCTCTCTGAACCACTCCATTTCGGCTTTGATCCTTCTGATCTGCTCTTCAGACAGGTTGGAGTAGTCTGGTTCTCTCTTCTTCTTCTCAGCCTTGAGTGATTTGGTAATGTCGACCTCGGCTTGCTCTTTCTCAGCTGCTTTTCCTTTTCCCTTGCCTTTGACCTCAGATGTTTTCTCTGACTCTTTCAGTCTGGCCAGCAGCTTCTCCGACTTTTCTTCCTCCTCTTTCCTCCTCTTCTCCTCATCTTCTCGGATGGCTTCCTCAATCTAAGTCACCCTCAGCTGCAGGGCGGCGAGTTCATCTGCTTTCTCTTTCACCTCAGCCTTTGCCGCCTCTAGCTCAGCTGTGTCAGCCTTGATTTGCAACTTGTCTAAATTGGCCTTGTCTAGCCTAGCTTGCCCAGCTACTTCCCCCTTTTTAACTTCATCAGTTAGGGCTCGTAGCTAGTCTTCCAGAGAGGCACAACGCACTCGAAAATTTGTTTTGTCGTTGGTCAGTGCATCCACCACGACTACGTTGTCCTCTGCCACTTTGGCTTTCAGCAGCTTCACCTCCCCCTCTAAGCTGCTCAGACGACTGACCAATGCAGAGCTGGTCTTGTCAGATAGGTTCCTTGATATATTGACCTCGGCTATCCGCATGTTTGTCAGCATCGTATCTGTCACCGCCCTGATGATGTGCTTTGTCTTCTTGGCCACCATTCTCTCTACCTTCTGAGTAATTTTCTGCTGAAGGTTCTGGAAGGCAGAAGAGATGGCAGATAAGGGGTTGTCTGAGTCTTCCTCCTTGGAGGAGTCAGACGAGGAGGGAGATGAGGGAGTTTTTGGAGAAGGGGAGCTCATCCAGATATCCCCAAATAGTTTGTGAGAGATATCCCGGATTGGACTTGGGGAGATGATTGGGTAGGTGGAGGTTGGTTATCAGATGGGGAAGGTGGTGGTGGTATTTCAGAAGGTGGGGGTGGAGAAGATGGTGGGGGTGGTGGAATTTCAGATGGTGGCTGGGATGAGGAGGGTACAGATTCGGCTATCTGTGGGGGAGGAGTTGAGGTGGTAGGTAAGTTGTAGTTATGAGTGTAGGTGTGTAGATGGGACCGATGGGTAGGGGTAGTGTGGGTTGAATTTAGGGTAAGGGGGTAGATGGGAGTTCAGTTTGGACTTCTAGGGAGGTAGGCTATTTCAGAGGCTCGGAGGTGCCAGCCTGGGACACCTCTTCATCGCCAGGGTGGGTAGATGAGGGGGAGGGGGAGGGATTTGGAAGAAGATAAACTGGAGGATGTGCCAAAGGAAAGTACCTTTTGAGCTTTTTCCTTCTTCTTTGGCGAGGGGGAGGGGGTCCTCTCGGAGCTTATTTCCTGGATATCTTGTGCTTGCTCAACTGCTGCTGCAGCCACCTCCAAGGTTTGTACTTCCTCGACCAGCAGACTGGGCTGTGCAGCAGACGTTGCCCCCTCCTTCTCTGAGGTTTTGATAATCCTCCTCCGCTTGGGTGCCTTCTCCTTTAGCTTCATTGGCTGTGAAGCCTCAGCTGAGCTCACGGTCGGCTCCGTCAGCTGATCCTCCTCGGCTTAGGGCTCAGCTACCCTCTCCTCAACCGCTTCCTCATCAGAGTCTGCTGGCCCTCTAATCAGCTCATTCTTGGTGAGGAGCCCTTTCTCCTTGGTGTAGCTCCTCACCCCATCTGTCCAGTTGAGGTCGTCGGCCAGCAGATCCTCTAGGAGGACATTTATCTTGTTGAATAAGTTAGTAATGGACTTAGCAGTCCATTCACCATTGTTGAAGATAAGCCTCTCCTTCTCTGTCTTCAACCTCCCCATGAACAGCTCAGCCCAGTTAACCTACACCCCATCCAAAATTGCCCTGATGCAGTTTAACCTGGGCCTTGTCAACCCATCGTGGGAATTTTGTTCCCCCAAGATACATTTAGTCAGTATCGTCATTTGTAGACGATACTTCCTCCTAAGAATATTCTTCTTCAACTCCTTCCTCCTATCCTTGCACGATGATCGGACAATCAACTCAAATGATTCTACCCAATCTTCATCTTTGTAAACCAGGGGGCTCACTCCCTCAGCATTTGTATCGAACACCCTGGCTACTTCTTCCTTTGTAACCACCACATCATCACCATCAACCTTCGTTTTAAAAACAACATTCTCCAGAACTCCATTGGTGTAAAATTCAATCCCTCGCATATCAAGGGTCTTATTTTTCTCCGATTTCTTCGAACAAAATGTTCTCAACCTCGATCTTTTCAATAACCTCAGAATTTCAAGCGACTCTGGATCGGAGGTTGTGTCGAAATCCACATACATCTCCGATTTGATTTTCTTATTGTATGCATCTTTGTTGATGTTCACCATTGTTGAAGTGACTCCATTAAATTTGTGACTCTGACTCATAAAAGGTTTAAGTGGGGTTTTGAGAGTTGAGAATTTTACAGAGGATAAATCACTTTTCTGAAAATGAAAGGGGTTAAACGAAGAAGAAGGTGAATTTATAGGAGGGAAAATTTGGAGAGAGAATCCACATGGAAAGTGGATTTAAATCTGAATTGTTTATTCAAAATAATTTACTGTGCTGGATCAAAGGTTAAAAATGAGATAAACGATTGGGATTCAGTGCGTGAGAATAACTCGACTTTGAAATGCATAAAAAGTAACTGTATAGGCCGCGGATTTGACAGCTAGTAGGGTTACTTTATGCAGAGAAGTAAGTATACCTGACGTAAGCCTAGGTTTACATTTCTTTGCACAAAGGTTTTCTAAAACAGACAAGGGTTTGATTGACTTAGTCTAAGAAAAGACCTTGTCTGGGTTTTTTTTTCCAGGAAAACAGCCTAGTCTGATCCCTTTTAAAACAAAATTTTAGAGGAGTTATTCAATGCCTTTTGTTTTAAATAAACTAAGTCTTATATTCAAATATAGCTAGTATATAAGAATATCAGACTCAGCTGAGTTTTCAAAGACCAACTCCTCTGAAAAGTTTTGAAGTAGATGAGCTGTAGGAATAATTTTGAAAACAAGCTTTTGAAGAAAACAAAGAAAGGGGTGAACAGATGAGAGGGTTTTATCAGTTTAGAAAATTCAAGCTGATCTAACAATGTTGATCTATTACCTGTTCCTGCAGATACATAAACTCAAGAAACCATTAGTAGCTAAAGTAAGTCAGATAGGATGCAATTAGTCATCTGTTTTGAGGAAATCAACTGACTATTGTGTCCTGATATACTTGATGTCAGATAAGCAATTGTCAAGTCAGATAAGGTCAATATGACTAATCCTTGATTCTTGATTCCTAAGAAGGAGATCAATGATATCAGCTCTGTGATTGTCCTTTGACACATATCAAGTCTGACAATTCTTTCTAGGCAAGATTTAAGGAAAGGAAAAGAAAGAAAGGAAATACAAGATACAAACAATAGAATTTATAAATCAGCTAAGGATGCATCAAGTAATCCTAACTCTAAACATAATTCCTTAAACCTAGATTCGGCTAAGGGTTTTGTAAGTAAATCTGCTCTCTGAGACTTAGTTGCTATCTTTTCTATTCTAATGTCATTCTTCTCAACATGATCTCTAATGAAGTGATGCCTTATATCTATATGCTTACACCTAGAATGCAAGACAGGGTTGTATGTCCCAGCTATTGCACTATTACTATCACAGTAAATAGGAACAGATGATGTGAGAATGTTATAATCCCTAAGCTGTTGACTAATCCAGAGGAGCTGAGAGCAACAACTACTAGCTGCCATGTATTCAGCTTCAGTTGTGGAGGTTGCAACACATGTCTGTTTCTTAGATAACCAAGAAATTAATTTGTTGCCCAAAAATTAATAAGTTCCAGAGGTGGATTTCCTATCAATTTTACAGCCTCCAAAATCTGAGTCTGAATAGCCTGAAAGCTCGAAGTTGTCATCAGATGGGTACCACAACCCAACCTGCAAAGTCCCTTTCAGATATTTAAGGATTTTTTTAGCCGTCTCCAGATGAGTTTTCTTGGGATTTGATTGTAATCTTGCACAGACCCCAACTGCAAAGGCTATGTCTGGCCTACTTGCAGTAAGATGTAGAAGGGATCCAATCAATCCACGATACTCTGTTGCATCCGTGGGTATCCCCTGCTCATCTGAATCCAGAGAGAAGTTAGTTGCCATAGGTATTTTAACTTCCCTACTAGTTGTCTTCCCAAATTTATCTATAAGGTCCTTAGCATACTTAGTCTGATGTATGAATATGCCCTTACTCATCTGTTTAATTTGCAAGCCTAGAAAGTATGTTAATTCTCCCATCATAGACATCTCAAACCTGTTTTTCATGAGAATACTAAACTCTTCACACAAGGTCAGATTAGGTGAACTAAATATGATATTATCTACATAAATTTGAACTAATAAGATGTTACCATCTACTTCTTTTCTAAACAAAATTCTGTCTATCTTACCTTTTGAGAAACCACTTGATGTCAAGAATTCAGACAGGGTATCATACCAAGCCCTGGGTGCTTGCTTCAATCCATATAGAGCTTTATGGAGTTTATAGACCTTATTATTGATCCTAAACCCTGGGGGCTGTTCTACATAGACCTCTTCAAGTAACACACCATTCAAAAAGGCAGACTTGACATCCATTTGAAAGACTTTGAAAGATTTAAAGGTAGCAAATGCTAAAAATAGCCTTATTGCTTCTAATCTGGCAACTGGAGCATAGGTTTCATCATAGTCTATCCCCTCAGACTGTGAGTAACCTTGTGCTACCAATCTTGCCTTATTACGAACAATAATGTTGTTTTCATCAGTTTTATTCTTAAACACCCATTTGGTGCCTATAATCTTTTCATGTAAGGGTCTGTCCACCAGTTCCCAAATATTTTGCCTTTCAAATTGATGCAGTTCTTCCTGCATGGATGTTATCCAGTATGGATCAGATAGAGCCTCCTCAATAGACTTAGGCTCGAGAAGTGACACATAACAGCAGAACATACTTTGAGAATCTAACATCGTTCGTGTCTGAACAGTACTAGATGGTTCCCCAATGATCTGATCAGCTGGATGATAACTCCTCATCCTCTTGCCTGCTTGAGTTGAAGTACCCTCATCGGTAGACTCAATAGGTAACTCAACTGATTCTTCCTGAGCAGACGTTCCCCCTTCATCTACTGACCCTGGCTGATTAGATGATGTCAAGGGTGTCTCCTCAGATGGAACCTGAAGAGGAGTTGCCTTCTAATTCTCAGATGGGGATTCTTCATCATCTGAATCTGAATCAAAACTAGGTATATAGATTGTCCTATGTTTAGTTTTAGTCAGTTCCACTTTATCTAGATCATTTGTTATTTTATTCACTTTATCTGAAAAAAGTACGTAATTCATCAAATACCACATGAGGAGTTTCCTCCACACAAAGAGTTGTCTTATTGAAGACTTTGAAAGCTTTGGAAGTGTTGGAATATCCCAAGATTATCCCATCAGCTGCCTTAACATCAAAAGTCCTCAGCTTAGACTTCTCATTGTTATGGATGAAGCATTTACAACTAAAAGCACAAAAGTATGAGATTCTTGGAACCTTACCTTTCCAAAGCTCATAAGGTGTCTTACCCTTGCTCTTGACTGATAAGCATCTGTTCTGAGTGTAGCAAGCAGTGTTGATTGCCTCAGCCCAGAACCTATGAGGTGTTCCATACTCAGCAAGCATGCTTCTTGCTGCTTCTTTGAGAATTCTATTTCTTCTCTCCACAACTCCATTCTGCTGTGGTGTTCTAGCTTAAGAAGTCTCATGATCTATTGTTAAATCGAGAAAGTTTTGATGAGTTAAAAGAAGCAGTTCAGATGATCAGACGACTATGAAGAACAGCTGAGACTAAGTCCGAGTACTAAGCTGATCAGACTAGGTCATCAACTGAGCAAGTCAGCTGAAGACTGGAAAGTTACAAGTCGTCTAAAGACCAGCTCAAGTCTAGTCATCTGCAGGAGACAAGTATGAAGAGCTCAGACGAGGTCAAGACAAGCTGAGTAGAATAAGAAAGGAGAGTCTTCACCAAGTCAGCTGCAGACGAGTAGAATAAAATCAGCTGAGGTCTAGAGCAGTTTTCAAGAATAAGTTTGTTGAGCAGTTTCTAGTTTGTTAAAACTAATTAACAAACTAACTGTCTTTTCAGACTTATAAATAGGTCTAGACACTTCATTAAAAATCATCTATCACACGAATTATTCATTCAGTAACAGATTCTCACAATTCACAAGATTTCGAAAATGCACAAAAATTATTTTCAAGGATTTCTTCATAGTTTTTTTTAAGTGTTTATAGAACACTTTCTTATACATCTTCAAACACCCTTCTATCACTCTAGAGTTAGATTTTTCAAGAATAGTTTAGAAGATTGAAGATTTGAAGATCAGTTTGTAATTTGTAAGCTGTACGATTGGAAAGTGAGTAAGTAAGCTAGTAGAAGAGACCCTTCTTCAAAGTTTAAAGAAGGAGAGTGGATGTAGGATTTTTATAATCCGAACCACTATAAATCTGGTATTCTTTATTGTTTTCTTTTACTACTTGTTTCTTTCTATTTCCTATTTATAAATCAAAGATTAATTTCAGAATCAAAGTTAGAACTAAAATATCATATTGCTTTTGATCTTGTTCAAGTTGAGTTTAAAATTGATTACCGCTGTGCTACTTGGGTGTTTAGAATAAATCTTGAAAGGTTTTAAAAAATATATAAAAATCTATTCAACCCCCCCTTCTAGATTTTTCTTAGAAGGTTAATTCAAGTTTTCCTAAGATACTCAACTAATCGGGACCAACAACTATACCATTCTCATTCAGATAGTTAGATAAACTAGAATTCAAGAATTTAGTTCCCTTATCACTCCTAATTTTAATAATATTAACACCCTTCTCATTTTGAATTTGTCTGAATAGATCAGGGATCTTATTCACTGTCTCATTCTTTTTTAAAAGTAATATTACCCAAGTATATCTAGAAAAATCATCAACAATTACAAGGGTATACTTCCTTCCACTAACGCTGAGTGGTGAAATAGGTCCAAACAAATCAAGATAAAGGAGTTGTAAAACTCTTTCAGATGAGGATGTGTTAATACTTTTAAAAGAGTGTTTGGGTTGTTTACCTTTTTGACAAGCATCACATTTCAGATCAGTTGAACAAAGCTTCTCAGGTAGTCCTTTGACAAGATTTTTCTTAGCTAACTTGCTAAGAGTTTTGAAATTCAGATGACTAAGCCTTTTATGCCATAGCCAACAGAGATCATCTCCACCTTTAGCTATAAAGCATGTGTCTTTGGGGCAACTATTAAAATCTGGCCACATAGACATTACCATGTCTGAAGCCAGTTAAGAGTACCTTGTCTAAGGAACTATCTAAGATATCACACTTATCTTTAGAAAATTTAACAAGAAAGCCTTTATCACAGAGTTGAGAAACAGACAACAAATTATGATTTAAACCTTCTACAAAATAAACCTCAGATACCTGGACATCCCTTATAATTAGTGTACCAACTCCCTTAGTCTGTCCACAGTTATTATCTCCAAACAAGACTCTAGGACCATCAATATTCTGAAAGTTTGATAATAACTTCTTATCACATGTCATGTGCTGCGAATAACCACTGTCTATGTACTAGATGGAAGCTAGAATCTCCTCTTTTAATGATAGTCCCTGGGATTCCTGCAAAATAGATTAAGTATGAGGTAACCTAGTGATCTTGGGTCCTTTGAGGTCAATGATCAGTTTAGGTATCGAGACAAACATCTCATTCTTTGATAACAAATCAAATTGAAGTTGTCTACCAAATCTATCCAAAAAAACATCACATTTGAATGAGAATTTATTGAAGTCAAATTTGGTGACTTTCTTAATCTTTGGAAATGAGGGATAGCATCTGCTTCTCCCATCAAAAGAGCTATAATAAGAATTTCCTTCTAATCTTGGTTCTTGGAACTCTCTTGGTCAGATTTGGATTCCTTGTCTGATTTTTATTTTTCAGATTAGGAGATGTAGTCCTCATTTGACTCTGTGGTTTCTAAGGTCCAATTTTGACTTCTTTTGATGTTTCACCAGCTTTCACAAATTTCCTAGGTTTTTGAACTTCTGGTTTATTATTTCTATCATAGCCAAGTCCTGTTTTATCATGGGATTTTTGAGAAGTTCAAAAGATGTGGTCTATGGCTGATTGTGAGTTATTAAGCTGGCTCATTTTGAAGACAAGCTTCTCATTGGCCTTCTTATTGACTCATTTTCATTATAGACCACTTCAAATTTATCTTTCAAAAATTTTAATTCATTCTCTAATCTTTCAGGTAGACTAGCTGATGTACTAGCCTCAGCCTGGGGTAAACATTCCCCCTTGAATGTTTCCTCAGACTCAGAATCGTTTACAACTTGTTTGCCTTTAACTAGAGTCTGAATCTAATCTTTCAAAGTTAAATTTTCAGTCTCTAATTGTTTATAAGCACTTAGAGACATCTTTAAATCTTTCAAAAGTCCGTTGATAACAATTTGGTCATTGTCTGAGACAGATTTGTAAGAATCATTATCAGTTGAGGAATAGTAATCTACATCTTTGGCCATCAGACAAACTTCATCGTCTGATCCAAAATCAGATGATGATGATGATGATTTTCTTGACTCTTTCTCCTTAGCAAGAAGAGCTCTCTGGTCTGCAAAACGCCTATCTCTGTTCTTCCTCTTCTCCTCTCTTTCTTTAGGAGTCAGCTGGGGACAGTCATAACTGAAGTGCCCTGGCTTGTTACAGGTGTAACAAGTATCTCTCCGGTCTGATTTAGGACTGATAGGATTATTTCTTGCAGGAGATTTATATCTTCTTGTCTGATTTCTTCTTTTGTCATCATCTGTAGATTCATCATCTTTTCTCTTGGATCTGTCCTTCTCTGCAAATTTCAACTTATTATGCTTATATTTCATTCTTAATCGATCATACCTTTTTGTAAGCAAAGCCATCTGTTCCTTCAAGGATAGGTCAGCTCCTTTAGGCTCAACTATAGTCTTGTCTTCTTTGTTGACAAAGGCAACAGTTTAGACGAGGTGCTTGACTCCATCTCATCTTCTTCATCTTCAATTTGAATATCATATTCTAGAGATTTAAGATGTGAAAATAAGGTATGATGAGAGATTGAGGATAAATTCTGAGTTGCTTTGAGGATATTGGCCTTTTCTCTCCATCTTTTACTTAAAGATGTGAGTATCTTGCTATTGATTTCCTTTTCTGTATAATTCTTTCCCAAATCTGCAGCTTTGTTGAGAAGATTTGTCAATCTGACATCCAGTTGGTCAACAGTTTCACTTTCTTTCATCTTGAAAATATCAAATGCATGCAATACTGACTGTAATTTATTCTCCTTTACTTGATCAGATCCCTTGCACACATTAGCAACTGTTTCCCACATTTCCTTTGCAGTTTTGCATCTTTTAACTTTTTCAATCCAATCTTTACTCAGTGTCTCGATAATCTCAGTCCTTGCCACTTGGTCTAGATTGTGGATCTTCCTCTCATTATTTGTCAGCTCAACACTTTTCTTTTCTTGCCTAACCCTTGTTTCTGCAGCTCCAGTTCCATCACTTGTACCTCCATGATAGAATTTTATTGGACCTTCCTCTAGAACTTCCTCCATACGATCATGGATTGCCTTCAGATGATTTTCCATTCTAAATTTCCAATAATCATACTCTTCAAAAAAGAACTCTGGTAGGCTCCTGGTTTTCTTACTCTTAACAGATGACATAGTGAATCAAGAAACTCAACAAGAACTTGTTAACAAGGTTAGTGAATCGAAAATAAAGAAGATGAACAAAAACAATTCCAGAACCTATTAAGACCACAAATATTAGATTCAGCTTAACACTGCTATGATACCACTTGTTGGTCCCACGGATTGAGTGAATTATTAAAGAACTCTAGTGAAAATCTAGAAGGGGGAGGGGGGTTGAATATATTTTCAAATCCTTTTTCAAAGATTAGATTAACTACTCAATGTATCAAAGCTATGCAGCGGAAAACAGTTTTAACTCAATCTTTAAGGATCAAAAGCAATCTGAATTATGAATCTGAAATTGAGTTTGTTTTGAATGTTTGATGAATAAGTAAATAAGCAGTAATGAACACCAAGAATTATAGTGATTCGAATCAAACAGATCCTACATCCACTCTCCTTCTTCAACTTGAAGAAGGGCCTCGACTACTTACTATCTTACTCACTTACAAAGTTACAATTACAAACTTGTGAAGATTCCTATCTTTGATCCTATCTTCAATCTGCCTATCTTTCTGGAAACTTGTAGATTACAGTGCAGAAGTGTTGAAGATATACAAATAAGTGTTCTATAAACACTTTGAACTTTTTGAATATTATTTTGAAAAACTTTTTGTGTGATCTTTAAGAGAATTTGTGAGTAATGTGAATGAGAGTTGTTAGATCAAGTAAAGTTTTGATGAGTTAAAAGATCAATCCAGATGAGCAGACAATTATGAAGAAAAGCTAAGATCAGGTGCTCATCCTAAGCTGATCAGACTAGGTCAAAGACTGGTTAAGTCAGCTGAAGATCAGAAGCTGCAAGTCATCTGGAGACAAGCTCAAGTCTAGTCATCTGCAGGAGACAATTATGAAGAGCTCAGACGAGGTCAAGACAAGCTGAGTAGAATAAGAAAATCGAGTCTTCACCAAGTCAGTTGCAGATGGGTAGAAGAAATCAGCTGAGGTCAAGAGCAGTTTTCAAGATTAAGTTTTTTGAACAGTTTTCAGTTTGTTAGAACTGACTAACAAACTAACTGTCTTTTCAGACTTATAAATAGGTCTAGATTTTATTTTTCAAGTTATTCATGGAAATTTGATTTCACACTATTCACTATTCAGATTTCAATCTCAATTCACAAAGTTTTTTTTCAAAAGAGCTTTCAAAAGTTTCAAGTGTTTATAGAAAACCTCTCTTGTAATCTTCAAAATCTGTTATTCACTGTAATTCTTAGATTCATCAGAAGGAGTTAGGAGTACTTTGAAGATTTGAAGAAGAGTTGTAAGTTGTAAGTTGTAAGCTGTGAAGTAAGAAAGTAGTAAGCAGGTCCCTTCTTCAAGTTGGAGAAGGAGAGTGGATGTAGGATTGTTATAATCCGAACCACTATAAAATCTGGTGATCTTTACTGCTTGTATTTACTTATTTGTTCAATTTCCAATTTATTATTCAAAGGTTAATTTCATAATCAAAGTTAAAATCTAAATATCAGTTTGCTTTTGATCTAAGTAAAGTTGAGATTAACATTGAATTTCCGCTGTGTCACTTTGGTACTTTGAATAAATTTTGAAAGATTTGAAAAATCTGAAAAATCTATTCAACCCCCCCTTCTAGATTTTTCCTAGAAGGCTGATACACGTTTTACCTAATCTGCTCAACTAATCGGGACCAACAAGTGGTATCAGAGCAGTGTTAAGCTGTTCTGATATTGATTTTAGGTCTTAACTAAGATTCTGAAATTTTCTTGATTTTCATCATCTTCTTTATTATTACTAAATGTGCTACTAATAAGTTTTTGTGGAAGTACTTTGTTTCTTTATCTCATCATGTCTTCAGGAAAGAGCAAGAAATCCAGGAATCTACCTGAATTTTCTATTGAAGATTATGATTATTGGAAATTCAGGATGGAGAATCATCTTAAGGCCATCCATGATAGGATGGAGGAGGTTCTTGAAGAAGGACCTATAAAATTTTATCATGGAGGCACTAGCACTGGCGCTGAATCAGCTGAATCCAGAACCAGACAAGAGAAAAAGAGTTCTGAATTGACAAATGATGAAAGAAAGATCCACAATCTAGATCAAGTAGCTCGAACTTAAATCATTGAAACTTTAAGTAAAGATTGGATTGAGAAGGTTAAGAGATGCAAAACAGCCAAAGAAATGTGGCAGACTCTGGCAAATGTTTGTGAAGGATCAGATCAAGTAAAAGAGAATAAGCTGCAGTCGGTCTTACACGCATTTGATACATTCAAAATGAAGGAAAATGAATCTGTGGATCAGTTAGATGTAAGGTTGACAAATCTCCTCAACAAAGCAGCTAACCTTGGAAAGAATTATACAGAGATGGAGATTAATAACAAGATACTGAGATCATTAATCAAGAGATGGAGAGAGAAATCCAATATCCTTAAAGCAACTCAAAATTTATCTTCTATTACTCACCATACTTTGTTCTCTCATCTTAAAGCTCTAGAGTATGACCTTCAAATAGAAGATGAAGAGGATGAGATGGAGTCGAGCACCTCATCCAAGTTTGTTGCCTTTGTCAGCAAAGAAGACAAGATGTCAACTGAGTCTGTAGGAGCTGACCTATCTTTGAAGGAGCAGATGACTCTGCTCACCAAAAGGTATGACAGATTAAGAATGAAGTATAAACGAAATAAATTGAGATTTGCAGGTAAGGATAGATCAAGATCCAAATCAAGAAGAAAGGAAGATGAGTCTACAGATGATGACAAAAGCAGGAGCCGACGAGAAGATTCCAGATCACTGTCAAAAGAAATCCTTCCAGCCCTAAATCCAGACAGGAGTGACACTTGCTACACATGCAACAAGCCAGGACACTTCAGCTATGATTGTCCTCAACTGACTCCTAAAGAAAGGGAAGAGAAAAGGAAAAAGAGAGACAAGAGATTTGCAGATCAAAGAGCTCTCTTAGCTGAGAAAAATGAGTCAAGAAAATCATCATCATCCTCATCTGATTTTGGATCAGATGATGAAATTTGTCTCATGGCTAAAGAGGTAGTTTATTATTCATCTTCTGATAATGATTCCTGTCAGTCTGCATCTGATTATGATCAAACTATTATTCATGAATTATTGAGAGATTTAAAGACATCTCTGGCTGCTTATAAACAGCTAGAGACAGAAAATTTGGCTTTAAAGGATCAAATTCAGATTCTAATTAAAGGAAAGCAGTGATGGACTATTCGAAAACGAGGAAACATTCAAGGGGGAATGTTTTCCCAGTGAGAGGCTAGTACATCACCCACCTTACTTACGAAAGATTAGAAAGTGAATTGAAAACTTTAAAAGACAAATTTGAATCAATCATCTTTGAAAATGAATTAATTAAGAAAGACAATGAGAAGCTAGTCTTCAAAATTAGTCAACTTAATAATTCACAATCAGCAATAGATCATATCTTTAATACATCTAAAAAATTCCATTACAAAACAGGTCTTGGTTATGATAGAAATAGTAAATCAGATGTACAAAAACCTAGGAAATTTGTAAAAGCATTTGATCAATCAAAAGAGGTTAAAATTGGTCCTTGGAAACCAATTAGTCAAGTAAGGACTGCATCTCCCAGCTTGAAAACAAAAATTCAGCTGAGGACTTCTTATCAGACTAAGAGAAATCCAAGAACCAAAATAAGAAGAAATTTTATTATAATCCTTTTGATGGAAGAAGCAGATGTTATCCTACATTTCCTAAGTTTAGGAAAATTACTAAATCTGAATACAACAAGTTATCATTTAAAAGTGATACAATTGTAGACAGATTTGGTAGAAAGACCAAGTCTGATTTATTATTTGGAGATGAGATTTTTATCTGGTTACCTAAAGTGATACTTGACCTTCAAGGACCTAAGATCACTAGGGTACCTTATAACTAATCTGTTTTTCAGGATTCACCGGGATCATCACTCAAGGAAGAGATTTTAGTTTCTATATGGTACATTGATAGTGGTTGTTCACAACACATGACTCATAACAAGAGGCTGTTATCAAATTTCCAAAGCATTGATGGTCCAAGAGTATAATTTGGAGACAATAATTGTGGTCAGACTAAAGGAGTAGGTACTCTGATTATCAAGGATATTCAGGTATCTGAGGTATATTTTGTTGAAGGTTTGAAACATAATCTGCTATCTGTTTCCCAGCTTTGTGATAAAGGTTTTCTTGTCAAATTTTCAAAGGATAAATGTTATATCTTAGATAATTCCTCAGATAAGGTACTTTTAACTGGCTTCAGACATGGTAATGTCTATGTGGCCAACTTTAATAGTTGTCCCAAAGATACTTGTCTGATAGCTAAGGGTGGAGATGATCTCAGCTGGCTATGGCACAAGAGGCTTAGTCATCTGAATTTCAAGACCCTTAGTAAGCTGGCTAAAAAGAACCTTGTTAAGGGATTACCTAAGAAACTTTTATCTATTGATCTTAAATGTGATGCTTGTCAGAAAGGTAAACAGCCTAGACAATCATTTAAGAGTATTAACTCCTCTTCATCTGAAAGAGTGTTGCAACTACTTCATCTGGATCTGTTTGGACCTGTTTCTCCTCTCAGTTTCAGTGGAAGGAAATATACTCTTGTTGTAGTAGATGACTTTTCTAGATACACTTGGGTTATATTTTTTTCAAGAAAAATGAGACTATAAACCAGATCCCTGATCTGTTCAGACAGATTCAGAATGAAAAGGGTGTTAATATTATTAAAATAAGGAGTGATAAGGGCACATAATTTTTGAATTCCTGTTTATCTAACTTTTTCAATGAGTGTGGAATTATTCATGAGATATCTTCAGCAAGAACTCCTCAACAAAATGGAGTGGTTGAAAGAAGGAATAGAACCTTGAAGGAAGCAACCAGGAGTATGTTAGCTGAGTATGAAACCTCTCACAGATTCTGGGCTGAAGCCATCAACACAGCTTGTTATACCCAGAACAGGTGCTTGGTTGTTAAAGACAAGGGTAAGACTCCATATGAGATTTGGAAGGGTAAGATTCCAAGAATCTCATATTTCAGAGCTTTTGGTTGTAAGTGTTTTATCCATAACAATGAAAAATCTAAGTTAAGAACCTTTGATGCTAAGGCAGCTGATGGAATATTCTTGGGATATTCCAACACTTCCAAGGCATTTAGAGTTTTTAACAAGAGAAACCTTTGTGTGGAGGAAACCCCTCATGTTGTTTTTGATGAGTTGTATTCCTTCTCAGATAAAGTGAATCAAATTTCTGAAAGTCTAGATAAAATTGAACTGACCAAGACTAAACATAGAACTGTCTATCTACCTAGTTTTGATTCATAATCAGATGAAGAAGAATCCCCATCTGATAATCAGAAGACAACTTCTAATCAGACTCCATCAGAACAGACACCCTTGACGTCAGCTGATCAGCGGGAGTCAGCTGATGAAGGGGGAACGTCATCTGAGGTAGAGTCAGAGGAGTTGCCTACTGAGACTCAAGATGAGGATCCTTCTCCTCACATAGGCAAAAGGATGAGAAGCTACCATCCATCTGATCAGATTATAGGAGACCCATCTAGTAGTGTGCAGACACGAATGATGCTGGACTCTGAAAGTCTTTTCAGCTGTTATGTGTCGCTTCTTGAACCCAAGTCTATTGAGGAAACTCTATCCGATCCAAACTGGATAACTGCCATGCAGGAGGAACTGCATCAGTTTGAAAGATAAAATTTTTGGGAATTAGTAGAAAGACCCTTACACAGAAAGATTATAGGCACCAAATGGGTGTTTAAAAACAAAATGGATGAGAACAACATTTTTGTTCGAAATAAGGCAAGATTGGTTGCTCAAGGTCACTCACAGTCTGAGGGGATAGACTATGATGAAACCTATGCTCCAGTTGCCAGATTAGAAGCAATAAGGTTGTTCTTGGCATTTGCTGCATATAAATCTTTCAAAGTCTTTCAAATGGATGTTAAGTCTGCCTTCCTTAATGGTGTGTTGCTTGAGGAAGTCTATGTGGAGCAGCCTCCTGGGTTTAAGATCAATAACAAGGTCTATAAACTAAACAAAGCTCTATATGGACTGAAACAAGCTCCCAGAGCTTGGTATGATACCTTATCTGATTTCTTGATATCAAATGGTTTTTCAAAAGGTAAGATTGATAGAACTCTGTTTAGGAAGGAAGTAGATGGTAACATCTTATTATTTCAAATTTATGTAGATGACATAATCTTTGGTTCACCTAATCTGAAATTATGTGAAGAGTTTAGCATTCTCATGAAAAACAGGCTTGAAATGTCAATGATGGGTGAATTAACATACTTTCTAGGCTTACAGATTAAACAGATGAGTAAGGGTATATTTATACATCACCTAAATATGCTAAGGATCTGATTGAGAAATTTGGAATGACTACTAGCAGAGAAGTTAAAATACCTATGGCAACTAACTTCTCTATGGATTCAAATGAGCGGGGATACCCACGGATGCAACGAGTATCGTGGGTGATTGAATCTCTTCTCTATCTCACACGCAAGTAGGCCGGATATAGCCTTTGCGGTTGGGGTATGTGCAAGATTCCAGACTAATCCCAAGAAAACTCATCTCGGAGTCTGCTAAGAAAATTCTTAAATATCTCAAAGGAACCTTGCAAGTAGGGTTATGGTACCCAAATGATGACAACATTGAGTGACAAGTTATTGATTCGGACTTTGGAGGATGTAAGATTGATAGGAAATCCACTTCAGAACTTGTCAATTCTTAGGCAACAAATTAATTTCTTAGTTATCTAAGAAACAGACATCTGTTGCCACCTCCACAATCAAGTCAATACATGGCAGTGGGGAAGTTGTTGCTCTCAACTCCTCCTGATTAGTCAACAACTTAGAGACTATAATATTCAAACATCACTGTTCCTATTTACTGTGATAGTAATAATGCAATAGCAATGACTTACAATCCTGTTCTACATTCTAGATGTAAGCATATAGACATTAGGTATCATTTCATTAGAGATCATGTTGAGAAGAATGACATTAGAATTGAGAAAATAACTACTGAATCACAAAGAGCAGACATTCTTACAAAACCATTAGCTGAGTCTAGGTTTAAAGAATTATGCATAGAATTAGGGTTACTTGATGCATCTTTATCTGAGTTTTAAATTGCTTGCATCTGATAAATGTATTCCTTATTTCAGGTCATTTCTATTCTTTAAATTAATGTCTAGAAAGAATTATCAGACTAGATTTGAGTCAAAGGACAATCAGGTAGCTGATATCATTGATTTCCTTTTTAGGAATCAAGAATCAAGGATTAGTCATATTGACCTTATCTGACTTGATGATTACTTATCTGACATTCGGTAAATCAAACTAGAGCACAATAGTCACCTGATTTCTAGAAAACAGATGACTATCTGTACCCTATCTGATCTACCCCGGCTACTAATAGTTTTGATGAGTTTGCTTGCAGGAACAAGTATATCAGATTTGTCTCTTAATCTCTTCAATCAGAAAACCCTCACCATTGTCCTTCCTCAAAATCTATTATTTTCAAATTAAAGTTCTTAAGTCTACATATTTCAAATTAATCTGTACTAGTGACTAAAACTGGAAATACTATGTTAAGTGTTGGTTTAAAAATTGTGTTTTTCAAAATCAGACTAGAACAAAGTTTTTCGAAAATACAAGACAAGGTCAGTTTAACCAAGTCTGTTATTAACCAAGTCTGAAATAGAATATTTGCAAAGAAAGGTATCTTTTAGCTTACGTCAGGGTACTAATTACCTCTGATAAAGCAAACCTATTAGCCGTCTAATCTGTAGGATAAACAGTTACTTTTTACACAATTCAAGACGCGTAGAGGCCACGCGCCTGAATTCGAAGCATTTTTCTCGCTAAATCGTCGATGTTTTTCATGCGCCTTTTAAATCAACGGTTTAAAATTAAAACTCTGAGATCGTGCCACGTATCGTCTTCCCAACTTTTCCTCTCTCTCCTCTGGGTTTAAAATCTTACCTTCATTGTTTTAAAAAATTTCACTTTCACATTTCACTTATCAAAATCTTCTGTAAAAATAACCTTTTCTTACAAAAATTATCCAAATGGCTTCTACTTCTTCCCAACCCCCTAGAGCCCCCACCTATATAACTGCATCTATTTCAGAATTCAAGATGAATACTGAGGCAGTCAGAAATAAACTCAAAGCCGAAATGTACGTTGATTTTGAAACAACTCAAGATAGAGAATCCAGTGAGATTCTAGGCTTACTGGAAGCATCGAGGCTACGAGGATTTTGCTCGATGAAATCGGCAGAAAACAGAACCATGTATTTCATAGGGGCAGAGTTTCTGGTTAATAGCGAGTTCACTGAAAACGGTTTCAGTACTACTGTAGAAGGTACTCGATTGGAATTTACCAAGGAAAACGTGGCTCGGATTCTGGATACAACGACGGATGGAGTAAATCCATTGATATACAAGGAGGAGGAATGAGAACACTCTTTTGATATGTTTGCAAGGGTCACTTATAGAGGAACAAGGAGAGATTTGAAGAAGCATATGTTAAGAAGAAAGTATAGGTTATTGATGACAATTGTGACCAAGTCTATTCTGGGAGATCAGAGTTCACATGATGGTGTGACGAAATCCAGGTTATGCTGCATGCGAGCCATCTATGATGGAATCAGGGTAGATTGGGTTGAGCTACTGTTCAGGAGACTGAAGGAGGAAAAGACAAGACTGGTGTATAACCCTATTGATACTGATTGGGTTCCTCAGTCAACTGTGAGTCTGTTCAATAAGATCACAATACTGATGGATGGGCTGAATAAAAGGGTACAAACAAGGGAGGGCAGAAAGAAAATACTCAAAGCAGAAGGGGCTGCTGACAAAGAACGAGAGACTGGGTGGATTGCCAGATTCAGATGATGAATCAGATGAGGCAAGGGCCCAGAGAAATGAAGCAGCAGCAGCTGGAGTCCAGAGACAGGCAGCCGAGGTACCAGAAGCTGAGGTACCCGAGGCTGAGATACCAGCAGCTGAAGTTGATGTACCAGCAGCACAACCAGCTGAAGAAGCAGCTGGAGTGGAACTAGAGGTCACCCAACCCGAAGAACCCAGAACTGATGTTCCGCTCCAAAGGAGGTCCAGGAGGAGACTAATCAAAGCTGCAGATGTACCTGTTAGAGGAGAGTCTTCTACAACTCCCTCAAGCCTGCTTCCAGAAGAAGCTGCTACACTACAAATAGCAGCAGCAGTAGAGGCAGAGACTGAAGTGCTGGAGGATCCCAGCTCAGAGCGGACAGCATCTGCCGAGAAGCAGGTCTCTCCAGGTACATCATCAAACATCTCTTCATCTGATAAATTCCCCACCCACCATGGCGATGAAGAAGTATCCCAGGCTGGTACTTCTGAGCCTCTTAAACAGCCTACTCCCGACATAGTCCAAATCCAAACCACTCTACCTCCCACCTCATCCCCAATCCCTGAAATCCCTCCCACCTCCACTCAACCATTTGATTTTCTTGACTTCCTCTCCACCAAATATCCCACTCCCTCACCCCAAATAAGTCCAATACACACCCCCAGACCCGACGGATCTGTAGGAAGCTTTGAGCTCTCCCTACGATCAGACGCTCGAAGGAGGCTGACAGAGCTTATTCCTGAACTTCAGTTCAACCCTAAAGTAATGAAGGAGTCCATTGAAGTATGGCTGATCCATCATTTAAGGACTGGAGATCTGGAGGAGATGAGCCTGTTCACAGATGAGGTTGGCTGGGAAAACTTCATCTCCTGGGAGAAAGTTGTTCTGGAGTCTACAGGAATCACTTCAATTTCAACCATCTTATTAGAAGAGCAGCTCCTGAACCTCTTGAGAAGTCGCCTAGGCTTGCCCGAAACCTCCCCTGCCGCCCCTCCCAGCAGCCCAGGATCCACCTTCTCATCAATACTAAATCAGCTGGAGAAGAGAGTAGAAGATAAATTACCCAAATGCTCATGATGAAAACTGCAGATATTGTGGATTCTGTCAGTGTGACAATGGAGGAAATGCTAAAAGCATCTGAGGTAAATCTCTTATCTTCTATTTCTGATTCTGTTAAACTGTCTGTCAAAGAAGAATTGGCTGAAGTGAATAAGGAAGTTGGAGAGCTGAAGAGCCAAATCCAAGCTGATAATCAGATTCTGGCTGATGAGATCATACTCAATCAATCCTCAGCTTCCACCTATTTTACTGTTATCAAGGAGCAGCTTGCTATGCTACTTGATGATGTTAAAAAGGGGGAAGATGTAGAGATCATCAAGGCCGAGCTCAACCAGATTAAGCTTTCAGCAGCCAGCCAATCAGATGAGCTCACTGCCCTAAAGATAAGAATCGAACAGATCGAGGAAGCGATAAGGGCAGATGAGCTGGCCAGAAAGAAGGAAGCTGAGCTGAAGTCTGAAAGATTTATGGCCAAGATCAGGGAGAGAAAGGAGGAAGCCAAAGCCAAAGCTGAGGCTGAGCAGGGCAAGGGAAAAGAGCTGGTGATAGCGGAGAAAGGGAAAGAGAAGGAGCTGGAGAGAGTCGTGTCGCCCATCACCTGATGTCTAAAGCTGCTGGAAAGAGACCACTTGAAAAATTAGCTGAGCAGCTTAGGATAGAGGCAGAAAGGGACCGACGGATTAAGGCAGAGAAGGTCTACTATGGCCGGAGGGAAGCTAGGAGGAAGATAAAGTCTGCGAAGGAAGCTGGCAGAATTTTTGACAAATTCCAGAAGAAGTGGGTGGTCCCATCGGTCGGAGGAGGAGCAGATACAACATGGATCAGACCTGAAGAAAGAACTGATGCTCCTCTAAAGATGATTGCGCATCCAGCATGGGCGGCTGAATACATGAAGTACGAGGCTAAATGGACCTTCTTCTGGTACATCTGCAAAGGAGTTGGAGCATCATCAGATAATGAAACCATAGCTTGGCATGACTAGATGGAGAAGGAAAATCCAAGCTTGTACCAGAAACTTCTTGATGAAGGAGATGAATGGTACAACGTGGATTTGGTTGCTCCAGACTACTCATCCATTCCAATTAAGCTGAATAATGATGGCTCGATTGACAAGGAGTGGATCAGGTCAACTATCAATTATGGAATAAATCAAATGAAGTTGACTGATCCAAAGGAGATTGCCGAGCTGAGGACGAGGATATTTGACTGGATGCAGCTCCCAGAGAAAGATAGATGGACATATTAGATAAGCAAAAATTTTCTTATCCTTTATCTTCTTATCTGTTCCATATGTAAAAATGTAAATGTGCTCTACATGAATGAGATGACTGTATCTTATCTGATTTACTTGTTTTTTTAAGCTTTCTTTACTGTTTTAAGAAAATTTTTCTAAGTATAAATCATTTGAGAAATTTATCATCTCAGACTTAAAATTTTCAAATTTTTCTAAGTCCTAAGACTTAAATTTTTTTTTAATCGTTTGAAAAAGTCTTAAGACTTAAGAATTTTTACTTCAAATTTTTCTAAGCGTGGATTAAAGTGCTCTAACTTGAAATAAATCTGAATTTAAAGTGTGAATGTATTATGATATGCCTATCTGACTATCTTGAATAACTATGACTAACATCAGCTGCGAGTATGTTTCTTTCTTATAGTTTTAACATCATCAAAAAGGGGGAAATTGTTTATATCAAGTAAAGTTTTGATGAGTTAAAAGATCAATCCAGATGAGCAGACAAGTATGAAGAAAAGCAAAGATCAGGTGCTCATCCTAAGCTGATCAGACTAGGTCAAAGACTGGTTAAGTCAGCTGAAGATCAGAAGCTGCAAGTCATCTGGAGACAAGCTCAAGTCTAGTCATCTGCAGGAGACAATTATGAAGAGCTCAAACGAGGTCAAGACAAGCTGAGTAGAATAAGAAAAACGAGTCTTCACCAAGTCAACTGTAGATGGGTAGAAGAAATCAGCTGAGGTCAAGAGTAGTTTTCAAGATTAAGTTTGTTGAGCAGTTTTCAGTTTGTTAGAACTGACTAACAAACTAACTGTCTTTTCAGACTTATAAATAGGTCTAGATTTTATTTTTTAAGTTATTCATGCAAATTTGATTTTTCACACTATTCACTATTCAGATTTCAATCTCAATTCACAAAGTTTTTTTTCAAAAGAGTTTTGAAAAGTTTCAAGTGTTTATAGAACACTTCTCTTTTAATCTTCAAAATCTGTAATTCACTGTAATTCTTAGATTCATCAGAACGAGTTAGGAGTACTTTGAAGATTTGAAGAAGAGTTGTAAGTTGTAAGTTGTAAGCTGTGAAGTAAGAAAGTAGTAAGCAGGTCTCTTCTTCAAGTTGGAGAAGGAGAGTGGATGTAGGATTGTTATAATCCGAACCACTATAAAATCTGGTGTTCTTTACTGCTTTTATTTACTTATTTGTTCAATTTCCAATTTATTATTCAAAGGCTAATTTCAGAATCAAAGTTAAAATTTAAATATCAGTTTGCTTTTGATCTAAGTAAACTTGAGATTAACATTGAATTTTCGCTGTGTCACTTTGGTACTTTGAATAAATTTTGAAAGATTTGAAAAATCTGAAAAATCTATTCAACCCCCTTTCTAGATTTTTCCTAGAAGGCTGATACACGTTTTACCTAATCTGCTCAACTAATCGGGACCAACAAGAGTACTGAATGTTATGTTTGAAACTGTGCCTAAACATATTTATAAGCCTGAGAAACAGTTAGTTTGTTGTAACAACCTAAAAACCGCTTAACCAACTTATTCTTGAAAACTGCCTTGTCCGCAGCTGATCTTGGTCTTAGTCGTCTGTAGTTGACTTGGTGAAGACTTGCCTTTCTTATTTTACTCAGCTTGTCTTGACCTCGTCTTGAGCTCTTCATTATTGTCTCCAGCAGATGATTATCTCAATCTCGTCTTCAGATGACCTTCTCTTCTTCGACCTCAGCTGACTTTTCTGGCTTTACCTAGTCTGGTCAGCCTAGCCTTAGACTTCTTTACCTCAGCTGTCTTATACAATCAGTTGGTCATCTTACTTTACATGAGTTGACTCTAGTCTATCTACTTTTAACTCATCAAAACTTCTTCTGATCTAACAAATTGTATATTAAATGTTATCCCACTAGGCTTCTCCTCCGAGGGAAGACTCATGATGCTACTTTAACTTTTTCAGGTCCTGTTGACGACAAGGCAGACGTGTGATTAACCGGGCAGACTCTGTAAAACTTATTTACTATGTTTAAAATATTTCGTAAAAGGTGAAATAAGTATTAGTATGACATAAGCTATCCTTTTAAAAGTTTAATTTCATAATTATGTATAAATTTCTAGGTCAAGTAGTTGAACTTTTGTAAACTACTAGGATGTTATGTCGATCCTTGGAAACATTAAATTGCATATGTGGCTGGTCAATTTCTAAATGTCCATTCTTATTAGCTAAGTTAGTTATAATTTCTCTTTTGTTCCATATACATGTTAGTTATTTTTGCAATGACTTAATTAAATAAGTGTTTGGCTTAGAAATATGGGTAAGACACGAGTTGGACACAAGCATGACTAGATATTTAAAAAAAATTATTACTCGTGTTTTTATGATGTCATCTTCCGCTTGAACCCTTTAAATTTAAAATTTCTTCGGTTCATTGAGTCTAAAGTGCATTTCCATCGGGGTGTTACAAATATACTGATCACCTTCGAGACTATCCACATGATGAAAAATAAGCGTTACAAATAAACGGTGACGTAGCTCTTAAGATCGACATTAGCAACACTTACGATGGGGTGTATTAGAATTATCTTCATTGTATTTTGTCCCTGCTAGGTTTCTGTGATATTTGGGTCAGTTGGATGATGCAATGTGTAAAGACGGTTACTTACTTGTTTGTCGTAAATGAGGATCTCGTTGGTCTCATTGTCCTAGGTTGGGGCCTTAGGCAGGGGGACTCACTCTCTCCTTACCTATTCATATTGTGCGTGGAGGGTCTGTCTGCTGCTATTAAAAGGGCTGGTAGTTTGGGTTTGATTCATGGTAGCAAGGTATGTAAAGAGGCACCAGCTGTATTCCATTTGCTTTTTGGGGATGATTGTTTACTTTTGCAAAGCTACGTCAAGGGAATGCAATACTATGTGGAAGTTCTGGATGATTATGAAAAAGTTAGTGGACAGGCCATTAATTACAATAAACCAGGAGTTTTCTTCAGTAAGAATGTTGGGATGGAGGACAGAGACTTACTTAGGGGTATTCTAGGAGTTCATACCCCTCTTAACACGGGGCGGTATTTAGGACTTCCGTTGTTAATCAGCCGTGGGAAATGACTTATATTTCAATACATAAAAGACCGATTGAGAAAAACTGTTGGTCCCGTTTAGTTGAGTAGATTAAACAAAATTTGATCTAGAATTCTAGGAAAAATCTAGAAGGGGGGGGGGTTGAATAGATTTTTCAGATTTTTACAAATCTTTCAAAATTTATTCAAAACACCAGAATCACACAACGGAAATTAAGATTAAACTCAACTTAATTCAGATCAAAAGCAAACTGATATTTTAGTTCTAACTTAAATCCTGAAATTTATCTTTGATTGAAAAAACTGGAAATTGAAAGAAACAGATAAGTAAAGTAAAGCAATAAAGAACACCAGGGTTTATAGTGGTTCGGATTATGAATAATCCTACATCCACTCTCCTTCTTCAACTTGAAGAAGGGACTCTGCTTACCACTTACTTACTTTCAATCCAACTTACAACTTACAATTCGTAAAGATCTTCAAATCTTCAATCTCCTAAATCCTTCTCTAAAATCTAACTATTACAGTGAATATTGGACTTTGAAGATTACAAGTAAAGTGTTCTATAAACACTTAGAACTTTTTGAAAACTCTTTTGAAAAACTTGTGAATTGATTGTGATGATAGAAATCTGAATAGTGAATAATGTGTAAATCAAATTTGCATAAAAGTTAATTGAAAAATAAAAACTAGACCTATTTATAAGTTTGAAAAGACAGTTAATTTGTTAGTCAGTTCTAACAAACTGAAAACTGCTCAACAAACTTAATCTTGAAAACTGTTTTGCTCCTCAGCTGATTTTACTCTACTCGTCTGCAGCTGACTTGGTGAAGACTCGCTTTTCTTATTCTACTCAGCTTGTCTTGACCTCGTCTGAGCTCTTCATAATTGTGTCCTACAGATGACTAGACTTGAGCTTATCTCCAGATGACTTGCAACTTCTAGTCTTCAGCTGACTAGTTCAGTCCTCGACCTAGTCTGATCAGTTTAGTACCAGACTTCGATCTTAGCTGTTCTTCATAGTCGTCTGTTCATCTGGGTTGATCTTTTAACTCATCAAAACCTTTCTTGATCTAACAAAAACTTACAAGGTTGGAGGGGCAAAAAAATCTCTAGAGCTGGTAAAGAGGTTTTTATTAAGAGTGTGACTCAAGCTATTCCCTCTTTTTGCATGAGCACCTTTCTACTCCCGTCTACTTTACTCGACGAGCTACAATGTATGTTGAACTCCTCTTGGTGGGGTAGTAATGAGGAGGTGTCGAAAGGTATTAAGTGGATGAAGTGGAAAAACTTTGCATCCATAAAGGGGCTGGAGGTCGTGGTTTTCGTGATTTGCACTTGTTTAACATTGCTATGCTCGAAAAAATGGGTCGATGCTTGATCTTTATTCTGCTAGTGCTGGTGTGCCAGATTTTGAAAGCGAAATATTTTTAAAATTGTGGGTTTCTCGAGGCCAAACTTGGACGGAATCCCAGCTTTACATGGTCTGGAATTTTTGCGACTCAAGATCTCCTCCGAAAGGGCATAAGGTGGAAGGTAGGCAATGGTAACAATATTCATATTTGGGGTTCTCCATGGCTTAATGATGAAAGAGGATTTTTGTATTACAACTCCTGTAGTTGAGGGCTTTGAAGACATGATTGTCTCGGATCTTTTTGTGCCAAGAACAAAGCAATGGGACAAGGTGTTATTAAGCGTCGTCTATAATCCTAGGGATGTCAATGGAATTTTGTGTACTCCCATATTACCAGCTGGATTTCAAGATCGTCTCATTTGGTCCTTAGAACGTAAAGGATTTTACACAGTAAAATCAGGTTACAGACTTGCAACCTCTATTATTTCCAATGGTACATGAGAGGAGTCTGGAAATTGGAGAGTTTTATGGAACCCAAAATCCCCATCGAAAATCAAAGACGGTCTTTGTAGAATCTGTAGGAATGTCCTACCGACCAAGGTAAATCTCTTTCCTAAAAAGATAGCCATGGATAAATGGTGTATCGTATGTGGAAGGGATTATGAAATGGCTTGACATATATTTTTTAGTTATCCTTCTGCATTAGACTGTTGGTGGCTTGCGAGATTGGATTCTATAATTGAAAATGAAATTCTCCTTATTGATTCTTTGAAGGAGATGATCTTTCTTTTAGTAACAGTACCAGCAACATTGTTATGGCAGATTTGGAAGAATTGCATCTCGATGTTGTGGAAGGGAAAACATGACTCGCCAGAAAGGGTAGTAAGCTTGGCCGTCTCTTTGCAACTAGAATGGGAACATTCTCTCACTAATGCGACATTGAAAATAGTCCATAAAAAGTGTCAATCGTGACATAAAACACCGATAAATCTTGCCAAACTGAACTTTGATGCGGCTTTTTTTGGTTACTCGTACGAGATGGGTATCGGTACGATTCTAAGAGATGATAAAGGAGAGTTTGTTGCTACTAAATCATTGATTGTACCAAGCCTATTATCAGCTGATTTAGGAGAGGCCATGGGCTTTGCTGAAGCCCTCTCTTGGGCAAAAGAATTGAGGTTAGGGAACGTCATTATTGAAGGCGATGCGTGACTGGTGGTCGATGCCATCAACAGTCGTGAGAAGAGTAACTCTTCCTTTGGGGACTATTGAAAGATGTAAATTCGTTATATATGACATTCCCTATTTTTTCGGTTTCTTATTTAGGGCGGAATGCAAATAGTGTAGCTAACGCCATTGTTAGGGAGGTTCGTTCCTATGGGAACCCTTCTGTTTGGATTGATCCACTAGACATTGTGATGAGACTCCCCCCTATTTTTTGCTCCTGTGTGTAGTAATAAATAGTTTTTTATTTTGCAACAAAAAAAAAAAAGTGTCAGCAAAATTAAGTAAAAAGTGTCATAACAAAACTCTAGTGCATGCATGCACTTACTTCACAAGATATCAACTCTTCTTTATATGTTTATCTACTGATGGGGCGGGTTCGAAACATGTTTGCCCTATTTCAGGACCTGTCCCACCAAAAAAATAGTCTACATGGATTTGTTTCGCCCCGTGAACCCGTCTAATATAATCTGTCCCGCTTAATTTAAATTAATTTTAAAACACAAAAAAAAAATTAATATTAAAATACTTTTTAGGATTTATTACCCTTGGATACAATTTTTTCTAACTAATTACTCTTAGATACAATTCAATAAAACTATTACTAGTAGATACAATCCCTTTTTATTCAAATTCCTTTTATTACCCTCAATTATCTACATCCAATGTATTTGCTTTAGTAACGTGAGTCGGTGTAGCTTTACTAATAGCTATTACACACATTTATTGCCCTGTCAGTAACATTCTCTTTTTCTCAAAACTTTTGAAGGTCCTGGGTGCCTTGTAGTTGCTCGATTTCTTCGCCTGGCCCTGGGCTTTCTTGTCTGAAGAGTGCGCTTTGGCCCTCTCTTCCTCCTTGACCGCAGCAGCCTCTTCACCTACATCACCCTTGACCTTGCCCAGCTTCTAGGCGAGCAGCTTTTAGAGGGTGATCATATCACCTGCTCGGTGGCGGAACTCAATGTAAGAGGTGGGGTAGTTCTTTGTCATGCGTCTAAACATACAAGAATCTGGCCTGAGTCCGCTCAGGGCTGTGTGCAGTTGGAGTTTGTCGCCCACCGGCTCCCCGGTGAGGATGATTTTATCGATGCAATCGAGGTCGTCACTCTCCATCTATTTTGCTAGATAGACATTAATCATTGGTGATTCTCCGATCGAGTGATCTTAGTGGCAAAATAGGAGATGAACTGTTTATCGAGTTCGTCGAACCTACTGATTGATTGGGGAGGTAGGGTTGAGCGAGCATGCCCAAAGTGAGAGAAAACTGTCGATACCTCATCGCGTCTGTTCCCCCCACTCAATCATGTAGATCTTGAACTTGACCAGGTGGGTTTGGGAGTCAGTTTTCCCTCGTACAACATGCCTGAGGGGGAATGATCTTGGTCTGGATAGGGGCCAGCTCAATGTCTATGGAGAGGGCTCGCTGGCCACACTCCGCTTAGAACACCCCTTCCGGGCATAAAAAAAATCCTAAATTTCATCTATATTTTTCTGCATAGCGACTAGGGGAGTCGTGAGCAGGGTCAGGCTGGTGGGGAGATCATTCTGGGTGAAACTTGGAGCTCGTCTAGCAACGTTCCCGCTGAGAGCCCGCTCGGGTTCTGTTAGGATATGAAATAAAATGTAAAGTTGTTTTGATTAGATTCCAAAACCTCTGATTGATAACTATGTATTCAAAGTTAGACTTTATCAGGCTAGATGAGTCAGGTTAGACAGCTTACTTGTTAGGAAACTGATAAATTCAGGTTAGAACCTTAGAGATAGATATATTCAGTTGAGGGGGAACCTAACTGATTCAAGAACACCTGAAGACACGTGACTTAATCAAGATGAAGACTCAAGACAAGACCTGCCCCTGAGGAATTGTTAATGAATTAGGTCCACCTGTATTCTAAGCTATCATGTGAGACTAATTCAGGTGAGTAAGTCTAAGTCACCAGAGTTTGACTAGACTGAAATAAATAAACCTTGAGCATTAAAGGAATGTCAAGGCATTAAACTCTAATCATCATGTGATAAGTGATTGCGGTAAAATCGGGTAAGTGATATTAAGACAACCAAGTTTATCGAACCCAAGGGAAAAGTATGGTCATGAGTCCCTAGAATATGAGTTTTCAATGACTATTGTTGCAAATCCGGTTTTGTCTCCAAAAACACAATACAAACGTTAGAATTAAAATCAAACAACACAACAAAATAATTAATCAAACAAGTGGTAGGCTAGAACAAATAGCAAAAATCAATTGTGGATAGGGGTGCTAGGGATAATATCCATCAAGGAATCAATGATCACAAGCTATGATTGAATCAAATTGCCAATCAACTAAGACAGAAAACATAGAACCATCATGCAATTAAGTCTCCATTAATCACACAATGCTTAATGTGAGTATCCTTAGTGTAACTAATCTCTCAATTAAGAAGCACTCAATTCATACAATCATACACAATTATAACCCGATTAATCCCTAATCACGTTAGCTCAACTCTCGCATGTTGCTAGGGTGATCAAACACTAATCTAAAGAGAAAAAAAATACATAAAGCACAATTAGAATCACAATTAGGGCACTAACTATCTCAATTGATTAACAATCATCAACAATCATAGCACAAGCAATCAAATCATCCCTAATTTCAATTATCCCAAGCACAAGTAAATACCATAGAGCAAATTGCAAAATCCATGGGTACAAAATCTAATTGCATAATCAAGATGCTAATCACAACAATTAAGGAATTGAAATGAGTAGAGAGGAAGAACATCACCAATTAAGCCAAAATGATCAATATATTGAATGCTTGAATCTTCAATTGGAATCTTCACTTCACTTGATTTACAACTTGGATTGAGAAAACTAATGGATCAAAGTCTAATTTAATCAACAATTAATGAAAATCTATCTAAATCTAACAATCTAATCAACCTAGAAGGAGAATTAAGCTAAGAAACTCATAAATCGCCCTAAAAATCGTAAGTAACTGCTATGGGGAAGGTTATGCTCTGTTTTCCACTCAAATGGATTAAAAAGAAAGTTTTTTGAAAATCTGCACCCTCGACTCGAGGTTGGGACCCTCGAGTCGAGCTTCCTAAAGTCGTGCCCACGCTTCTCTTAAAAATACCCAGCCTCGACTCGAGCTTCTAGCCCTCGAGTCGAGCTTGCTGATTTTTCACCACCCTCGACTCGAGCTTCCGCCCCTCGGGTTGAGGTTTCTTCAATTTTTGCAAATCTCTTTCTTTGTCTGCACCCTCGGGTCGAGGCTCCTGGACCTCGACCAGAGATCGCATCCAGGGAATTTTCTCGACCCGACTTCTGTCTCCGACCCCCATTTTTGCCCGTCTCGTTTATCTCTTCGCCATATGAATGTCAGTACTCTCGGTTTGGTCAAATTCCACCGATTTACCTGAAAATGGGACGAAAAACATCAAAATCTACACAAGTGATACTTTTCATGCAAAAGAGTGATACTCTACACTTTTAAGATAAAAAACTAACACTTTTCACTACTTTTTGCACAAAAATACCCCATCAAATCATGCATCAATTCACTCTCATCAATAAGTCATTCAGACTATCTTCATTAAAGAGTTGTTTTGGCTCACACCTACCAGTCTGTCAGGCTACTAATGAGAAGCTATCACATCATGTACAGACCTGACACAGTTGACCTCGTTTGGTGCTGCTACTAAAGAGGCTTGCTCTCCCTTTAGCTCCCAGGCTCGGGCCTGAAGTTGACTGATGGCAGACTTGACCTGTTAAAGAGTTTGGAAATCCTAAATAGGTATAGGGAAGATGTCCCTTGTGTTCTGGACCGGAGACCTCTCCTTCGGGAAGTATTCAACAGGGGTTCCCAATCGGAGTATTGTGAGCACCGATTCTTGACATTCTGGTGAGAACAAAATGGGTTTAGACTTTGAGGTATTTGATAGTTTTGTTGAAAAAAATTAGTGTTCTTCAAGCTTTTCTGAGTAGAATGATTTCTACGAGCTTTTTGTATGATTTTTGATTGTAGAATTTCGGCAAGCGGTATTAAGACTAATAAAGTATATCGAACCCAAGGAAAAAAGTATGCACGTGAGGCCCTAGAAATACAAGTTCTCGATGACTATTGTTACAATCACGGTTTCGAAGCAAAAACACAACAAAATAATAGAAATAAACTCAAACAAAACAATGAGGCAAATAATCAAACACTTGAAAGACAAGAACAAACAACAACCATAAATGGGGGATTTGGGTGCTAGGGATAATATTCATCAAGGAATCAATGATCAACAAACTATGATTGAATCAAATTGAAAATCAACTAAGATAGAAAGCATAAAACCATCATGAAATTAATCACTCCATTAATAACACAATGCCTAATGTGAGTATACATAGTGCAACTAATCTCTCGATTCCGAAGCACCCAGTTCATACATTCATACATAATTATAACCCGATTAATCCCGGATCACGTTAGCTCAACTCTCGCCTATTGCTAGGGTGATCAAACATTAATCTAAAGGGATAAAAATACATGAAGCACAATGAGAATCACAATTAGGGAGCAATCAAACTCAATTGATCAACAATCATAGCAAAAGGCAATCAAATCATCCTCAATTTCAATTAACCCAAGCACAAGAGTATTACCCATGGTGCCAAGAGCAAAATCCATGGGTAGAAGATCTAATTGCACAATCAAAAATCTAATCACAACAATTAAACTAAAAGCAATGAGAAGAGAGGAATAACATCACCAATTGGATTAAATCAACAAAAATAGCAATGCATGAGTCTTCAATACACTTCTTCTCCAAAGGAATTACAAGCTTGAATTGAGAAAACAAGATGATCTAATGCTAATCTAAGCAACAACAATTGGAAATCTATCTAAATCTAACAATCTAATCTACCTACAAGGAGAAATTGGCTTGGGGCCTAAGGAATCGCCCCAAAACCGCTGGTAACTGCTCTATGGAATCTTATGGAAGGAATGCTCTATTTTTTGCTTTAAATAGACGAACTCTGAAATTTCTCATCCCTCGACTCGAGGGGCTCAACCCTCGAGTCGAGCTTGCCGCCTTTTCCTGCTCCTCGACTCGAGGCTCAGCCCTCGAGTCGAGGCTCCTTTGATTTTTGGGATTTCATGCTCTTGCCTGCAACCTCGGGTTGAGGCCCCTGGACCTCGACTAGAGGTCGAGTCCAGAGAATTTTCTCGATCCGGACTCCGCCTCTAACCCTGTTTTTGCCCGTCTCAATTGTCTCTTCATCCTAAGAATGCCGGTACTCTCGGTTTGGCCAAATTCCACCGATTTACCTGTAAATGGGACGAAAAACATCAAATATCTCACAAGTAGTACTTTTTAGGATGATACTCTACACATTTAGGCACAAAATCTAACACTTTCGATCACTTTTTGCACTAAAATACCCCTTAAAAATATGCATCAATTCACTCCAATCAATTTTCCACAGACAGCGCCAATTGTTGTTACCCGTATAATAACGATCAATTAATATCAGGTATTAAATGTGTTGAATATAAATTAAACTAATAAATAATCGAGTGTTTTGAGCAGTGAGT
Organism: Paraleonurus japonicus; assembly: GCA_030762865.1. Classification (NCBI taxonomy): domain Eukaryota; kingdom Viridiplantae; phylum Streptophyta; class Magnoliopsida; order Lamiales; family Lamiaceae; genus Paraleonurus; species Paraleonurus japonicus. The sequence goes on from CM061059.1 coordinate 18,861,707, forward strand.
GTTATGTGTGATTTAATGCAGATGATTGAGAATCAATGTTTGGATGTATGCACGAAAGCAATAAATACACGAAGGTTGCTGAGAGTTTAAAGCTCAGTCTTAAGTTGAGAATTCAAAGATTCATTCATTGAGCCTTAATAGCTATATTTATAGTTACAAAATTTTGTCCTAATTGGAGTAATAAATATTGAGATCCATGTTGAGAGTTTAAAACTTATGCCTCAAATGTGATATTAATTTGTACAGCGGACAGGTTTCGGCCCACTAAGATGGTGCCACATCATCATCATCATCATCATCAACTTCCTTGGTGTTGATACCAACCCCAATATTTTCATCAAACTAGGAAATATTATCACCACTATTGTTTACTTTCTGCAGTTACACAAAAACAATGTGGTCTTGATCCTTGTACGAATCAAAATATTCTACTATATCATCATTGTTTCTAACATTAAAGTGAACAATTTTGCCTCTATAATTAATAAGGGTATGTATCTGATAACCTCATTCACTCATATTTGCTCAGGCAATATACCATGTATTCTTTTGTTAGGATTTGTATTTGTTTAGTTTTGATGATGTTTCTAAAACCTAAGTGTAATAGGACCAGCTGAACCTATTAATCAACTGATGATCTAGATAGGTTAGTGTTTAGTTAAGGGAGAACCCTACTAGACTAGGACCAGAGAACTTGAAGATGTGCTGATAACTGAAGACAGAAGACTTGAAGCCAAAGAGTTCAATCAAGAAGACTTGGAAGTCTTCTTGGACAGAAGAAGGTTATCCAAGGATCTAAGAAGACTTGGAGCGTTATAAGAAGACAAGCTGGAAGCATACTCACAAGAGTAAGTTGGTTAAGAAGACTTTGTGAAGAAGGTAGCAAGGTTGAAGACCTTGCTAATGTTGACTTAGAAGACTTACCAAGATCAAAGATAGTCTGATCGACAATCGAGCAATAAAGGATCAATCAGATCATTGATTAGTAATCCTATCTAACAAGTCAGTCAGTCAATCAAGAGATTGATTGGAATCAGTCAATCAATCAACAAAGTCAACCAATGACTACTTACCTAACTTAAAAGACCAGATTGACAATCAGCCAACGGCTAGTTCAAATCTAGGCTCTATAAATAAGGGTGATTAGTTCAGAATTGCTATGCATCTACGCGTGAACATCTTACTGAAAGCAATTTAAGCATAATCACTCACTATAGTTTTACACGCTGATTGAAATCTCAAGAATCAACCATACATTCATATTCATTGGAATTAATTCTTGTTAGAGATTGTAAAATCACCTTTCATTATCTCAATATGAAAAAAGATTTATTATTTTTCAATCTCAGAGTTGTGATCATTAAAGCACTCAAAGATCATTTTTTGTGTAACAAGGGCAGGAACTTGTAAAATTTTCTGTGGTCAAATCCTCAAGGAGATCGAGGAGAAAAGACTAGTTTGTTGGATAGTGAGAGTCCCTTGTGGAGTCAGGGAGAGTCGATGTAGGATTGTTATATCCGAACCACTATAAAAACCTTGTGTTCATTTATAGCTTTGTGCATACATATACTAAACTGTTCATTCAGTATCTTTCATAGTTGACATGGATAGAACTTTCTAGGTATTAATTAGAAAGGTTGTCATAAAAGGGTTTTTTTAAAAACACACTCACGAGATAAGCTTCCGCACCATTAGAAGACTTCAACTTCATGAAATATGCTGATCTCACTAAGCACTTTAAGTACTTTTCTGAATAAGACTTCGAAAGTCTTCTGACCGCACAATCAACTCACACAAGTTTCAAAAAAAATTTGAGTGTGGTAATGTCTATTCAACCCCCCTTTTAGACTTTACACCTCTTTTCACATCTCATCTGGGACCTAAACTTTCCAATAAATAGACATTTGAGTCCTTTGGTGGCGGATTCAAGGCGAGGTAAGTGCTTCTAATCCTACTAATATATGGAAATATGATCAAATTGCTTATAGAAAATGTTTAGCTAAAATGATATGTGTTCAACATCTTCCTTTTAGTACTCCGGATAATTTATGTTTACTCAAATAGTTCAACTTGGTCTTCAACCAGGCACAAAAAAAGTTTCACATTCTACTTGCACTCGTGATGTTGCTAAAGTTGTTGGTGAATATAAATATGTTATGAGTAATAATTTTTCTGACCTCAAAGTTAAAGTTTCAATTTGTGCCGATATTTGGAGTGATAATTTTAAAAAAATATTCTTATAATGGAGTTACTTGTCATTGAATTGATGATTCATGGACTTTACACAAAAGATTGATTGCTTATAAAGATTTTGATATCGAACACTCCGCAGCTAATATTAGAGATAAATTGCATGATATTTTAGATACTTAATTATACTTTGACAAATAAATTTTTTTCAATTGATTTTGATAATGCTAGTGTTAATACCACGAGTATCGAAAATTTTAAAAAATATTTGTCAACAGTGCCTTGGTGGAAATTTTTTTCATGTTAGATGTATGTATTATATTTTAAAATTATGTGTTCAAGATGGTTTACATGCTTTGAAAGAACAAATTGCTCCTATTAAAGATGCTATTGTTTATATGACGAGACGTGGTAGTTTGGTTAAAAAATGGAAAATATTTTGTAGAAATAATGGTTTGCATCCAAAAAAATTTCCTCTTGATGTTTCAATTCGGTGGAATTCTATGTATAAAATGTTGAAGGGGTCTATGGAATATAAAATGCCTTTATGTCAAATTTTTTCTCAAGAAAATTTTGGTTTTCGTTTATATCCTCAATATTGGGATCCATGCATGAAGATATGTACAATTTTAGAAATTTTTAATGATGTTACTTTAGCAATGTCTAAAATTTATGAACCTACTTGTCATCTTGCTCTTGATTATTGTGTACAAATTATTGCATGGCCCTGTGTTACATTCTTCGGTGTTTTCTATATATGATGGAAAAATGGATGAGATATTTTGCTACTATTCCCGATTTATATTTAATTGCTAAAGTATTTGATCCTAAATATTGGTTTGAGGGTTTAGAAGATTTATTGACTTTTTATTATGAAGCTTTATATCCATGTGATGAAACGACAAAATTTGATCCATATAGTGATGTACATCCCAATGCGAGTGAAATTGTGGTTAGAGTTAAACAAACTTTGTTAGATTTATTTAGAGAGTATATGGGCACAAAAGTTAATTTGGATCTTAGAGTTGGTCAATCTAGCTCTTCATCATCTTCTCGTCCTACAAGTACAAATGAATATGTTGGTGGTCCTCTTCTTAGCCGAATCAATAGTTATATGAATTCTCGTACCCAAAAAAGATCAAGATCATTAATGTTAATCTTTGTCAAGAAGTTGAAACTTATTTAACAATTGCTTTTTTGAGTATTAACAAAACGGGCAAGGTAACCCTCTAGACATACTAAAGTGGTGGTCGAGGAGAACAAACACATATTCGGTAATGTCAATGATCGCAAGAGAAATTTTTCATGTCGCGCCTCAACCGTTGCTTGTGAACAAGCTTTTAGTGTGAGAGGCTATATATTGGATGGAACGAGATCAAACATAATCGTTGAAAATATTGAGAACCAATGTTTGCTTGATGATTGTTTAAGAGCCGAACATAGAAATCAACTAGCACTCGAAGAAGATCAAGATAGCGAAGAATGGACATCCACCAACGGAAGTGAAGAATCGAGCATTCAATTTCAAGCCAAAAAGGTAAGTTTTGAGGTAAGGTAACTACGTGGACTTTGATTCCTAATTGGATACATAGGCACCTTAATTTTAAGTTATGGACTTAGAATTTCTAAGTTAATTTCTTAAAATTAAGCTCAAGTTCAATTTCTTTAATTCCGCACCCCCACACACACACACCCCACCCCCTCCCTAATTTGTAAATTAATTAGTATTTCAATTAGTTATAAATTGTAAATTGTAAGTTGTAATATTTCAATTTCAATATTCTAAGTTGTAAGTTGTAATATTTCAATTTCTATAAATTCATTTACATTTGTATTAAATTTTAAAATATTCTAAGTTTTAACTTGTAATATTTCAAATTTTCAGTTTCAAAAAATTAATTTGCACTTGTAAATTGTAAGTTAAAATAAATTTAATCTCAATGTAAAATTCAATTACAACTATTTTTAGTATTAATTTTAAGTTATAATAATACCCATAATTAAAAAGCTAACACAATAAATAAATAAAATTTAAAAAAACCCCAAAAAATTGGCGGTTCAAAAACGGAACTGTCGGTTCGAAAACCGTAACCATGAAACCGGCGATTCAATTTCGGTTCAAATTTTCTAAAAATCAAAACCGGCGGTTTCGAACTGTTGGACACCCCTAATTGGCAAAAGGATACTTGGTCTCTTGAATTGATGCTTAGGTGTTAGGTTTAATTTCGTAATTGAAGTTAATATTGGGTTAACACAAGGATATTTAGTTAATTTTCGTTAAAACTCACATTAGAGTACATTGATTGCTTGATCTTTTGTCTTGTAATTAGTGAGGGGGTTAGAGTGTCGTCTCTAACAATCCTACGTGCTAATTGATCGTGTAGAACCTGGGCTTACCAAGTATGGTTTTATATGAATTTTTTGTGGATGTCTCCTATCATCTCTCGTTAATTGAAACCTCAATCGTATGTGATCCTTAATTGATGATTCCTTGGTGATTTTTCATCCGAGCACATTTCTCTCCTATTAATATGTGATCCTTAATTGATGATTCCTTGGTGATTTTCATCCGAGCACATTTCTCTCCTATTAATATCTCTTTGATTAATTGTTTGTTGCTAGATTGTTGCTTGATTAATTGTTCTTTATTTTTGCAAAAATCGTGCTCGACACTATGTTGGTCCCGGACGAGATGTGCAGGGAGGTGGAAAGTCTAGAAGGAGGGTTGAATAGACTTTACCACACTCAAAAAAATTTTACAATTTTTCGTGAGCTGAGTGTGAGGTTAACAGACTTTGCAAGTCTTCTACAGATAAGTACTCAGAGTGTGCTAAGTGTAATCAGCAGACTTCAGAAAGCTTGAAGTCTTCTGATGGTGCGGAAGCTAATCTCGTGAGTGTATTTGAAAAAACTTTTTAATGAAAACCTTCTTGATAAATACTTAGCATGTTTAGTGCAAGTTTATTAAAACGATGATGAATGAGCATAAATGAATATGTATGCAAAAAGCTTATAAAAGACACAGAGATTTTTATAGTGGTTCGGATATAACGATCTTACGTCCACTCTCTCTGACTCCACAGGGGCCTTACTAACGAAATGGTATTTTGTCCTCGTTCTCCTTGAGGATTTGACCACATGAGGTTTTACAAGTTCCTGCCCTTATTTGGTCTTCTATCCTCATTCTCCTTGAGGATTCAACCACAGGATGTTTTACAAGTTCCTGCCCTTGGTACAAAATGGTGACCTTCGAGTGTTAACTCTAAGATCTTGAAATAATCAACCTTTTCTCGTATAGAGATAATGAAAAGTGATTTTACAATTCCAACTAAGAAATAATCCTAATCTATTAGTTGCTCTAAGATAGCAATGGATTATTTCTCTAAGCTTGTGTTAATGCGTTTAAAGCTCTTGGAATGGTGACCGTGCTTGCTCATTATCTCGTCGTATTTTTGTGTCTATTTTGAATATGCGTGTGTTCCATGCACGAGCTTGTAGTGATCACCAATATTATAGAGATTGAAAAACTAGCCGTTGGAAAAGCTAGCAATCAAATCCTCTATAGTTTGTAAAGTATTAATTGGTTGACTTGCTTGATTGACTTGATTGATTCCCATCAATCAAGTCTTGATTGATTTACAACCTGATTGATTTCCTTAATTGATATTTGATTGGTCTTCCATATCTTCCTTGATTGCAATCTAATCTTTATGATTGAATCTTGATTGCCAATCATGTCTTCCTTGCATATTGAAATCAGATGTTGGTCAACTCTTGAACTCAGCTTGTCCCAACTTAGCTAATCGGACTTTTCATAATTCAACGTTGCTGACGTCAAGTCTTCTTGTCTGTTAGCAGAGTCTTCTACTTCAGGACTACTTCGGCCAAGTCTTCTAGATGAACTCTTCTACTCCAGGCCAAGTCTTCTAGACGAACTCTTCTACTTCAGGCCTTCTATTTTCTTAGCACGAAGTCTTCTATCTCAGCTGGTCTTCAAGTCTTCTTGTCTAGTCTAGAAGGGTTTCCCCCTTAACAAAATACTATCTAACTTGAACTAGATCATCAGCTGACTAACAAGTTCAGTTGGTCCTATTACATTAAGGTTTTAAACACATCATCAAAACTATACAAATATAACACACTATAATATCATGATAACAAGCAATTCTAGGGATCCTAGCCTACACTAGTCCTCTGGGTTCAATAAATCGATTGGTCTCAAATATTTTGCCACTAAACTACGAGTGAATTATTGATTTCAAATAATGAATTTATGAAAATATTATGCAATGAACACAGATATAGAGTGGTTCGAAGGTGTATGTAATCCATTTACGTCCACTGTTGCACCGTCAATGTCAAATCCACTAAAACAATATAGGTTACACAAAGATATATTTTCTAGCTGGATCAGTTCCCCTCACTTGATGATATCACTCAGACCTATCACTCAAGTAGTAGAATTTTTTAGAGTTCACACTAAGTTTCCTCTCGACTCTGGACAAACTCAGAAGATGGCCTTGCTAAGATGACCTCTAACACTCAGTAAAAAAAATATACAAATTGATCCAACGAATTTCTTAAGAAACAATATCCTATTCAGACTAAGTCTTAACGGAAAGAGACTCTTAAGATTTGCAGAAAACTTTAAGTATGCTTGTTAAAATTTCTTTCTGCTTTGGAGTGCTTGTATGCTTGTGTTGTCCAGTGTTATATACTAGCTGCTGGCTTCCTCTATTTATAGAGGAAGCTTGGAGTTTTATCCGTTGGAAAGATAGACTCCTAGCCTCCAATTGTCTTCTTCAAGACATTTCAAGCTGGCTGCATGGAAGAGCATGCAAAAGTAATACATTAAATGCATGGTCTTTTTTGCAGATCTTATATCATACTACATGACATTTTAAATTGTCCTTGCATCACTTGTCACGATCTGATTGGTTCATTTGAAAAATGTGAGTATTAGATAAAAGAGATAGATAACACATTTTCTTTTCTTGATAAGTCATAAAAAACGTATTAGATTACTTGAGAGTAACTTTTGATTAAGGTTAATTAAAAAATTAACTCTTAATACTTAAGCTCTTAGTAGTTGTTAAGCCTTCTCTTGGCTGTCGTCACTAGTTGTCGACACTGGCTGTTGCTACTGGCTATCGCTACTTCTTCTTTTAATAGCTATTCTTCCTGATCTTGGTTGTTGCTTTATGATCTTCTTTATTCAGATTTATGCATCTTGTTCTTCCTTAATCTTCTCAGTAGCTAGTTTAAAGAACAAATATAACTAACCTAGCAACTAGATTACAGAAACTTACAAGTATATAAATTGAGATCTTCTAATCTGTTACATGTTTAGCTTCATCAAAATCCTATATAAATATTTCCTAACAATTTCCCCTTTTTTGATGAGGGCAAAACCAACACTTAGAAAAAAGAGTAAAAGGTAGTAAAATATCTCTTTATAAGATCAGAGACAACAATTTGCAGAAATTAACAGCAAGTCAGAAGCATAACATTATGAGATATAATCTTTTTAAACACAAGTAATCTGATCTTTCTCATTCATCACAAAAGTATTTTCCTCACAAGATAGATATCTAGGTCATATCTACAAAAAGCAAAATGTAAAGTAAATAGATCGCAAAATATTAGATTACATAACTTATAGCATACCTATCTCCTATGCCTGGAATTCTGTTCTTCATCACTTTCACTTGAATTCCTTGTAGGGGAGGGCATGATTCCTTGAGCAATAGTTCTTCATTTCTGATGCTCTCTTCACAGTACTGCATCAGTTTCCTGAACTCTTCTTCATCCATTGTCTTTTGTTCTTTTTTTTCTTTCTTCTTCTCTGCAGAGGTTTTAAGACTTTTGGAGCTTGACCCAGTGGCAGTCTTTCTCTGAGCAACATATCCTTAAACTTGGCATAGGTTCCCTGGTAAAGGGTTCCATTTTTTATACAACTCTCTGAAGGTGAAGAACCTAACAGAGTTGAATTTGTGCTTGATAATCAAAGGGTGATTATTCTTTACTCTGCTCCATTCCTTTATCATTTTATGTTGTTCAGAGATCTCTTCTGAAGGTCTATGGCTGAGAGGCTCAATAGCTAGTGGCTCCTCAAGAATCACCAGCTGTTGGTTGTCATGCCTGAGTTTTTTCCGCTTCTCTTCTGAACTTTTCTTCTCTACATCCTCTCTTTTCATTTTCTCTTCTCTTACTTTTCTCTCTTGATCTTCTCTTGGCTTTTCTCTCTTGATCTTCTCTTGACCTTCTTTCTTCCTCATGTCTAGAGGATTGACTTGAGTATTGAGAGAATGATCTGCTCTGAATCCTTGACTGACTAGGGTGATGAAAATGTTGTTGTCTAGGTTGATGAATAGGTTGCTGCTGGCTTTCTTGCACTTGGCATCTTGGAAGGCTTAATACTTTTAGCTGGCTTAAAGGTCTCAAGAGGGAGACATCTCTTTCATAAAGAGATAACAGCTGTAGTCTTTTTTTACTGGTTGTTGCTCTTCTTTTTTTCTCTCTTTTCTTCCCCTTTTTGCCATCAATAGACAAAATAGAGAGGACTTTAGTCAATGCCACATAAACTTTACTCATGTCACCCTTTATTTCCTGGATGTCTCTTGAGATTTGAGAAGATGATTCAGTTGATGTTTGCTCAAGTGTAGAAACCTATGTAGCCAAGAGATGAACAACTGAATTCTTAGCATTGATCATATTACAAAGGCCATTGATAGAGTTCCGAATTTTCTTGAAGTCAGCATCTCTATTTTCTTGGATAGCTTTCTTGATATCCCTGAATGCTCTGTTTATGGCCTCTCCTACTAAAGCAGTTGGAATAGACCTTATTTCTTTCTTCAATTCAGTTGACGGTGTGCCAATTGAGTAGCTAATCGATTTCAACATTGATCCTTGTTCATCAAGGAATAATGACCCGACCCCGCCTAGAATCTTAAATTTTTTATATATGGATTATTACACGGATCCTAGATCCGTGAAATATATTATATGAGAATTTGTCATAATATAATTGACAAAATATTTTGTGAATACATTTCATCGTAAAATTTATTTTGAGCATATTAGTTGCTTCACTAAAAAATATTAATTATTTTATTATAAGGTGTTCCCTCCGTTCACTAATACCCTTTATGAATACAATCAATTTATCTTTAACTTTCAATCATTATTTAATTAATCAAATTGTCATTGAACTTTATTAGTAACAATTAAATTATTCTTGAAAAAGGCATTCATTTTAATGAGAATATTCTTTATTGATAGAGATAGTATTAGTTTTGAATGATATTAGTTGTTTCATTAAAGATTATTAATTGTTGATAAAATGTAGAGTGAAACAGTTTCATAATATAAAACTGCTTTTGTGGGGTTAGTTTTAATGGGTTATGTTTAGTGGGTATGAGAAATGAGTTAAATACAAGTTTTATAGTATAAAACTTATTTAGGAAGACCTACTCTTTTTTTTTTTTTTATCAGAAAAATGAATTTTATTCCCCTCAAAGACTCAGATGGAGTACAATACTCCACCCTAAGTACAAAATATCATTTACAGTTCTAGAATACAATCACCACTCCCCGGCATAATCTCCTACACTAGATAGGTGAAACCATCCAATCTCGGAAAGAGCCCCTTACAAAGTCTGGCATTTTTACTGAGACCCATGACCACAATCTAGCTTTAATCTCTTCAATCTTGCTATGAAAATCAGGAGTACTACCTCAAAAGATAACCTCATTCCGCATCTTTCAAATGGTCCATACCACTCCAAACCAAAGAGTTTTAACAATCACCTTATCCCTCTTAGAATCGAACAAAGCTCAGCTTTGAAGGAAGCTCAAGACCAGATCATTATGCATTACCGTGGTCACCTTAACCCAGCTAAGAATTTCTGCCCAAATGCCATAAGCTGATTTGCACTCAAAGAAAAGATGAGAAATGCTCTCGTCTACTTGGTCATCACACATAACATACTTCATATCTCCATTCACCACTTGAACTCCTCGCTTTCTCAAGTTATCTTTAGTTGGTATCCTCCTTCTCAAGATCTTCCACACAATCATAGCCACTCTCCTCGGTGCAAAACTATCCCACAATTCCTTAAAAGCCACCGATAGCCTGAAAACTGCCGGCCAGGAATTAATTCTGGTAACAATCTTTTATCGGCTAAACTTCAAGAATAAATCCCATTATTTGCATATCTCCATCTCCACCAATTCTGCTTGTTCCTCTCCAGCTTATTTGTGAGAAGAAAGAGTATAAGCTCTCTCACCAGCTCTTCTTCACTATGTCGTAAGCTTCTTCTCCAATCAAATTTCCACACCCACTAATTGTTTTCCCATTTCCCAATATTGCTAACCTTTGTCAATTTCTGGGTGCTCAATCGATATAGTCTCGGGAATTCGATACGAAGTGGTACATCCCCAATCCAAGTTTCATCCCAAAAACCAGTATTGTCACCATTTCCGATCATTTTTTCAAACTCCGTAGCTAGCCCATCCCCGTTAACTCCACGGAACATTTCTTTCAAGTCAAGCCACCACGCCGACATTCCAGAACCTCCCTTCCTTGCATCAAAACCTACGTCAATACCCCCATATTTTGATCGTAACACCCTGGTCCAAAGGCAATCAGGGTTGCACAGAATATGTGCAATCCATTTGCCAAGGAGAGCCCTGTTATAGACTCCTAGATCCTTGATACCAAGGCCACCCTCACTTTTGTTCCAACATACATCTGCCCATGCCACCCATGGAATAGCTCCACCATTTGCACAACCCCCATGCCATAAGAATTCATGTTGCATTCTAGTAATCTCTTTAATTACCTTCTTCGGCAATTTATAGAAGGAGAAACAGTACGTAGGTAAAGCAGAGAGAACTGCTTGGATTAATGTGGCCCGCCCCGCTAATGAGATATGCTTTCCACTCCACGCTTCCATTCTCTTTCAAATTCTTTGTAGTAAAGGACTCCAGACAGAAGGTGATTAACGCCCACCTTTACACCAAGATAGCTGATGGAATCGGCTCCAACCTCTCACCCCAAATCAGCTGCATTATTCCTCAACACAGACTCCTCTATATTGAACCCATACAAATTGCTCTTATCAAAATTCACCTTTAATCCCGAAACAAGTTCAAAGATTCTCAAGATCCGCTTAATTACCTTAATATTTTCCTCCTTATCGGAATAAATAAATATGGTATCGTCCGAGTATTGTAAATGCGAGATCGGTACTCTATCTTTTCCAATTTCGAACGGCTCTAACAGCCCCAACTCCACTGCATTCTTAATCAACAAGTTTAAGCCTTCAGCCACCAATAAATAAAGGAAAGGTGATAAGGGATCACCTTGTCTCAAACCCCTATTCATTCCGAATTCAGGAGTAGGACTACCATTCACCAAAATTGAAACCGAACCTGTTGGTATGCACTCTCAAATCCAACGTCTCCAAGTAGGGTCAAAGTGAAGAAGAGCCATCATTTCATCAAGGAAATCCCAATTGACCGAGTCATACGCTTTCTCAAAATCGATCTTGAAGATAAAGCACTTCTTTTTCCTCCACTTTACCTCGTGAATTGCCTCATTTAGGATAATAATTCCTTCCATTATTTGTCTCCCCCCAATGAACACCGATTGATTCTCCGAGATAACCGATTCCACCACTTTGCTCAAATGTTTTGCAAGAGTCTTCACAATTACCTTGTACACACACCCAATCAACGATATTGGTTTGAATTCACTTAACTGATGTGCTCCTTCTTTCTTCGGTATTAAGGTGACAAACGATGGGTTCAATCCTTTTACGAACTTAGCATTAGCGTGAAATCCATCCAACAGCTTCCGAAAATCAGACTTCAACAGGTTCCAATGCTTTCTAATGAAACCAAAAGAGAAACCATTAGGACCCGGGCTCTTGGACGGTGCACAATCCCAAATCGCCTTCCTTGGGCTGTTAAAAGAGCATTATCAGCCTCCTCTAGTCTACTTTGCCCAAAGTTCGCGAGGAAGGATGGTCTACTGGCTGGAGTAATGCAAAAATGTGCCTTGAAATGATTGAAAACTTCTCGTCTTACTTGCTCAACCTCTTCGATCTAGCTATCTCCAACCCGTAGCCCCTCAATTTCATTCTCTTTCCTTCTTTTGTTGATCCAACAATGAAAGTACCTTGAATTCATGTCTTCATCCTTTATCCATCTAACCTTTATTTTCTGCTGCAGCATCTTCTCCTTCCAAATCAAATCTCGCAAAATTTCAGCAGACACTCTTTTCCTTTCAATAATTTTTTCTTCCTCAAGACCAAAAGTATCATACTCTTAATTGCTTCACTCAAAGATTTCATAATCGGACCAGTGACCAAATCGAATTGGACACCAGTTGACGGTCCAACCGGTTGGATCGCGGTCTAGCCATTAAAATGATTTCTGTCTATTTCTATATATTTCTTATGTGACATTAAAACATAAATATGCACTTACAAAAATCATAATTTACAAGTTTCATATTGAAATAAACACAATAAAATCATAGACAACACAATATTATTTCAGAATATTAAAATTTAATAATTGCTAATGAGAGAGAATGAAATAGACATACACAAAATATAATTTTAGAAATTGAGAGGTTTTTTTTAATGAATTTAATAATTAAAATATTGAACAAAAGTGAATTAAAATATGTTATTGTCTAAACTGTAATAAATAATGAAAAAAAATATTTAAAAAAAAATGGGTCGACCGGTTCAATCAATTTTGACCGGCTTTTCCGGTTCTTGGCGATTTTTTCCAGCTCAACCTCAAAAACGGTTTTTTGGGGAGTGACAAATTCCCAGTTCAACTGATTTTGAAAAACAGTGGTTTCACTAAAAAGTATTAATCGTAAACTAGTTTTACAATTTCGATACCAACTCTAACATTACAAAATCCAGAGTGAAATAGTTTCATGGTATGAATTTAATACTATTATATTCACTGATACAATAATATTTATTTAGTGATAATATTATATTTATAAATTATTATTACAGTATAAAATATTATAATAATCAGTGAATAAATATAATAATAAGTTTAATATGAGAATAACTCAATTTTATCGATAAAAAAAGAAAAAGAAAAAAAGAATAACTCAATTTCGTTCTAATTATGTGCAAAGTCGACGTTAATGTCATAAATAAATAGTTGATGACACTTGTCATATTCCCAAAAGTAGCATGTTTGCAATGCGAAACCCTTTCCCTTACCCTTTTGAGTAAGGCTACTTTTTAAAGATTTCCTATAAAATTTTATTCACACACATTTAATCCATATTTTAGTGGAGGGATGGAAAAGAAAAGGCCATACTGAACAGTCTGACAAGTTTAGCAGAAAAATAGATTAATATTAAATGGTGATAATGCACGTGCACTAGAGATTATATTGACCATAGCATTGAGAATCATGAGGTTTCCAATGCCCCCTCCACCACCGTGTCTTAAACTAAATTAACCAAATTCGAACCTTGTCATTGTTGCTTTGCATGCTCTTGTCGCCAGGGATGAGCATTATTTGGTTTTTAGCCGAAAATCGAACCAAATCGAATCGAAATTTTAATTCGATTCAGTTATTTTGGTATTCGGTTTGATATTCAGTTTTAAAATTTAAAAATTTCGGTATTCGATTTCAGTATCGGTTTTATAAATAAAATTTCGGTACAACCGAAAACCGAACCAAAATTTATTATATATATATATATATATATATATATATATATATATATATATTAATTTTACGAATTTGTATTAAATTTTGTATTTGATATTTTGATATTTTGGATTTGGATTTTTTGTTGGAAGTTGGAACTTGAGAACTTGAAACTTAGTATATAAATGATTTATATTTGCTTGTATTTTACTTGTTTTGGTTGAGATTTATTTTTTTTAAAAAAAAAGTCTAAAAGAAAAGTCTCAAAATTTATTTTTTAAAAAAATAAAAAAAATTTTGGAATTCGGTATTATACCGAAACCGAACCGAAAATTTTGGTTTCGGTATTGATCGGTTTTACATATTTAGGTTCGGTTTCGATTTCTTATAGTGCTAATTCAGTATTTATTCGATTTTCACTATTCGGTTTCGGTTTGGTTAACGAATACCGAATGCACACCCCTACTTGTCGCCCAACTTATGTCCTAAGTCCTAACCTAAGGCTACCATTTCCTTATACTCCCTCTGCTAAAAACTTTTATTGCTTTTTGTTATAATCTTCAAGGAATTATAGAAGAATAATAATATAATATAAGTGATGTGTTACAAAAAGATATAAAATATGATGAAAATATATAAAAATGTAGTATTAAATATATCTTATAATATATAAAAGCAGCTCATATTCCATATTTGGGTTTTGGCGTCATTTCACCTGGTCCGTTGATCGAATTTCTTCTGATTCATCATGGTCATCCACATGGTCAAACATCTAATTTAGTTAGCAGACATGCACAATTAATACGACGTATATTTCTCTAATGCATCCCTCATTTTCAGCCTCACCCTCCACTATAAATTATTGAGTTTTTTGTTCATTTTCATCACAATTACATCACCACTATCATCCATATGTTCCATTGCCCCGGTGAGGAAAGTGGAGGAGCCACTCGACCCAAATTATGAGCACTAATTAAATAAAGAACACATTCGCGGAATCGGAAGAAAAACAGTGGTGGTTGATCTGCAACTATTTATTTGTAATTTTTTTTATTTTATTGTTTCAATTGTGATCTAATGTAAATTATTGAGTTTTTTGAATGGTCATATTTTATGTAGTTGTACATTAAACAAAGGGTGTTGGATTACCCTTTTTTTTTAAAAAAAATAATAAATTCTTAGGTATGTATTTAACCGTATCAGATACCAAGTACATGAGTCCAACCAAAATACTTATATATGACCTTGACACACATGAATAGTTTCTCAAGAGGTAATACAAAATCAAGATCAATTTTTCAATTTAATATGTATGAACTCTCGAATTCATTAATCATTTAATTTTTATTAAATTCCTTTTTTTATCATAGTTATAAATTAATTACGATACACTGATTATTAGCAAAAATTAAGAAATTAATTTGACAATTGTGTATTACTATAAATCTCTTGATTTGACTTTTCCCTATTCTTACTACGTAATTTATCTCTGATTTTATGCAAATGAAATATTAATTATTGCATGAGAAGCAATTTGAGGAGCGGAGAACACCCTCAATGGAGGCGCAATTTAATTATGAGTCAATCTAATTATGAGAAACATTGTGAAGACATAAATTTGATAATTGTATGTTACTATAAATAATTAAACATTATACTTATAATTTGACAATATTCAATTAATAGGAATTGATTTAATTAGTTATTAATAGGTAAGATCTAATGTCATATTTAAATTTTGGGAAGATTTTATCATATATTACGTATGATTAATTTAGGAATATTTGGATTATGATTATAAATGGAAGAATTGTGAATGCATTGCCACGATTAAAATATATAATATACTTAATTAGTATTATTTTTTTATATGTTACATGAATATAGGTATGCATACTATATTTTATGAGAAAAGGATTGTAGCTTGTTGTGACATGGAATATGAGCAAAAGGCTATGCTCGTAGCCCGCAAGAATGGGCGAGCAACTTCCGGGGGCTCGGCGAGCAGCGCAGCTGGCCCTCTGAGCAGACGCTGTGGATCTCACAGGCGAGGCCTGAGTCCAGCAGTCCGAGCTAGGCCCGAGGAGACCCCTAGTGAAGACTGAGGAACAACAATCAGGGGACCAAATCTTCCCCAAAAAAGGAAGAGATCCCATAGTAGGGCATGGTCAGAAAGGTCATGCCCTAAAGAGGAAAAGATCTCGCCGCCGCAGGAGATCTCAGCAACCTTGCCACGTGGAGCATGCTGAGAGGGCCGACAACCTGCTCGTCCGTACATTACCATACCAGAGCATTAAATATTGTACCCTTAGCATTAAATGCTCTCGATTTCTTGGGATATAGTAGCCGTCAAACAACTTGTATAAATAAACCCTATTGGGCACAATAACAAGGATCGAAGAATCCACAGTTAAGACTGGGACTAACCCTCCCAGCAATCCTCTTTGTATTTACTGTTTGCTGCATTTATTTCTCCATAACCGTGCTCATTTAAAGCTTATCATTGGCATTCAATATCCATTAACCCATATAACTAAACAGACTGATTACCATCTCTAAACTCTTATTAACTAGGCGTATAATCGGTGTAACAACATTTGGCACCGTCTGTGGGAACGACACTAAAAGCAACTTCCCACCAGTTCTTCTCCACCCCAAACCGTTAACATGACGAACAGCAGAGCCACTAGCAAACATGCTAGTCATGGCGAAGAGCAGCAGGGGCAGAACAATCCGGTCCGCCATATCGAGGACCAAATCCCACTCCCCCTCTAGGAGTACCAAACTCATGAGCAGGTGAGTAGGACTATCTTTCAGCTCCAAGCCAGGGCTCAAGAGCTCGAATCCCAGGCCCGTGGCCATCCCCGCTGAGGGCCCCTCGAGGCCACAAAAGGGGAAGAGAAAGGTCTGTGAGTAGGAGGCCGAGAGTCAAGACAGGTCTGGGGCACTCTTGCCCAAACACTCGGTATTTAACAGGCTGGGCTCCCAAGCCGAAGGCTCGATTTCGGCGAGCAACCCCCGGCATCCCCTCCTAGGGAGGCCATCCATCGCAACCCTCAATGCGCGCAAAGCACCGTGGTGGCAAGATCCAGGGTCCCAGTCCTCGACCGCATCGGGCCAAATGCTGTCCGCCGGGCGCTCACTCAACCAGACCCCGCCCTAGTCGCGCTGCAGAGAAAGCTCAACCTCATCGAAGGCCGAATAGACGCCAGGGAAGGGATCCCCAAGAGGGCTGCGGTGAACCAACCCCTGTCCATGGCCATTGAGATGGTGGAGGTCCAGACCAAAATCCTGCCTCCCCAAACGGCTCTCTACGAGGGGAAAACTGACCCCGAGGTACACCTCAGCAAGTACCTCACTTACATGACTGGGAGAGGGGCGTCGGACGCGACCAGGTGCCATTTGTTCCCGCTGATGCTGGGCGAGCTAGCCCACATGTGGTATACCTTCCTCCCCTCTCGTACGATTGACGATTTTTCCAGCCTCGGCGAACACTTCGTCTCTTACTTTGCTTCCAAGATTGCTCATCCGGGTAGCCGACAAAGGCTCATGGGCATCAGGCAAGTGGAGAAAGAGACGGATGAGGAATACCTTGACCACCTCGATGAGGTGCTCCTCACGGGGGAACCCATCGGGGATGAGCTGCAGTCCTCGCCGCCATGAGCGGCCTCAGGCGGACTCCCACATGTTCCGCCATATGACCAAGCAATACCCCTCCTCCTACGCCGAATTCATGCGGCGAGCAGGAGACCTGATCACGAGGCAGAAACTCCTTGCCCAGCGCTTGGGCGAGGTAAAGCCAGCCCCAGGTGCCACCGAAACTGCGGTCACCACCCCTCCTGCAAAGAAATCTCATCAACCGAGGAGGCGCGAACAGACCAAGGCACCGGGGACCATCAAGAGTTTTGAAGGGGTTGAAGTCGTTGAAAAGCTGAGCGATTACGTCAAGAAGCCCGTGCCCCGTCCGCGGCATGACGATGAAGAAAGAGGCCCTCATTGCAGGAATAGGGAAGAGGGTGCCCAGGCAGCAGCAGTGGTCACAGTAGACGCCGATGCGGGATACAGTAGCGATAAGGTCCCCCCGCCTAACTCGGGGGGATGGGTCCAGAAGCAGCTTAGGCGGGCTGACCCCCGTCTGCACTCTGTCCAATAGGAAGTGGAAAGCAGAGCGCCGAGCCATCGACAATGTCCACGTCGTCGTTCCCCTCCTAGAGCCGACAATCTCGAAATCCGCTGCTATTAGCTTCTCCAACACTGATCGCAAGGGCCTTTTGTTCCCAAAGAACGAGGCCTTGGTCATCTCGACCAAAATCCTGGGGATGACGGTGGAGAGAATTCTGATCGACAATGGCTGCTATTGCAACATCATCTTCAAGATTGTCCTCGATCAGATGGGGAACCTGGTGAGGTTCATCAAACCTTACAACCTACAGTTGAAGAGGTTCGGCAACACGACCGTGAACCCCTATGGAAAGATCAAGCTGTCTGTAGAGCTTGTTGACTGTCAGAATGAAAAAGTTAGGATTACTAGGCCATTGGAGTTTGTAATCGTCGACCAACCAAATATCTATAATGGCTTTCTTGGTCATCCTTTTCTTGAGACTTTTGAGGCAGTTGCCTCTTCTTACTTTTATTGTATCAAGTTCCCCACTCCCAAAGGGGAAGTTGACACTGTAAAAGTGAATCAAAAAATGGCAAAGAAGTGTTTGAACTACCCTTGGCTTAATTTTCTTTCCGCACCATTTTTAGATTTACATTGTAATATGTTAGCAGAAGAAAACTCAAATACAACTCCACAACCAATTGAAAATGAGCAAGAAGTAGATACTCGCACGTTCGCCGATTCTTCCTTGGGCTAATCCGCCATGGAATGCGAGGATTTGGAACCAAGACTAGGTTTCGAGCCTGCAACTATTGACCTGGATCCAAGGGGCAATACTGGCGATCCTCAAGGTCTTAATCGGACCGCCCCAATTGAAGAGCTCGAGCGCGTCCCCGTAGACCCATCTCGCCCTGAGCTCGAGGTTACCATAGGGGCAAAGGTCCACACAGAAATGAGGGAAGATCTCATTGAATTCCTCAAAAGCAATGTAGGAGTGTTGGCATGGTCACACCAGGCATGGTGGGAATCGACCTGAAGCACGCTTGCCATCATCTCAAGATTGACCTATCACAGCGGCCAGTCTCCTAGAAGAGAAGGAAATTTGCCCAGAAAAATACACTGCTCTCGCTGAGGAGGTCAAGAAGCTCCTCGATAACAAGTTAATCGAGCTCGCCGAAGATGAGCCTCAATGGGTCGCGAACGCAGTGTTAGTAAAAAATTTAAATAACTCATGCAGATTATGTATCGATTCCGACCTCAACGCGGCATGCCCCAAGGACCATTTTCCAATGCCACATATCGACCACCTTATCGACAACACCACGGGCCATGAGATGATGTCGTTTATGGATGCGTGTGCGGGCTACCACCAAATCCCCATGGCGGTAGATGGCATCAAGCATACTTCCTTCCTCACCGAGAAGAACATCTATTCCTGGACGAGAATGCCGTTCGGCCTTAAAAATGTTGGAGCAACATATCAGAGGATGGTAAACACTATGTTCGCCGATCAAATTGGGAAAATAATGGAAGTATATATTGACGACATAGTCGTCAAAAGCCTGAGGAAGGAAGATCATTTGAGGGACCTCAAGGAAACCTTCTCTATCCTTGAGAAATATAATATGAAGCTCAACCTGAAGCAGTGCAGCTTCGGGGTGGGATCGGGGAAATTCCTCGGCCACATTGTCAGCCAAAGGGGCATCGCAGCCAACCCAGCACAAATCAAGGCCATCCTCGACATGGAGGAACATAAATCAGTAAAACAAGTCCAGAGATTGACTGGAAGCCTCGCGGCCTTGAGCCGATTCATCTCGCGGTTAGGTGATAAAAGCAAGTCTTTCTTCACAACAATCAAAAAGCAAAAATTCTCCTGGAACAAAGAAAGCGAGCTCGCATTCAGAAACTCAAGGAGTACTTGAGCAATCCCCAGCTTCTCGCGAAGCCGATTCCAGGAGAAACTCTCTTCCTATACCTTGCGGCCTCAGAAACGACAATTAGCTCAGTCCTCGTGTGAGCTGAAGGGCAGCAGCACCTGCCTATATACTACATAAGCCAGGTGCTACACGACGCCGAGCTTAGATATTCCCCGCTGGAAAAGCTTGCATACGCATTGGTCATGGCCGCTAGGAAACTTCGGGCATACTTTTTCGACCATCAGATCCAGGTGCTCACAACCATGCCTCTACGCCAAGTGCTCCACCGACACGACACTAGTGGGCGTCTATTGAAGTGGGCACTGGAACTTGCTCAATACAGCATCTCATATGCTCCTCGCACGGCGATTAAAGGACAGGCACTAGCTAACTTCGTCGCGGAACTTACCTTCCCGGTCAGCCCAACAAAGCTCAAGATCCCCCCGTGGAAGCTCTACGTTGACGGATCATCCACAGTAACCTGCGCTGGTGCGAGGGTGGTCCTCATCGGACCCGAGGGCCAATGTTTCACGAATGCAGTACGTTTCAATTTTCCAGCTATAAATAATGAAGCCGAGTACAAAGCCCTCGTTTGCAGCCTTGAACTACAAAAACCGTAGGGGTCCGTAACCTCCATGTTTTCATGGACTCCCTCCTGGTCGTAAACCAAATGAAGGGTGAATACGAGGCCAGGGGCGAGCAAATGATAAAGTAACACGAGCTCATCGTCAACCTCTGTGAGAAATTGCACCAAGTGTTCATTGAGCAGATCCCCCGCGAGCATAATTCGCAGGCAGATGCCTTATCCAAACTAGCAACATCCGAGGGTGCCGCAAATATGTCCAACGTAGTCTTGACTAAGCTTGCCCACCCCTCAATCAAAGAGTAACTTGTGGCGACCATCAGCGAGGATCAAGAAAGCTGGATGACACCAATCCTCAAATAACTCAACTCGGGGGAGCTGCCAGAGAACAAGGTTGAGTCTCGCCGCCTTCAACTCCGAGCTGCGAGGTTCTTGATCCTAGATGGTCATTTGTACAAGCGCAGTTTCTCCCTACCCCTCTTGAAGTGCATCACCCCAGAGGATGGACAACGCGTCCTGGCGGAGATTCACAGCGGGGTGTGCGGTAACCACGCAGGCAGCCAATCCCTCATATATAAGACGATGCGCCAGGGATACTTTTGGCCCACTCTGAGGAGAGACGCGATAGCCTTCGCCAGAAAGTTCCACCAGTGCCAAATAATGGTACCGAACATCGCACTATCCCATAAAAATTTGAGATCCATATTCAGTCTGTGGCCGTTCGCACAGTGAGGGATCGATTTAATTGGTCCTCTGCCAACGGTCCTGGGCGGCTGTAAATTTGCAGTCGTCGCCGTCAACTATTTCACCAAGTGGGCGGAAGCGGAGCCCCTCAACAAGATCGATCAGGCGGCCATCATTAGGTTCATCTGGAAGAACATCATATGCAGATTTGGGCTCCCGCAGACGATAGTCTCGGACAATGGGAAACAGTTCGACGGCCTCGAGATTTTAGAATTCTACGAGTATTGGAATATCAGGAGGTTGTTCGCGACACCTTACCATCCTCAAACCAATGGTTAGGTCGAAGCAGTCAATAAAATTCTCAAGCACACCTTGAAGGCCAAGCTTGGGGACAGAAAATGTAAGTGGGCACAGGAGCTCCCCGACATCCTCTGGGCTTACCGAACAATGACGAGGAACTCCACGGGGAGACCCCCTTTGCTCTCACTTATGGCACGGAAGCAGTCATCCCATCCGAGGTGTCAATCCTATCTTACAGAACCTCACAAATTCTCGGTGAGGAGAATGAGGCGGCTAGAAAGCTAGACCTCGACACATTGGAGGAGCGTCGCTTAGCATCTATCCACAAGAACGCAGCTTATAAACAAAGCTCGGAGAAATACTACAACTCCAAGGTTAAAGTAAGACAGTTCGCCAAGGGTGAATTAGTCCTAAAGAAGACCCATGGCCCGAGCACCAAAGTATTTGGCCCGAACTGGGAGTGGCTCATTTAGGGTATCTGAATGGCTACCCAGCGGGGCGTACGAGCTAGAACACTCCGACGGCACTTCGGACCAATACCCTTGGAATACTTGCCACCTTAAGAAATACTATCAGTAGTACAGCCTACATGTAAGCTTTAACTAAATCTTTTTGCATGTAATAGAATGTAATAGGAGTTCCCAGTTCAATAAAATTACTCAATTCTGCAAACTTATGTCTTCAATAAAATATGGTTAAAGACTCGCGATGACTCACGCTCTCGCGAGCACCAAAATCCTACAAGGGATCGTATCCATAGTAGCATAAAGACTCGCGCAAGGACTTTTCCTATGTTAGCGAGCACCAAAAGCCTTACGATGTGGTCAAAGCCCACGTGAGCAGTAGAAAGTCTCCCGACGAGGCCAAAGCCCGCGGTGAGCATAATATTCTACGAGGGATTGCACCCCAGTAGCATAAAGACTCGCGTGAGAAGAATCGCCTCACCGTGAGCACCGAAAGTCTCGTGATGAGGCCTAAACCCACACGAGCACAGAAAGTCTCCCGACGCAGCCTTTGCCCGCAATGAGCATAAAAGTCTATGAGGGATTGCATCCACAGTAGCATAAAGACTTGCGTGAGAAGAATCGCCGCACCGCAAGCACCAAAAGTCTCGTGATGAGGTCAATTCCCACACGAGCACCAAAAGCCTCCCGACGAGGCCTAAGCCCATGGTGAACGAGGAAATGTACTTGGTCACTTTAAAATCGTTTTGTATATCGAATACGAGCTTATTAGTGTGCGAGTATTTTAAGTTGCAGAGATGAAATTAC
The DNA here is from genome assembly GCA_030762865.1 of Paraleonurus japonicus. Classification (NCBI taxonomy): domain Eukaryota; kingdom Viridiplantae; phylum Streptophyta; class Magnoliopsida; order Lamiales; family Lamiaceae; genus Paraleonurus; species Paraleonurus japonicus. The sequence goes on from CM061059.1 coordinate 18,884,453, forward strand.
AGGAATGTAAATTGCGAGAAGGTTGCGAAAATAGAAACTTCATTAATATTCAGAAGTGCGGCCAAAGGCCGAAGTACAGAAGTTCCTAAAACCTAAACCCTAAACAAAATGCAAAAGAAGGTTTACAACGACAACCGGCAGATCTGCATCATTTATGAATCCTTAAAGGTAGACAACATGATTTTTGCAAAACGACAATGAAACAGATCTGCATCATCTACCGTGCCCCTACTCGGGCCGTTGCTACTCGGGGGCACCGCCACGGTCTCCGCCGGGATCACTTCAGCCACCTCGGCCACCACTGCCGCATCCGCCTCCTCTCCCTCGCCCCCTCTTCATCCTCGTCCTCGGAGGGTTGTAGAGCTTAGCCTGATGGGGGAACCAAGACAGGTCCACCCCATTGATCATCTCCAGATCCTTCAAAGGGAAAGACATGCTCTCCGGGATGGCGTGCTCGGGGTCCAGGATGTATTCCTTGAAAGATTTTTCCAAGGGGACAGAGGGCAAGTTGGCCTTCTTCAAGCCGCGGATGGCGTCCGCGAAGGCGAGGTAGTACGCGAGCTCCCCCATGACGTCCACATTTTTCAAAGGGTTCGTGCGGAAATCCAGGAGCTCGGCCTCCGCAGACTCAGTCCTCCTCGCCTCAGCTTCGGCTCGGGACATCGTGGCGGTAAGTTGTTTAGCCAGCTGGGCCCGGGCTCGGTCCGCGACATGCCAAGAGGACTCCGCCGCCCCCACCTTCTCGCACTCTGTGGAGAGCGCACTTTCATGGGCCGCCTGAGCGTGGCGTAGGGCAACAGCGGCCTCGTCCCGAGCAGCGGTCAACTTCCCCACTTGCCTCTCTAGCAGGGCGACCTTCGTCTCCAGGGCCTCCTTCTCCTCCCAGCAGCGCACGTACCCCAGCATCTCCTCACTGCGGGAACAGAGAGCCCACTGGGTGGCAATGACGGCCCGGTAGTTGAGGATGTGACCCACCAGGAGCGCGCTTTCGCTGTTGAAGGAGACCGCAACCTCCAGCTCATCGGTCCAGCCCGCCACAAGGTTCCGCATCGCTGAGCTGACATGGGGTGGAAAGCCAGAGGCAGGTCCTCGCCGGGAGGAGAGGTAGTCGTGGATGATTAGGGGGCATGCAACCCCATCGGCACGTAGCCTACACAAAGAGCATGACTTAAGAAAATGAAAAAGAAGAAAGAGGTGCTAACGAGCATGGGATCAGAACATTACCAGCCCTCTACAGACGGATCGCGCCCGAGGTAGGTAGGGTCCGAAGGGTCCTTCGGAGCTGGCCCTGTCAGGGCAGACTGGGCCCCTGCGGCTTGGCCACACTGGCCAGGGGCGGCATCATGCCACATCTTTTTGCGGGCGTCTGCTGCGGAGACCACCTGCACCTCGTCATCATCTGCTTTCCACGGACGCGTTAGGCTCACCCTTGCCGGGGATGACCTAGGAGCATGCGAGGACTCCTGGGAAGTAGGCCGTCCGGTGCCCGCGGAGTCTGCCTGTGACCATGGCGGGGCTTGCGAACACCCACGGCTGGCCGATTGACGAGAAGTTTGGCCACTCGGGGGGCATGTTTCTTTCCTCTCCGCGGTCACATCCTTGCCACTCACTCGCCACGACAACTTCAGCTTCCCCATGATCTCACGAGGGCAGGGGCTGAAGACTGGGATCGGGGGAGCTGCGAGAAAAGAACCTTGTCAGTTTTTGAGTCCAAGTCGAGCAGAATGAATGCGAAAGGGTTCGAGAAGCTACTTGGATTAATCTCGGCCTCACGAGGGAAGAAAAAAAAGCGCGCAGCCTTCACCCGCTCGGTTGTAACGATTTGCTCCCAACGACGCTCTCTCTCGGGAAGCTTCTTGATCCTCTCCAAGCAGAGCTCGAAGTCCCAATTCAGTTCGTCGGCGCGAGCAGATTCAAGCCCTGCGAAGACAGAAAAGAAATTAGATCAGTAATCTTCGGATAATCAAAAGCAAAAATTTCTTACTCCTTCTCTTGCGATCGAAGGCAGTCGGAATGGCGAGGGTGGTGTCGTGAGCAGGCCCCATCAACGCCCAAGCTCCAGAAACCCAAAACCACCGATGCTGCCACTCGTACACCTTGTTCGGGATATTGGCGATCAGGGCCCCTTGTTTGGGTTTCAGATACAGCCCGTCCTTCCCGTCCGTGAGGCTGCAGAGGTAATTTATCTCCTTGGTGCTCGGCATCTGAAACAGTCGGTGCTCGCCAAAGAGAACTAGCAGAGCCATCAAACGCATCCACCCATTGGGGTGCAACTGGATCGGTGCCACCTCCCAAGCATTGAAGTAGTACGAGATGCATGGGGGAAACGAGAACCGAACACTGGCCTCCATCAGGGCGAGGTTGACGGCGATCATACCGGGCATGGGCTGGTCGGGCCTCTCGTGTGCCTTCGGTCGGTACATTTGCACCGAAGAGGGGACCTCCCATTGCCACCGGAAATAAAACAACTCCTCGGCAGTCACCGAGCTAACCCAAGCGTCCGAGTTACAGGGCCACCCCGAAGGCTTGGCCTGCCGAAACATATCCTCCTCCCTCGGTATTTGCTCGTACGGACACATGGCCAGGTATGTGGCGAAATCGAATTCGAGGATTGGACCGGCGAGTCGGTCGATGAAGCGGACCCATTCCTCGTATATGAGGTCGAGCTCCTGCTCCCGCCGCTGCTCCTCTGCCACCATGGCCTCTTCCTCCAATCTGCGGTAAGCCTCTCCATGGGCTTCCCCAACTTCATCCCCTTGCGAGGAATCCGAACCCAGAGAGGAGTTGGTCCCTAGCTCTGAGTCGGTCCTCTCCTCATCATCAGGGGCAGCCGCTGCCAAAGTGTTGAATCAAGAAGTTTTGATGAGTTAAAAGAGAAGCAGCTCAAACTGATCAGCCAACCTGAAGAACAGCAGAGAATAAGTTTATAAGATAAGCTGATCAGACGAGGTCAAGCACCGACCTAGTCAGTTGAGGTCTGATAGCATGCTAGTCATCTGAAGACAAGCTCGAACCTAGTCATCTGCAGGAGACAAACATGAAGAGCTCAGACGAGGTCAAGATAAGCCGAGTAGAATAAGAAAGGCGAGTTTTCACCAAGTCAGCTGCAGACGAGTAGGAAGAATCAGCTAAGGTCAAGAGCAGTTTCCAAGATTAAGTTTGTTAAGCAGTTTCAAGTTTGTTTGTTAGAACTAACTAACAAACTAACTGTCTTTTCAGACTTATAAATAGGACTAGATTTTATTCTTCAATACACTTATGCAAGTTTGATTTTTCACACTATTCACTATTGTTTTCACAGAGTATTTTTCAAAAGAGATTTCAAATATTTTCTAAGTGTTTATAGAACACTTCACTTCATATCTTCAAAAACACATCTTATTCTTAGAGTAAGATTTCATAGAGTTAATTAGATTGTTGAAGAGCTGAAGTTCAAGTTGTAATTTGTAAAGATTGTACAGTAAGTAAGTAAGTAGCTAGTGAAGACCTTTCTTCAAAGTTTGAAGAAAGAGAGTGAATGTAGGATTATTCATAATCCGAACCACTATAAATCCTGGTGTTATTTCTTGCTTTCTTTAATTTCTGTTCAAATTATAATATTGTCAACTCAAGATTAAAAGTTCAGAATCTTAACTAAAATCTGAATATCAGCCTTTGCTTTTGATCTTGTTAAAAGTTGAGTTCTCAATTATATTCCGCTGTGATAATCTGATACTTTGAATTGATCTTGAAAAGATTTGAAAAATCTACAAAATCTATTCAAACCCCGCCCCCCCCCCCCCTTTCTAGATTTTGTTCTAGAAAGCTAACTCAAGGTTTTATTCAACTCAACATTCCGGGACCAACAAGTGGTATCAGAGCAGTGTTAAGCTGTTCTGATATTGTTTTTAGGTCTTGAACAAGATTCTGAAATTATCTTGATTTTCTTCATTTTTCTTCTTTTACTAACAGTGCTACTAATTAGCTTGTGGAGTATTTTGTTCCTTTGTTTCATCATGTCATCAGGGAAAAACAAAAAGTCTAGGAATCTTCCTGAATTCTCTATTGAAGATTATGATTATTGGAAATTTAGGATGGAGAATCACCTAAAAGCCATTCATGATAGGATGGAAGAGGTTCTTGAGGAAGGTCCTATAAAATTCTATCATGGAGGCACCAGCACTGGAGCTGAGTCAGCTGAATCCAGAACCAGACAAGAAAAGAAGAGTTCTGAATTGACAAATGATGAAAGAAAGGTCCACAATCTTGACCAAGTTGCTCGAACTGAAATCATTGAGACTCTAAGTAAGGATTGGATAGAAAAAGTTAAGAGATGCAAAACTGCCAAAGAGATGTGGCAAACTCTAGCCAATGTTTGTGAAGGATCTGAACAGGTCAAAGAAAACAAGCTTCAGTCTGTTCTACATGCTTTTGACACATTCAAAATGAAGGATGGTGAGACTGTAGATCAACTGGATGTGAGATTGACTAATCTTGTGAACAAAGCTTCCGATTTGGGTAAAACTTATATTGAGAAAGAAATTAACAATAAGATACTTAGATCTTTGAGCAAAAGATAGAGAGAGAAAGCCAATATTCTCAAGGCAACACAAAACTTGTCATCAATATCACATCACAATCTCTTCTCTCATCTAAAAGCACTGGAATATGACATTCACATTGAAGATGAAGAAGATGAGGCAGAGTCATCTACATCTGGAAAAACTGTAGCATTTGTCCATCAAGATGAATCTGAAAAGATTGCTAAAGCATCTGATTTGTCTGTAAAAGAAGAAATGGCTCTGTTATTGAAAAGATATGAAAGACTGAAGATGAAGTACAGAAGAAACAAAAGAGACAGATTAGAAAGAAGGAACTATAGATCAGACAGAGATGAAAAGAGTTCAGATAATGATAAAAAGAAGGATCAGTCAAGAAGTCATAGGTCACCTATCAGACGAGGAGAAAGTAGTCCAAAAACAGACAGAGGAGATATATGCTATACTTGCAGCAAACCTGGTCACTACAGCTATGATTGTCCTCAACTCACTCCCAGAGAAAGAGAAGAAAAGAGGAAGAAAAGAGATAGAAGATATGCTGACCAGAGAGCTCTCCTAGCTGAGAAAGAAGAAGCTCGAGAGACATCATCATCCTCATCTTCATCTGATTTTGGGTCAGATGATGACATATGTCTAATGGCTAAAGAGGTACATTACTATTCATCATCAGATAATGACTGTGACATCTTATCTGAAACTGATCCCAGTCTTATTGATAAACTGTTGAAAGATTTGGAGACTGCTCTATCTGCTTATAAACAGATAGAGGCTGAAAATCTTAATTTAAAGGATCAAATTTCTGATCTAACTAAGGTCAATCAGACTAAGGAAAGTGAGAAACTAGACTGTACATTCAAGGGGGAATGTCAGACTAAGATGATCACCAGTACCTTGTCTGATAAGACAGATAAGTTAGAACAGGAACTGAGTTCTTTAAAAATAAAATTTTCAAATATCTATTCTGAGAATGAAAATTATAAAAGGACTAACAGGGAATTAAATCTCAAGTTGGGACTTTTGAATAATTCTCAAACTACAATAGATAAAATCTTCAATTCTTCTCAAAAGTCTAGTGATAAAACTGGATTAGGTTTTGATAGGAATAAGAAAAATGATCCTATAAAACCTAGAGTCTTTGTAAAAGCAACTAAACCTAAGGTAGAAACTTTATTCAGTCCTTGGAAACCAAAGGAATTAATTACCTCATCTGATACTTCTGAAAAGAAAAATCAGAAGAGGAAAATAACTCCTAAGGTTGAACCTAAGACTAAATCAAAGATCTATCCTAGGTATAATAGCTTTGATGGAAGAAGCAGATCTTATCCATTCTTACAAAGATTCAAGAAAATTTCAAAAGATCAACTAAATCAGATTGATCTTGAAAGCCTTATCTTAGTAGATAGATATGGATGCAAGCTTCAATCTATGGTTTTAAGGAACATTGATATTTTTATCTGGATTCCTAAGAGTCATCTTAACATGAAAGGACCCAAAATACAAAGGGTACCTAAGCAATAAACTTGTGATTGCAGGAAGACAAGAAGATAGTTGATAGAGGAGACATTCTTGAGGTCATCTGGTATATTGATAGTGGCTGTTCCAAGCACATGACCTATGAAAGACGACTTCTCTCTAACTATCAAACCATTGATGGACCGAGAGTGATGTTTGGTGATAACAACTTTGGACTTACTAAAGGTGTAGGAACACTAATGATTAGAGATGTTCATGTTCAAGAAGTTTACTACGTGGAAGGATTGAAACACAACCTATTATCTGTTTCACAATTTTGTGATAATGGGTTTTGTGTCAAATTTACTCATAATGCATGCTATGTTTTAGATGGTTTAAATGAAAATATTCTATTAGCTGGAGTAAGACAAGGTAACATTTATGTTGCTAACTTCAAAAGTTGTCCTAAAGATACTTGTCTTGTTGCTAAGAGTTCGGATGACTTAAGTTGGGCATGGGTACGATTTACTTGGTCACTTAAACATCAAAACTCTTAACAAAATAGCAAGGAAATCTTTAGTTAAAGGACTTCCCGATAAAATATTTTCAAAGAACCATGTATGTGTTTCTTGTCAAAAAGGAAAATGACCAAAGCTTCTTTTAAAACAATAAGTAATCCTTCTTCGAAAAGAATTTTGGAACTTCTTCATATGGATCTGTTTGGTCCAAGAACTCCTCTCGGCTTTAGTGGAAGAAAATACACCTTAGTAATTGTTGATGATTTTTCAAGATTTACTTGGGTAATTTTCTTATACAAAAAGAATGAGACTATGACCAAGATTCCAGAATTTCTAAAAAAGATTCAAAATGAAAAAGGATTAAATATTGTTAAAATTAGAAGTGATAAAGGTACTGAATTTCTAAATAAATTGATTTCTAACTACTGCATTGAGAATGACATAGCTCAGGAAACATCTGCAGCAAGGACTCCACAACAAAATGGAGTTGTTGAAAGAAGAAACAGGACCTTGAAAGAGGCAGCTAGATCAATGCTATCTGAATTCAACACTCCTCATAGGTTTTGGGCAGAAGCAGTAAATACAGCCTGCTATGTTCAAAATAGGAGTCTGATTGTTAAGGATAAGTGTAAAACTCCCTATGAAATTTGGAAGGGAAGATCTCCCAAAATTTCATATTTTCATATATTTGGTTGTAAATGTTTCATACACAATAATGGGAAATCTCAATTAAAAACTTTTGATGCCAAGATAGCAGATGGAATATTCTTAGGATACTCATCTATATCAAAGGCATATAGAGTTTTTAATAAGACAACCTTATGTGTAGAAGAAACACCCCATGTGGTATTTGATGAATCTTCCTTTGAGTCTGATAAGACAGGAGACATCACAAAGATATCAGATAATCTGGATCAGATGACTATCAAAAGATCAACTATAAAATTCTACAATCAGGAATCAGATTCAGATGAAGAGGAAGAACCAGACAAAGAAAAGGAACCTGAAAGAAATTCCTCAACAGTTGATTTACCAACTGATCAGACGACCAACGACATATCAGCTGATCAGGTAGAGTTATCAGAAGGAAATATAGAATCATCTGAAATAAATAATTCAGACAAGACATTATCCACTGTAAAAGATAAAGGTAAGAAAGTAATGTCATATCACCCAGCTGAGCAGATAATTGGAGATTTAGATTCTGGTGTCCAGACGAGGACCCAACTAAATCAAGATTGTATGTTCAGTTGCTATGTGTCATTACTTGAACCTAAATCAATTACAGAAGCTCTAACTGATTCCAACTGGATTAATGCCATGCAAGAAGAACTAAATCAGTTTCAAAGACAAGATGTGTGGGAGCTTGTTGAAAGACCTCATCATCAAAAAGTCATTGGAACTAAATGGGTCTTTAAAAACAAAAGGGATGAAAATAATATTGTGGTTAGAAATAAAGCCAGACTAGTTACTCAAGGTTATTCACAATCAGAGGGTATTGATTATGATGAAACCTTTGCACCAGTAGCTCGTCTGGAAGCCATAAGATTGTTTTTAGCCTATGCAGCTTTTAAAAGATTCATAGTTTTTCAAATGGATGTTAAATCAGCCTCTTTAAATGGAATCTTAGCTGAAGAAGTTTATGTAGAGCAGCCACCTGGCTTTGTCAAAGGAGACAAGGTTTATAAACTAAGGAAAGCTCTATATGGACTTAAACAAGCACCAAGAGCTTGGTATGACACCTTGTCTGATTATTTAATTCAAAATGGTTTTGTTAAAGGTAGAATTGATAGAACTCTATTTAGAAAATAATTTGGTTGTGATCTTTTATTAGTTCAAATTTATGTTGATGATATAATTTTTGGACCAACTAACATATCTTTGTGTGAAGAATTTAGTAGTCTTATGAAAAGCAGATTTGAAATGTCCATGATGGGAGAAATGACATGTTTTCTTGGACTTCAAGCCAAGCAGACAAAGCAGGGAATATTCATAAATCAAGCCAAATATACAAAAGATCTTATTGAAAAATATGGACTAGGTACCAGCCGAGAAGCTAAGATACCTATGATGACAAATTTTTCTATGGATCTAGATGAGAAAGGAGAAGACACCGATCGGAGGCGAGTATCGAGGTCTTATTGGTTCTTTATTATATTTAATCGCTAGTAGACCTGATATTTCTTTTGCGGTTGGAGTCATGCTAGATTTCAAGCTAATCCTAAGAAAAGCCATCTTGAAGCAAAGAAAGAAAATCCTCAAGTATTTGAAAGGAACAAGAAATGTTGGACTGTGGTATCGGTGATGACAACTTTGAGCCATCTGGATACTCGATTGATTTTGGTGGGTGTAAGATAGATAGAAAATTTACATCTGGTACTTGCCAATTTCTTGGAAGTAAGCTGATTTCATGGTTGTCTAAGAAACAAACCTCTGTAGCTACTTCTACAACCAAAGGCAGTATATGGCAAATGGAAGTTGTTGTTCACAAACCGATCTGGATAAGTCGGCAGCTAAGGGACTATAATATTATCACCAAAGATGTACCAATCTTTTGTGATAGTAATAGTGCCATAGCTATTACTCGTAACCCGATTCTTCATACAAGATGCAAGCATGTAGATATCGAGACACCACTTTATTCGAGACCATGTAGAGAAAGGAGATATCGAGACTTGAGAAGATTTTGACCGACTTTCAAAGAGCAAGACATCTTGACAAAACCATTGGCGAGACAAAGGTTTAAAGAATTATCTGTAGAATTAGGTTTATTAGATGCTTCTTTAGTAAATCTCTAATTCTGTTCTTTTTAATTCTTGTCTCTCTCGATTTAGTTTATCATGTCTAGAAAGAATTATCAGACTAGATCTGTGTCAAAGGACAATCAGGTAGCTGATATCATTGATTTCCTTCTTAGGAATCAAGAATCAAGGATTAGTCATATTGACCTTATCGACACATGATAATTACTTATTCGACATATGGTAAATCGAGACAAGGCACAATAGTCAACCGATTTTCTGAAAAACAGATGACTATCTGCACACTATCTGATCTACCTCAAGCTACTAATGGTTTTCTATGAGTCTATGTCTTTGCAGGAATACATCACAGATCATACTGTTTTACCTCATCTGGATATTTTTTTTAAAAATTCTTTTTGGAATTATTGATTGAAAATCCCATTTTTTTTTAAAAATTAAGTCTGAGTCTGTTTATTTAAAAAGAAAATTGTCTTTAAGTTGCTAAAAAAATTTTTAAACTTAAGCTGTTTTAAAAAAAAAAAAAAAAAAAACAGACAGGTTACTGTATCAGATGACTTTTTCAACTCATCTGTTTTTCAAACTCATCTGATTTACAAACCCTTAGCCGAAGTAAGGTAACCCTAGGCTGACGTCAGGTATACTTACTTCCCTGCATAAAGTAACCTACATCTGTCAAATCAACAGTCTATAAAGTAACTATTTACGCATTACAAAGGCGATTAACGTCCACGCGCTGAATCCTAATCGCTTATCTTAATTTTTAACCGTTGATTTATGCGCAGTAAAAACTTTTTGAATAAATGGCTCAGATTAATTCAAAATTTCAAAAATGGTGGTTTCTCTTTCCAATCTATTCCCCTATAAATACATCTTCTCCTCCAAAAACATTCTTTTCACTTTCAGAAAATCCCAAACTCTCTGCAAATTTTCTCAAATCCTTCCTAAATCAGTATATGAGCACTTCTTCAAGAGGAATAACATCAACAATGGTGGATGTGCATAATGAAACCTACAATAAGAAGGTGAAGTCTGAGATGTACGTTGACTTCGACACCACCACCGATGGAGAATCCAGGGAAATCTTGTCTTTATTGGAGAGGGCTGGATTGAGGACTTTTTGTTCAAAGAAATCCCCTTCCAATAAGACACTGGATATGCGAGGGATAGAGTTTTATGTCAATGGGACATACGAAGATGGTGTTTTCCGAACCAGGGTATACGGAGAGGTCTTGACTGTTTCTCCGGCGGAGGTGGCCAGAATTTTTGATACGAGCAGTGAAGGAGTGAACCCCCTCACCTACAAGTCTGATGAATGGGTAGAATCATTTGAGATGATTGCCCGGAATTCTATGAAGGACCGGCGATCGGAGCTAAAGAAGAAAATGCTTCGCCGGAGATATCGCCTTCTGATGACCATTGTCACGAAGGTGATACTTGGAGAACAGAGCTCTCATGATGGACTAACCAGACCCAGACTCTGCGTTATTCGAACAATCCTGGATGGAATACAAGCCAACTGGGCTGGTTTGTTACTGGATAAGCTGGAGACGGAAAGGAAGCGTCTGGAGGTTGTGAATGGGAAATGGCATGCGAAGTCGATCACCAGTCTTTTTAACAAAGTGACTGTGATCATGGAGGACTTGCTGTCAGCCGAGATTAATTGGTCAGATGGGGTCCGAGCTTACACGAAGTAGAAATGGATTCTGACCAAGGATGAACCACTCGGGGCTCCAGCTGATTCTGATGACGGTGGAGCTGAGGTAGAAGCTCAGGCTCCAGCTGAAGAAGAAGCTGAGGAGGAAGAGGAAGAAGATGTGGAGGCAGAGCTGCCTGCGATGAGCTCAGCTGAGGCTATTCAGCCGATGAAGCTGAAGGAGAAGGCACCAAAGAGGCGGAGGTTGGTGAAAACCTCAGAGTTGGGTGGATCATCTGCGGATCAGCCGACTCTTCTTTCTGAGGAAGCGACCACGCTGCAAATTGCAGCTCAGGTGGTCCAGCTGGAGGAGGTCCAAGAAATCAGCTCAGAAGGGACCCCCTCCCCCATCCGTGAACAGGTACACTTCTCTCCCTCCCCCTCTCCAACCCACACTGGCAATGAAGAGGTGTCCCAGGCTGGCACCTCAGAGCCTCTGAAACAGCCTACTCCCGAAATAGTCCAAATCCCAACCTCATCTTCCCTCCTGTTAGATCAAGATTGTTTTGATGAGTTAAAAGACTATTCCAGATGAGCAGACTATGATAAAGAACTCTGAAGACTAAGTTCTTGTACTAAGTTGATCAGACTGGGTCGAGGGTAACTCAAGTCAGCTGAAGACGAGAAATCACAAGTCATCTGGAGACAACCTCAATCCTAGTCATCTGCAGGAGACAAGTATAAAAAGCTCAGACGAGGTCAAGACAAGCTGAGTAGAATAAGAAAGGCGAGTTTTCACCAAGTCAGCTGTAGACGAGTAGGAAGAATCAGCTGAGGTCTCAAGCAGTTTTCAAGATTAAGTTTGTTAAGCAGTTTCAAGTTTGTTAGAACTAACTAACAAACTAACTGTCTTTTCAAACTTATAAATAGGTCTAGGCATTTCATTTTTAAGATATATAGAACACTTATGCATATTCGATTTTACACACTATTCACTACTCAGATTTCAATCACAATCTTTTCACAAGTATTTCAAGAGAGTTCTCAAAAAGTTCTAAGTGTTTTCAGAACACTTTTCTTGTAATCTTCAAAATCCAATACGCACTGTAATAGTTAGATTTTAGAAGAAGGATATAGGAGATTGAAGATTTGAAGATTTGTACAAGTTGTAAGTTGTAAGCTGGAAGTGAGAAAGTAAGCAGTAAGCAGAGTCCCTTCTTCAGATTGAAGAAGGAGAGTGGATGTAGGATTATTCAACTCCGAACCACTATAAATCCTGGTGTTATTTCTTGCTTTCTTTAATTTCTGTTCAATTTATAATTTTGTTAATTCAAGATTAAAGTTCAGAATCTTAACTAAAATCTGAATATCAACCTTGCTTTTAATCTTGTTAAAAGTTGAGAATTCAATTATTTTCCGCTGTGTTTAATCTGATATTTTGAATTGATTTTGAAAGATTTGAAAAATCTACAAAATCTATTCAAACCCCCCTTTCTAGATTTTGTTCTAGGAAGCTAACTCAAGGTTATTAATCAACTCAACTTTCCGGGACCAACAAGTGGTATCAGAGCAGTGTTAAGCTGTTCTGATATTGATTTTAGGTCTTGAACAAGATTCTGAAATTATCTTGATTTTCTTCATTTTCTTTCATTACTAACAGTGCTACTAATAAGATTTTGTGGAGTATTTTGTTCTTTGTTTCATCATGTCATCAGGGAAAAATAAAAAGTCTAGGAATCTTCCTGAATTTTCAATTGAAGATTATGATTATTGGAAATTTAGGATGGAAAATCATCTGAAGGCCATTCATGATAGAATGGAAGAGGTCCTTGAGGAGGGTCCTATAAAGTTTTATCATGGAGGCACCAGCACTGGAGCAGAGACAGTTGAATCAAGAACTAGACAAGAAAAGAAGAGTTCTGAATTGACGAATGATGAAAGAAAGGTCCACAATCTTGACCAAGTAGCTAGAAATCAAAATCATCGAGACTCGAGTAAAGACTGGATATGAGAAGGTTAAGAGATGCAAAACAACCAAAGAGATGTGGCAAACTTTAGCCAATGTTTGTGAAGGATCTGATCAAGTCAAGGAAAACAAGCTACGATCGAGATTGCATACATTTGAAACATTCAAAATGAAAGAAAATGAGTCTCATGGATCGGTTTGATGTTAGGTTGACCAATCTTCTCAACAAAGCAAATTGACCTTGGAAAGAATTATTCAGAGAAAGAGATTAATAACAAGATTCTGAGATCATTAACCAAGAGATGGAGAGAAAAATCCAATATCCTTAAAGCAACTCAAGATTTATCCTCTATTACTCACCATACTTTATTTTCTCATCTTAAAGCTTTAGAGTACGATATCCGGATAGAAGATGAGGAAGATGAGATGGAGTCAAGTACCTCATCCAAATCTGTTGCCTTTGTCGAAGAAGAAGACAAGGTGTCAACAGAGTCTGTAGGAGAGCCGATCTATCTCTCGAAAGAGCAGATGGCTTTACTAACAAAGAGGTATGATAAATTGAGAATGAAGTATAAGAGAAATAAATTGAGATTTGCGAGTAAGGATAGACAAAGATCCAGATCGAGATAGGAAGGTGGATAAATCTTGAGATGATGACAAAAACAAGAGCCGAGACAAGAAGATACAGATCACCTGTCGAAGAAATACTTCAGTCCCGGATCGAGGCAGAGTGACATTTGCTATACATGCAACAAGCCAAGACATTTCAGCTATGACTGTCCTCAATCGACTCCTAAAGAAAGGGAAGAAAAGAGGAAGAAAAGAGACGAGAGATTTGCGAGATCAAAGAGCTTTGTTGGCTGAAGAAAAAGAGCCAAAGAAATCATCATCATCTTCATCATCCTCATCTGATTTTGGATCGAGATGATGAGATCTGTCTCATGGCTAATGAGGTAATCTACTATTCATCGTCAGATAATGATTCTTGTCAGTCTGCATCGATCATGACCAAACTGTTATTCATGAGTTATTGAGAGATTTAAAGACATCTCGAGCTGCTTATGAACAAACTAGAGACAGAGAATTTGTTTTTAAAAGATCGATTCAAATTCTAAATAAAAGCAAAGCGGTGATGAACTCGCTCGAGAGGCGAGGAAACATTCAAGGAGGAATGTTGTCTTCAAACCAAAGCTAGTACATCACCACTTTACTGAAAGGTTAGAAAATGAATTGAAAATTTTAAAAGACAAATTTGAAGTAATCTATCTTGAAAATGAATTAATTAAGAAAGACAATGAGAAGCTTGTCTTCAAAATTAGTCACTTAATAATTCACAATCGATAATAGATCATATTTTTAACATTTCTCAACTCATGACAAGACAGTCTTGGTTATGATAGGAACAATAAATCGATGTCCAAAACCTAGAAAATTTGTGAAAGCATCTGTTCAATCAAAGGATATTAAAATTGGTCCATGGAAACCAACTAGTCGAGATAAGGACTACATCTTCCAATCAAACCAAGAATTCAAATTTGAAAACTCCTATCGGACTAGAAGGAATCCAAGAACCAAAATAAGAAGATTTTCTTATTATAATTCTTTTGATGGAAGAAGCAAATGCTATCCTACATTTCCTAAGTATAGGAAAATTACTCAATCTGAATACAACAAGTTATCATTTAAAAATGATATAATTGTAGACAGATTTGGTAGAAAACTTGAGTCTGATTTATTGTCTAAAGATGAGATGTTCATTTGGATACCTAAAGTGATTCTTGACCCAAAAGGACCCAAGATCACTAGGGTACCTCAAAACTAATTTCTTTTACAGGATTCACAGGGATCATCACTCAAGGAAGAGATCTTAGCTTCAATATGGTACATTGATAGTGGCTGTTCACAACATATGACCCATAACAAGAAGCTGTTATCAAATTTTCAAAGCATTGATGGTCCAAGAGTTTTATTTGGTGATAATAATTGTGGTCAGACTAAAGGTGTAGGTACTCTGATTATCAAGGATATTCAGGTATCTGAGGTATATTTTGTTGAAGGTTTGAAACATAATCTGCTATCTGTTTCTCAGCTTTGTGATAAAGGATTTCTTGTCAAATTTTCAAAGGATAAATGTGATATTTTAGATAATTCTTCAGATAAGGTACTATTAACTGGCTTCAGACATGGTAATGTCTATGTGGCCAACTTTAATAGTTGTCCTAAAGATACCTGTCTGATAGCTAAGGGTGGAGAAGATCTCAGCTGGCTATGGCACAAGAGGCTTAGTCATCTGAATTTCAAGACCCTTAGTAAGCTGGCTAAGAAGAATCTTGTCAAGGGATTACCTGAAAAACTTTTATCCACTGATCTTAAATGTGATGCTTGTCAAAAAGGTAAACAGCCTAGACACTCATTTAAGAGTATTAACTCCTCTTCATCTGAAAGAGTGTTACAACTTCTTCATATGGATCTGTTTGGACCTGTTACACCTCTCAGTTTTAGTGGAAGGAAATATACTCTTGTTGTAGTAGATGACTTTTCTAGATACACTTGGGTTATATTTCTTTTCAAGAAAAATGAGACTATGAACAAGATTCCTGATCTGTTCAGACAGATTCAGAATGAAAAGGGTGTTAATATTATTAAAATAAGGAGTGATAAGGGCACAAAATTTTTGAATTCTTGTTTATCTAATTTTTTCAATGAGTGTGGAATTATTCATGAGACATCTTCAGCAAGAACTCCTCAACAAAATGGAGTGGTTGAAAGAAGGAATAGAACTTTGAAGGAAGCAGCCAGGAGCATGTTAGCTGAGTACAATACCCCTTATAGGTTCTGGGCTGAAGCCATCAACACAGCTTGCTATACCCAAAACAGGTGTTTAGTTGTCAAAGATAAGGGTAAGAC
Source organism: Paraleonurus japonicus (assembly GCA_030762865.1). Classification (NCBI taxonomy): domain Eukaryota; kingdom Viridiplantae; phylum Streptophyta; class Magnoliopsida; order Lamiales; family Lamiaceae; genus Paraleonurus; species Paraleonurus japonicus. Next base: position 18,900,232 of record CM061059.1, read on the forward strand.
TCCTTATGAGATTTGGAAGGGTGAGATTCCAAGGATCTCATACTTCAAAGCTTTTGGTTGTAAGTGTTTCATCCATAACAATGGAAAATCTAAGTTAAGAACTTTTGATGCTAAAGCAGCTGATGGAATATTCTTGGGATATTCTAATACTTCAAAGGCATTTAGAGTTTTTAACAAGACAACCCTTTGTGTGGAGGAAACCCCTCATGTTGTTTTTGATGAGTTGTATTCCTTCTCAGATAAAGTGAATCAAATTTCTGAAAATCTAAGTAAAATTGAACTATCCAAGACTAAACATAGAACTGTCTATTTACCTAGTCTTGATTCAGAATCAGATGAAGAAGAATTCTCATCTGATAATCAAAAGACAACTTTTGTTCAGACTCCTTCAGATCAGACACCTTTGACATCAGCTGATCAGCAAGGGTTAGCTGATGAAGGGGGAATGTCAGCTGAGGTTGAGTCAGAGGAGTTGCCTACTGAGACTCAAGATGAGGATCCCTCTCCTCACATAGGCAAAAGGGTGAGAAGCTATCATCCATCTGATCAGATTATAGGAGATCCATCTAGTAGTGTGCAGACACGAATGATGCTAGACTCTGAAAGTCTTTTCAGTTGTTATGTGTCGCTTCTTGAACCCAAGTCTATTGAGGAAGCACTATTAGACCCAAACTGGATAACAGCCATGCAGGAAGAACTGCATCAGTTTGAAAGGCAAAATGTATGGGATCTAGTGGAAAGACCCTTACACAGAAAGATTATAGGCACCAAATGGGTGTTTAAAAATAAAACAGATGAGAACAATATTATTGTTCGAAATAAGGCAAGACTGGTTGCACAAGGTTATTCACAGTCTGAGGGAATAGACTATGATGAAACCTATGCTCCAGTTGCCAGATTAGAAGCAATTGTTCTTGGCATTTGCTGCATATAAATCTTTCAAAGTCTTTCAAATGGATGTTAAGTCTGCTTTTCTTAATGGTGTGTCACTTGAAGAGGTCTACGTAGAACAGCCTCCTGGGTTTAAGATCAATAACAAGGTCTATAAACTCAACAAAGCTCTATATGGACTGAAACAAGCTCCCAGAGCCTGGTATGATACCCTATCTGATTTCTCGACATCAAATGGCTTTACTAAAGGTAAGATAGAACTTTGTTTAGAAAGGAAGTAGATGGCAACATCTTACTAGTTCAAATTTATGTAGATGACATAATTTTTGGTTCACCTAATCTGAAATTATGTGAAGAGTTTAGCATTCTCATGAAAAACAGGTTTGAAATGTCAATGATGGGAGAATTAACATACTTTCTAGGCTTACAGATTAAACAGATGAGTAAGGGTATATTTATACATCAGTCTAAGTATGCTAAGGATCTGATTGAGAAATTTGGAATGACCACTAGCAGAGAAGTTAAAATACCTATGGCAACTAACTTCTCAATGGATTCAGATGAGCAGGGGATACCCACTGATGCGACGGAGTATCGTGGACTGATTGGATCTCTTCTCTATCTCACTGCAAGTAGACCAGACATAGCTTTTGCAGTTGGGGTATGTGCAAGATTTCAGTCTAATCCCAAGAAAACTCATCTGGAGACGGCTAAGAAAATTCTTAGATATCTCAAAGGAACCTTGCAAGTTGGGTTATGGTACCCAGCTGATGATAACTTTGAGCTGACAGGTTATTCAGATTCAGACTTTGGAGGATGTAAGATTGATAGAAAATCCACTTCTGGAACTTGTCAATTCTTAGGCAACAAATTAATTTCTTGGTTGTCCAAGAAACAGACATCTGTTGTCACCTCTACAACTGAAGCTGAATACATGGCAGCTGGAAGTTGTTGCTCTCAACTCCTTTGGATTAGTCAACAGCTTAGAGATTATAATATTCAAACATTAGTTGTTCCTATTTACTGTGATAGTAATAGTGCAATAGCAATGACTTACAATCCTGTTCTACATTCTAGATGTAAGCATATAGATATCAGGCATCATTTCATTAGGGATCATGTTGAAAAGAATGACATTAGAATTGAGAAAATTGCCACTGAATCACAAAGAGCTGATATTCTTACAAAACCATTAGCTGAATCTAGGTTTAAAGAAATGTGCTTAGAATTAGGATTACTTGATGCATCTTTAGCTGATTTCTAATTTGTGTGCATCTGTTTCCTTATTTCTTTTCTTTTCTTTTCTTTAAATTAATGTCTAGAAAGAATTATCAGACTAGATATGTGTCAAAGGGCAATCAGGTAGCTGATATCATTGATCTCCTTTTAGGAATCAAGAATCAAGGATTAGTCATATTGACCTTATTTGAATTGATAATTACTTGTCTGACATTGAGTAAATCAGACAAGGACACAATAGTCAGCTGATCTCCTGAGAAAACCAGATGACTATTTACATCCTATCTGATTTACCTTAAGTTTCTGATGGTTTCTTTTGAGTATATGGTTTTGCAGGAACAGGTCTCAGATCATACTGTTTCATCTCTTCTTATTCAAACAGCTTTATTCTGTTATTTTTGTTCCAAAATAAGCTACATTTTTTTTTTTAAAAAATGATTAAACAACCTTATTTTAGAAAAGTAAATCTGAGTCTGTCTTGTTTAAACTTGTTTTGAAATTGCTAAAAAGTTACATCTAAACTGTTGATTTTCAAAATCAGACAGGTTACTGTATCAGATGACTTTCCAAAACCCATCTGTTTTAAACTAATCTGTTTTTCAAACTCATCTGTTTCGAAAACCTTTAGTTGAAGTAAGATACCACTTGGCTGACGTCAGGTATACTTACTTCTCTGCATAAAGTAACCTATATCGGTTAAAACAACAGTCTATAAAGTAACTATTTACGCATTCCAAAGGCGATTACAATTCACGCGCTGAATCCTAATCGCTTATCTTAGTTTTTAACCGTTGATTAATTCTCTGTAAAAACTTTTTGAATAAATGGCTCAGATTAATTCAAGTTTTCGAAAATGGCGGTTTCTCTTTCCAATCTTTCCCTTATAAATACATCTTCTTCTTCCCCAAATCATTTTCTTTTCATTCTCAGAAAACCTGCATATTTTTTTTTTTCAAACCCTTTTTCATTCACAATATTTCCAATGGCATCTTCTTCTAAAACCACCAAAACTCATAAACCCAAATACATCTCTACCAATATTTCTCATTTCAAGATGAATGAGGAATTTTTCAAAAACCGTTTAAAGGCAGAAATGTATGTTGATTTCGAAACAACCAATGACCCAGAATCAGCAGAAATTCTTCGTCTTCTCGAAGCATCGCGACTCGGAGGTTTTCTATCTATGAAGTCTCCGCAAAACAGAACGGCAGATTTGCTAGGGGCAGAGTTTCTGGCAAGAATGGAGGATACCCAGGATGGGTTTGATACCTCTGTGGATGGGACGACTCTGAGCTATTCTAGGGAGAACATATCTAGGATTTTTGATACGTCAATGGAGGGAGTTAATCCATTGACGTACAAAGAGGATGAATGGGAAGAGTCCTTTGATATGATGGCGAAGGTTACTTACAGGGGAACTCGCAGGGATTTAAAGAAGAACTTGTTAAGAAGGAGATTTAGGTTGTTGATGACGGTGGTCACGAAGGCTGTGTTGGGTGAGCAAAGCTCACATGATGGGTTAACCAAACCCAGATTGTGTGTAATGCGAGCCATTTTAGATGGTGTGCAAGTGAATTGGGTAGACTTACTGATTCATAAGCTGAGGGAGGAAAAGAAGCGCCTCACTTTCAAGTCATCTGCTGAGGGTTGGATTCCTACTTCAACAGTCAGCTTATTCAACAAAATCACTGTTTTAATTGAAGGGCTGAATAGGGAGGCTGATTGGAGAGTGGGTACTAAAAAGTACTCCAAGCAAAAGGGAATCCTCACCAAGGATGGCAGACTTGGAGGAAATCCAGACTCGGATGATGAGTCTGATGCAGCCAGGGCTCAGAGGCTGGAGGCAGCAGCTGCAGAAGTTCAGAGACCAGCAGCTGAACCAGCCGAGGTGGCCCCAGTCGAGGTAGAAACAGAGGAACATGAGGCAGCAGCAGCTGAGGTCGCACCTCAAGAAGAATCTGTCGGAACAGTTGCTGCAGTCCCAAGGACGTTTCAGAGGAGAAAGAAAAGGAGGCTGGTGAAAGCAGCTGAGAAGAAGAAGGGAGAAAGTTCATCTGCAGCTGTTCACAAGGCTGCCTCAGATGAAGAAGAGGAGGAGGAGGTAGAAATTCCATTGGTAAGGAGGCCAAGACGAGCTACTCAGAGCTCTGAAGGATCCACCAAATCTGGAGGGTCAGAGCAGCAGATGGAGTTGACAACTCTGCTACCAGAGGAGGTCCCAGTCCTTCAAATAGCAGCTGAGGTTGGTCAGCTAGAGGTCCCACTCTCCCTAATCAAGGAAGCTGCTCTTTTCCCTATTCCAGAGGCAGGTACAAGTCTTTCTCCATCTCCTACCTTATCTCTTGAACCTGGCAATGAAGAAATGCCCCAGGCTGGCATTTCTGAGCCTGTGACTTAGCCTGAATCCTCACCAGTCCAAATAGGCAATGAAGGAGTATCCCAGGCTGGTACTCCAGAGCCTCTCCAACAGCCTACCTCCCCCACAGTCCAAATCCAAGTTCCAACCATAGAATCTTCACCTCCACCAACAACACCCACAAAACCATCTCCCCACCCTCATCTGAACAAATCACTCTCCCCATAGTCCAAACCTCACCAATATCAATAATATCCTACTCTTCTCTCCCATCTATTAAAACTCAACCTACCTCTCTCCCACATACTCAATCAGAACCCATTCCCTCTTCATCTGATTCCTCATCTGAGGATGACGACGATGACTTAAGCCCCACCTCCGCCATCTCTTCTATCCTCAGCCTTGTCGAGAAAAAGATAAACTCTACCTTTAGATGAAAAATGAAGAGGAGGACAAGGAAAATGGTTGAAGCTGTCACAGACACAATGCTAGCCAGCATGAGAGAAGTAGAGGTAACATTGTCTGATAAAATCATAAGTGTCACTAACTCTGTGCTGGCTGGTAAAGTGAAATCGATGGAGGATGAGCTGAGGGCATTAAAGGAGGAAGTTATGGGTTACAATCAGCTGGTAGTGAATGAGTTGGCTGTAGACCACTCAGACTTCAGGGTCAAGTGCAACGCTTTAGATGCAAAACTTTCAGACTTGGCTGCTGAAGTTAAAAAGGGGGAAAAAGGCGAGGCGGAGAAGAGACTAGCCCTCACACCTGGTGGTCGAGAGACCGGGAAAGATGTAGGCATGAAGGCCAACACACCGATCTGGAGCAGCCGGGAGGAAGCTCGAATCAAGTCGATGAGTTTGGCTGCTCTCTCAGTGAGGGTAAGTCAACTGGAGGAAGCTATAAAGGAAGATGAGGAGAAGAGAAGGAAAGAAGAGGAGGAAAGGACCGAGAAGCTCTTGGCTCGGCTAAAAGAATCAATCAAGGAGCCAAGGGGAAAGGAAAGGAAGTAGCGATCACCGAGCCCGGATCACCGAACTTGTTACCAGGGCTCTTTGCTAAAGGAAAAGGAAAGAGGGAAGCTGATTATTCTAATCTCTCAGATGAGCAGATCAAAAGAATTAAGAGAGAGATGGAATATTTTGGCAAGAAAGAAAAGAAGAGGCAGAGAAAGAAGAAAGACTCCAACGTCTTACGGAGTCTTGCTGAGCGAAATGGTTAGTCAAGGATCAAGGCGCGGGGAAATTCAGGCCATTCCACAACACGCCCTGCTCCTCCTAAGGCGGCTGCGGAAAGTTTGCTACTGAATACGAGAGAAAAAATCTGGAGGGAATGTGGATATACTACGGTATATTCTCAAGGGCCCCGGAGCATCTCAAAGAAGATCCAGATTTAGCTTGGCATGAGTGGATGGAGAAGGTAGATGCGGAGTTCTATCATCGTCTGCTGGAAGAAGCCGATGTAGAGTTCAACGTCAACCTGATCTCTCCAGCTTTTGAGTATGCCATCCCTGCCAAGAAATCAGATGGATCCCTGGATCTAGACTGGGTCAAGGGTATTTTGAAGAAGGCAGAGGCTGAATCTGGACTTACTCAAGATGAAGATCTGAAGCAGCTTAGGAGGCGTGTATTCAATTGGCTGATGATCCCAGATGAAGACCAGTGGGAAGACTGATAGAAACAGGATTTTTCTTTTCCTTAATTCTATTTTTTATTATCTTCTCATCTGTAATCTTTGTAAATCCAATGTGAATATACTTTGTTTGATTCATTTTACTTGTCTTAATTTCTTAAAGTTATTTTTACTGCTTTAAGAAAAACTTAAAATTTTCTTAAGTATAAGTCATCTGAGAATTTTATCTCTCAGACTTAAAATTTTTTTAAAAATTTTTTTTAACCTAAGTATTAAGACTCATTTGGTTTCCTAAGTTTTTTTTGGTTTGAAAGGGAGTCTAAAAGATCTAAAGTTTTCATATGTGAATAAATCTGTTGTAATGTGAAGAATGTGATTTGATATACCTATCTATTGATCTTGATAAACTCTTGAACTAACTTCAGCTGTGAGTGTGTCTATTCTTGTAGGTTTTAACTTCATCAAAAAGGGGGAAATTGTTAGATCAAGATTGTTTTGATGAGTTAAAAGACTATTCCAGATGAGCAGACTATGATAAAGAACTCTGAAGACTAAGTTCTTGTACTAAGCTGATCAGACTGGGTCGAGGGTAACTCAAGTCAGCTGAAGACGAGAAATCACAAGTCATCTGGAGACAACCTCAATCCTAGTCATCTGCAGGAGACAAGTATAAAAAGCTCAGACGAGGTCAAGACAAGCTGAGTAGAATAAGAAATGCGAGTTTTCACCAAGTCAGCTGTAGACGAGTAGGAAGAATCAGCTGAGGTCTCAAGCAGTTTTCAAGATTAAGTTTGTTAAGCAGTTTCAAGTTTGTTAGAACTAACTAACAAACTAACTGTCTTTTCAAACTTATAAATAGGTCTAGGCATTTCATTTTTAAGATATATAGAACACTTATGCATATTCGATTTTACACACTATTCACTACTCAGATTTCAATCACAATCTTTTCACAAGTATTTCAAGAGAGTTCTCAAAAAGTTCTAAGTGTTTTCAGAACACTTTTCGTGTAATCTTCAAAATCCAATACTCACTGTAATAGTTAGATTTTAGAAGAAGGATTTAGGAGATTGAAGATTTGAAGATTTGTACAAGTTGTAAGTTGTAAGCTGGAAGTGAGAAAGTAAGCAGTAAGCAGAGTCCCTTCTTCAGATTGAAGAAGGAGAGTGGATGTAGGATTATTCAAATCCGAACCACTATAAATCCTGGTGTTATTTCTTGCTTTCTTTAATTTCTGTTCAATTTATAATTTTGTTAATTCAAGATTAAAGTTCAGAATCTTAACTAAAATCTGAATATCAACCTTGCTTTTGATCTTGTTAAAAGTTGAGAATTCAATTATTTTCCGCTGTGTTTAATCTGATATTTTGAATTGATTTTGAAAGATTTGAAAAATCTACAAAATCTATTCAAACCCCCCCCTTTCTAGATTTTGTTCTAGGGAGCTAACTCAAGATTATTAATCAACTCAACTTTCCGGGACCAACACCTCCCCCAAATCCAAACCTCATCTCCTCCACCATCCCCATCCCATATACTGTCCTTCCTCTCTGGACCAGTATTCGCCCCAACCCCCATATCCATATCTCCACCAGTCTTACCCACAACTTCTCAACCCCAACCCACTTTACCCCAAACAATCTCATCTCCCCCACCTACCACTTCACAAATCCCACCTTTACCATCATCACCCCCACCAGAAATCCCACCTCCACCATCAGACACCCCCACCTCATCCACCCCAGCTGAACCTCCTCATGTGGATACCTCAAATATCTTTGGGGATATTCCCATGAGCTCCCCCAGTCCAACTTCTCCCACCACCTCTTCCTCATCTGAATCAGAGGAAGAGGCCAGACCAATTCTTGCCATCTCCTCTGCATTTGAAAAACTCCACAGCCAGATCATATCCCAGGTTCAGAGGATGATGGAGAAGAAAACACGGAAGGTGATTCGAGCAGTCACAGATACCATGCTCGCCAACATGCAGATTGCTGAGGTCAACATGACCAGAAATTTATCAGCCAATCTCAGCACTGCTGTTGGTTCCCGGCTGAGTGCGCTCGAGGAGGAAGTCAAGGCACTAAAAGAGAAAACAGTTGCTGACAACGAAATCGTGGTCTCAACACTCACATCTGATCAGAACGATTTCAGACAATGTTGTGCAGCAATAGAGGCCCAGCTTCAGGCTATTAAAGATGAAGTTAAAAAGGGGGAAGAAGCTGAAAGAAGAATGGAAACCCTCACAGCTGGTGTCATGTCATTAACTGACAAGCTCGATACAAAGGCAGACACAGCTGAGTTGGAGGCAGCCAAGGCGGAAATCAAAATCAAATCAGATGAATTGGCTGTCTTGCAACTGAGGGTAACCCAGATTGAAGAGGCCATCCGAGAGGATGAGGAGAAGAGAAGGAAGGAGGACGAAGAGAAGACAGAGAAGCTGCTGGCTCGCATGAAAGAGTCTGAGGAACCGGAGCCCAAGGGCAAAGGTAAAGGGAAAGCAGCAGCAACTGAGAAGTCTCTATCAGCCGAGCAGATGATCAGCCCCAGATCAGCCGAGCGCAAGAGAAAGGAACCAGACTTCTCTAACTTATCAGCTGAGCAGATCAGAAGAATCAGTGCTGAGAAGGAGATGTTTGAGAAGAGAGAGAAGAAGAGGCTGAAGAAACTGGGGAAGGTTGAGCTGAAGTGGGACAGGGATACTCGGAAGTGGGTATCCAAAGCTGCAAATGAAGCTGACTTCCGCCCTGTCCATCGCACTACAGCTCCTCCGAAGATGGTATCAGGGAAATACACCAGCGAATACAAAAAGCAAGCCCTGGATGCTAAATGGATGTATTACTGGTACATCTTGAAGGCATCACCATCTGGAGCAGCCAACGAAGACATCAGCTGGCATGAATGGATGGAGAAGGAGGACGCTGATCTTTATGGGAAGCTGCTCGATGAGGCACATAATGTGTTCAACTGCGATCTGATCGCACCAGCCTATGAGCAGGTCACCCCCAAGCTGAAGGAAGACGGTTCTCCTGATCTGGAATGGGTCAAAACAGTCGTGGCCAAAGCAGAAAGGGAATCCGAGCTCACAGATGAGAGTGATCTAAAACAGCTCAGAGCAAAGATTTTCAGCTGGCTAAACATTCCAGAGGCTGACCGATGGGGAATCTGATAGAACAGGATTTTTCTTTCCTAATCTTTTATTTTCTATCAGTTCTTCTATTTGTAAATTTGTAAATTTGTGAATGAATATATTCGGACTTCTGTGAATTATGTGTATCAGTTTCTTTAAAAAAGAATTTTAAGAAAAATTTAAAATTTTTCTAAGTAGAAATCATCTGAGAATTTTATATCTCAGAGTTAAAAACTTTTTCTTAAAATTTAAAAAAAAAAAAAAAAAACTCAAATTCTCTAAGTACTTCTAAAAGAGTCTAAAAGACTTAAATTTTTTTTAAATGCCTTGAATGTGAATGAATCTGTTGTAGTGTGAAAATGTGATTTGATTTACCTATCTGATTGATTTAACTAAGTCTAGTACTAACTTCAGCTGTGAGTATGTTTCTTTATTATAGGTTTTAACTTCATCAAAAAGGGGGAAATTGTTGAATCAAGAAGTTTTGATGAGTTAAAAGAGAAGCAGCTCAGACTGATCAGCCAACCTGAAGAACAGCAGAGAATAAGTTTATAAGATAAGCTGATTAGACGGGGTCAAGCACCGACCTAGTCAGCTGAGGTCTGATAGCATGCTAGTCATCTGAAGACAAGCTCGAACCTAGTCATCTGCAGGAGACAAACATGAAGAGCTCAGACGAGGTCAAGATAAGCCGAGTAGAATAAGAAAGGTGAGTTTTCACCAAGTCAGCTGCAGACGAGTAGGAAGAATCAGCTAAGGTCAAGAGCAGTTTCCAAGATTAAGTTTGTTAAGCAGTTTCAAGTTTGTTAGAACTAACTAACTAACTAACTGTCTTTTCAGACTTATAAATAGGACTAGATTTTATTCTTCAATACACTTATGCAAGTTTGATTTTTCGCACTATTCACTATTGTTTTCACAGAGTATTTTTCAAAAGAGATTTCAAATATTTTCTAAGTGTTTATAGAACACTTCACTTCATATCTTCAAAAACACATCTTATTCTTAGAGTAAGATTTCATAGAGTTAATTAGATTGTTGAAGAGCTGAAGTTCAAGTTGTAATTTGTAAAGATTGTACAGTAAGTAAGTAAGTAGCTAGTGAAGACCTTTCTTCAATGTTTGAAGAAAGAGAGTGGATGTAGGATTATTCATAATCAGAACCACTATAAATCCTGGTGTTATTTCTTGCTTTCTTTAATTTCTGTTCAAATTATAATATTGTCAACTCAAGATTAAAAGTTCAGAATCTTAACTAAAATCTGAATATCAGTCTTTGCTTTTGATCTTGTTAAAAGTTGAGTTCTCAATTATATTCCGCTGTGATAATCTGATACTTTGAATTGATCTTGAAAAGATTTGAAAAATCTACAAAATCTATTCAAACCCCCCCCCCCTTTCTAGATTTTGTTCTAGAAAGCTAACTCAAGGTTTTATTCAACTCAACATTCCGGGACCAACACAAAGTTACCCTCTCCGGAAGACTTAAGGTCCACCCCGAGATCGTCCAGACTGGCGAAATCGGGGGCCCCAGCGAGATCACGGGCGTCACCCCGAGAAGACCCCACCATGATGGAAATGGGGGCAATAGGCCTCCCAAAAACCTGGTCGAGCCCCTCAAGGTCGGCCTCCGACCAGACACCCATCGTCTTCCGAGGCCTAAGGCCGCTGGAACCAGCGTCACCAGAATTTCCACTACCGGAGCCTCTCACCATATCGACAACCAGAAAAAAGGGGAAGATTGAAACAGGAATTTACCTAAATGTCGGAGAAATCAGATGCATGCCATAGCTAAGGAAACTCTCAGAAGTTTGAAATCTCTCAGAAGTTTTGATATAGCTCTCGAAATTTCAAGGAACACAAAGTGTCGAATGGCAACAAGAAGCCCCTTTTTATAGATATGGGGGAGGGGCTCCGTTGCAATTTCTAAATCTAAAAAATGGGGGCCCAAAGGGAATTTCCCAACAATTGGGCCCCCCTCGGGGCAAGTTCCGCCTCGGGATAGCACGCACATGGATTTCCAAAGCAATGATTGTGTCGTCTCACGCGCCTTGGGAGTTGAGCCCTCGCGCCCTCTAAGGTGAAGGGACGCATCGGTTCCCCAAAAATCTGCCACACGAGTACACGACGTCATCAAGGGCAGCTGAAAGGACATCATAGGAGTGTCCGAGTCGACCGAAGTTCGCATCCTGTCACCCGAAAATCGCACCTCACCCCGGGCGAAACGACCAAGACCTAGCTAGGGGCAAATGTTGTGACATGAAATATGAGAACAAGCTATGCTCGCAGCCCGCAAGAATGGGCGAGCAACTTCCGGGGCTCGGCGGCAAAGACGGCTGACCCTCCGAGCAGACGCTGTGGATCTCACAGGCGAGGCCCGATTTCAGCAGTCCGAGCTAGGCTTGAGGAAACCTCTAGCGAAGACTGAGGAACGACAATCAGGGGACCAAATCTTCCCCAAAGAAGGAAGAGATCCTATAGTAGGGCATGGTCAGAAAGGCCATGCCCTAAAGAGGAAAAGATCTCGCCGCCGCAGGAGATCTCAGCAACCTTGCCACGTGGAGCATGCTGAGACAGCCGGCAACCTGCTCATCCGTACATTACCGTACCAGAGCATTAAATATTGTACCTTTAGCATTAAATGCTCCCGATTTCTTGGGATATAGTAGCCGTCAAACAACATGTATAAATACCGGAGCCTCCCAAAAACCTGGTCGAGCCCCTCAAGGTCGGCCTCCGACCAGACACCCATCGTCTTCCGAGGCCTAAGGCCGCTGGAACCAGCGTCACCAGAATTTCCACTACCGGAGCCTCTCACCATATCGACAACCAGAAAAAAGGGGAAGATTGAAACAGGAATTTACCTAAATGTCGGAGAAATCAGATGCATGCCATAGCTAAGGAAACTCTCAGAAGTTTGAAATCTCTCAGAAGTTTTGATATAGCTCTCGAAATTTCAAGGAACACAAAGTGTCGAATGGCAACAAGAAGCCCCTTTTTATAGATATGGGGGAGGGGCTCCGTTGCAATTTCTAAATCTAAAAAATGGGGGCCCAAAGGGAATTTCCCAACAATTGGGCCCCCCTCGGGGCAAGTTCCGCCTCGGGATAGCACGCACATGGATTTCCAAAGCAATGATTGTGTCGTCTCACGCGCCTTGGGAGTTGAGCCCTCGCGCCCTTTAAGGTGAAGGGACGCATCGGTTCCCCAAAAATCTGCCACACGAGTACACGACGTCATCAAGGGCAGCTGAAAGGACATCATAGGAGTGTCCGAGTCGACTGAGTTCGCATCCTGTCACCCGAAAATCGCACCTCACCCCAGGGCGAGAACGACCAAGACCTAGCTAGGGGCAAATGTTGTGACATGAAATATGAGAACAAGCTATGCTCGCAGCCCGCAAGAATGGGCGAGCAACTTCCGGGGGCTCGGCGAGCAGCACGGCTGACCCTCCGAGCAGACGCTGTGGATCTCACAGGCGAGGCCCGATTTCAGCAGTCCGAGCTAGGCTTGAGGAAACCTCTAGCGAAGACTGAGGAACGACAATCAGGGGACCAAATCTTCCCCAAAGAAGGAAGAGATCCTATAGTAGGGCATGGTCAGAAAGGCCATGCCCTAAAGAGGAAAAGATCTCGCCGCCGCAGGAGATCTCAACAACCTTGCCACGTGGAGCATGCTGAGACAGCCGGCAACCTGCTCATCCGTACATTACCGTACCAGAGCATTAAATATTGTACCTTTAGCATTAAATGCTCCCGATTTCTTGGGATATAGTAGCCGTCAAACAACATGTATAAATAGACCCTATTGGGCACAATAACAAGGATCGAAGAATCCACACTTAAGACTGGGACTAACCCTCCCAACAATCCTCTTTGCATTTACTGCTTTCTGCATTAATTTCTCCATAACCGTGCTCATTTAAAGCTTATCATTGGCATTCAATATCCATTAACTCATAACTAAACAGACCGATTACCATCTCTAAACCCTTATTAACTAGGCATATAATCGGTGTAACAACATAGCTTATATTCAAAACACAAAGATGAATTTTTCAAATATTTTAATAAGTATAATACAATAATTTTTCTTGCTACAACAATTCAAGTGTATTTTATAGCAAATATCTTTTAATTTTTAACAATTATATGTAACAATGTCTCACTACTCAATCTTTATGAATAAGTTCTATAACTTTTCAATTCACCATTAAATAATGGTTCTAATAAAAATTGATTAATCTTATACATTAACTATACACAAAATTAGTATTTTATTTAAATATTACATCATTAGAGAAAAAAAAAGATTATAACTTATATTTGAACATACAAAAATTAATTAACTTTTGCAAATAGAAACAACTATGTGAAAAATATAAAGGCTAAAATAATATAATAATATAAAAATCCAAAAATATAATACACTAATATACTAATATATTATTAACATAATTAAAAGTCATTATGGTTAATGAAAATCATTAATATTCTTAATAAATCTTTGAAACAACACTAATTCATCAATATGGTATACTTCAAATTTAAAATGGGAAATTTTGACTTTACTCTATGAATTAACTTAAATGAATCATATATATGCCTTGGGATTTATTTTGATATATGTATATGTGATATCATTGTTAATTATTTTGAGTGATTTGGACATACTTCATCAATTGCTTTGACAACAAGTTTTTAATAGTAGCATCCCGTATCCCTATATTACTAATAGGGAGTTTGTTTTTGCTTAGGTGTCGTCATAAGGTTAATTTGAATGATGTGTCACATTCTTATTAAATACATATATATGTTAATAATCTATGTGTCATTTTCCTATTGATTTATAATTAATAAATGTCATCTATGTGGCATTTTAATATAGGAATTAATTAAAAAATATGTTTCTAAGGAGGTTTGAACCTTAAACCTCTTGCACAATATGTATATTTTTTAATTTTAATAAATAAGTTAATATATAAATATGTAAATATTTTAAATATCTATTTTATATCTAAAAATTGTTATCATATGACAAATGTTAAACATAAAATTATATTTAACTTAAGCCTATAAATGTATGTAAGAAAAATTGTGGTTGTATCAACTTTTATAAAAAAAAAAAAAAGAAATTAATATAATCATATATGATATTTATTGTAAATATACGATATATATATTATTCGGAGTAATATTTATGCATCAATTATATAAAAAATATTTTATTAATCGTCTTTTTTTTTTATAAATTGTAAAATAAATTTGAAACAAATCTTATAGTAAATTGTTTCACATAATTATAATAATTCTAATCCCTAGCATAAATTGTCATACAATTAATATTACCATTATTTAAATTTAATATTATAATTACAATTTTTTTATACATATACATTATTTTACTATATATATTATTATTTGAAAATATTATATATAATATATTATATTGTAAAGTTTATTTAACGAAAATACCGCGTAATACGCGGGAGCTTATCTAGTCTAATGATAATTTTCACTTAATTAATTGATTTTTTTCAAGAGTAATATCCTGTAGTTAATTGTATTTTACCAGTTTTTTTAGTCTACTATCCTTTTGAAAAAGTAATTGATAGAATTTTATTTAAAAGGAAAAACATATCAAAATCAAATCTCATAATTATCTACATTTACGATTTAGCTTGACTTTTGTGATATCATTTTTAGAAAGAAAATCAATTGTAAGAAAAATACACCCAGACAGAAATTATGTGTAATTTACTTCTTAACATGAAGTCATGGACAAATAATATGACTCTAAATTGGTTAATCAACTAATTGATAGAAGAATTTTTCATGTTGATTAATTGGAATATTTATAGTAGTATATGTGTGATTATCTCAAATGTAGTATCATTGTTAATTTTTAAACTCTTAATTGTTCTTTTGTCTAAAAATATTAAGGTTATCGAATCACTATAAATAGTATAATACAAGAACTTATTTCAATACAATCATATCTTACTTCAATATCTAAGTTTTCATAATGATAACAAAGAAAGAAATAAATTTTAATACTTTAATTTTCGGTCCTAAATTTATTGTCCCGTAACTTTGATGGTTAATGTCCTATTTGAAATCTTTGACCAAAAAATAAGGTATTTTAAATAAAAAAAAAATTACTTATTACCAAAAAAATTTCAAATTATTTTAAAATGAGAATATTAATGTATTCAATATAAATAAATTATATAATTCAAGTCGAGCTAACTTGAAAATTAAGGCACCGTCCCAATAAAAAAAATAATAATTAAGAAAATTATGATATTGGAATTTGGTTCTATTTCTTTTTTTTATGAAAATCCTACATTATTATTATTATTATTTTTTTATCGGCAAATGTTAGTTGTTAGTGGTTAGAAATTAGTTTGCCAAGTCTCCTTATAATTCCAAATACTCCAAGCCTCCTTATACCTCCCACTCCAATTCGTTCTCAAAGGGAATCGAACCCAGGTCTCCCACTTAAGTGAGGAGCCCGGTGGCCTAGTGGGCTAAGCCCCCTTGGTTAAAATCCTACATTATCATATTGTTATTTATAATACTTATGTTTGAGATATATTGATTTACTACAAGAACTTCAAGTTCTCTAGGTCTCTCATTCTTCTGTTACTTTTACATGTGAGTTTCTTATTTTATTTCTATTGTAAAATATTATTATCCGTAAGTTCATTTACTTATTATATTTTTGATGAAAACGTAGAGTTTTAGAAAAATCATGTATGTCCCCTAATTTATGTAGAGCTCTATGAAGTAATTATGCATAGATTAATGCTACGAACTGTTGATTTTTTTATTCGGTTATAAGTTAATGTCCTTTTTCCAAAAATATAATATAGTTTGTTAAATTTCTTTAACCCTCTTTATGAATATTATATTTTATTGTATCATGAAGATTTTAAATTAAGAAATTTTTATTATTTTTTTTTCTTTCTGATGTAGAAGTTATAGTACTTCTTATACATACTTGGTAAAATATTTTTTTTCGTTAAAATTGAACTTTCGTATCTAAAACTAATAAATTCACACATTAATTAAAGATTTTTCTTATTAGTAATTGCACACATTCTTTTAAGATTTTTTTTAGACAACTACATGCATATTAGAATTGTTAATGATTGTTTTTTTGATTTGATTAGAAAGTCACTGTCCTTTTTTTATTGATATATGTATGTTAGTAATGAGTTTGTGTTTAAATTTTTGCATGCCATTTTTGGCAATTTTTATGACATTCTCAATCATTTTTGAATAAACTTTAAATTTAAGGTGTTAGAACAAGATTGTTTTGATGAGTTAAAAGATTATTTCAGATGAGCAGACGATAATAAAGAATAGTGAAGACTGAATTCTAGTACTAAGCTGATCAGACTAGGACAAGGATAGTTCAAGTCAGCTGAAGACTAGGAATCACAGTCATCTGGAGACAAGCTCGAGTCTAGTCATCTGCAGGAGACAAGTATGAAGAGCTCAGACAAGGTCAAGACAAGCTGAGTAGAATAAGAAAGGCAAGTCTTCACCAAGTCAGCTGCAGATGAGGAGATTAAAATCAGCTGAAGAGCAAGCGGTTTTCAAGATTAAGTTTGTTAAGCAGTTTTTAGTTTGTTAGAACTAACTAACAAACTAATTGTCTTTTCAGACTTATAAATAGGTCTAGGAACTTTATTCTGAATATAGAGAATACACAGAACATCCAAGTTTTTCAGTAAGTGATTTTCACAAAATTCTAATAAGCACAAAATAGTTTTTCACGATTTCTTTATAGAATTTTCTAAGTGTTTTTAAAACACTTTACTTCACATCTTCAAATACACTTCTTAGTCTTAGAGTTAGATTTCAGAAGGTTGATTAACATCTTTGAAGGGTTGAAGATCGAGTTGTAATTTGTAAAAGATTGTAAGTAAGTAAGCAGCTAGTGAAGACCCTTTTTCAAAGTTTGGAGAAGGAGAGTGGATGTAGGATTGTTATAATCCGAACCACTATAAAATCTGTTGTTATTTACTGCTTTCTTCTAATTTCTGTTCAAGTTACAATTTGTTATTTGAGATTAAATTTCAGAATCTTAACTAAAATCTGAATATCATCATTGCTTTTGATCTTGTTAAAAGTTGAGTTTACAATTGTTTTCCGCTGTGCTTAATCTGATACTTTGAATTGATTTTGAAAAGATTCGAAAAATCTATAAAATCTATTCAAACCCCCCGTTTCTAGATTTTGTTCTAGAAGGCTATCTCAAGGTTTTAATCAACTCAACATTCCGGGACCAACAAGTGGTATCATAGCAGTGTTAAGCTGTTCTGATATTGATTTTAGGTCTTGAATAAGATTCTAAAATTATCTTGATTTTCTTCATTTTCTTCTTTACTACTAACAGTGCTACTAATTAGTTTGTGGAGTATTTTGTTCCTTTGTTTCATCATGTCATCAGGGAAAAACAAGAAGTCAAGGAATCTTCCTGAATTCTCTATTGAAGATTACGACTACTGGAAATTTAGGATGGAGAATCACCTAAAAGCCATTCATGATAGGATGGAAGAGGTTCTTGAAGATGGACCTATAAAATTTTATCATGGAGGCACCAGCACTGGAGTTGAGTCAGCTGAATCCAGGACCAGACAAGAAAAGAAGAGCTCTGAGTTAACAAATGATGAAAGAAAGGTCCATAATCTTGATCAAGTAGCTCGAACTGAGATCATTGAGACTTACACTGAGAAAGAAATTAACAACAAGATACTCAGATCTTTGAGCAAAAGATGGAGAGAGAAAGCTAATATTCTCAAGGCAACACAGAATTTGTCAGCAATATCACATCACACTCTTTTCTCTCATCTTAAAGCACTGGAATATGACATTCACATTGAAGATGAAGAAGATGAGGCAGAGTCATCTACATCTGGAAAAACAGTAGCATTTGTTCATCAAGATGAATCTGAAAAGATCTCTAAAGCATCTGATTTGTCCGTAAAAGAAGAAATGACTCTTTTGTTGAAAAGGTATGAAAGACTGAAGATGAAGTACAAAAGAAACAAAAGAGACAGATTAGGTCGAAGGAACTATTATTCAGACAAGGATGAAAAAAGCTCAGATAATGATAAAAAGAAGGATCAGTCAAGAAGTCATAAGTCACCTATCAGACGAGGAGATAGTAGTCCAAAAACAGACAGATGAGATATATGCTATACATGCAGTAAACCTGGTCACTACAGCTATGATTGTCCTCAACTCACTCCCAGAGAGAGAGAAGAAAAGAGGAAGAAAAGAGATAGAAGGTATGCTGACCAGAGAGCTCTCCTAGCTGAGAAAGAAGAAGCTCGTGAGACATCATCATCCTCATCCTCATCTGATTTTGGGTCAGGTGATGACATATGTATAATGGCTAAAGAGGTACATTACTATTCATCATCAGATAATGACTGTGATACCTTATCTGAAACTGATCCCAGTCTTATTGATAAACTTTTGAAAGATTTGGAGACTGCTCTATCTGCTTATAAACAGATAGAGACTGAAAATCTTAATTTAAAGGATCAAATTTCTGATTTAACTAAAGTCAATCAGACTAAGGAAAGTGAGAAACTAGACTGTACATTCAAGGGGGAATGTCAGACTAAGATGATCACCAGTACCTTGTCTGATAAGACATATAAGTTAGAACAGGAATTGAATTCTTTAAAAGTAAAATTTTCAAATATCTATTCTGTGAACGAGAATTATAAGAGGACTAACAGAGAATTAAATCTCAAGATAGGACTTATGAATAATTCTCAAACCACAATAGATAAAATTTTCAATTCTTCACAAAAGTCTAGTGATAAAACTGGATTAGGCTTTGATAGGAGTAAGAAGAATGATCCAATAAAACCTAGAGTTTTTGTTAAAGCAACTAAACCTAAGGTAGAAACTTTATTCAGTCCCTGGAAACCAAAGGAATTAATTACCTCATCTGATACTTCTAAAAAGAAAAACCAGACGAGGAAAGTAATACCTAAGGCTAAACCTAAGACTAAATCAAAGATCTATCCTAGGTATAATAGCTTTGATGGAAGAAGCAAATCTTATCCATTCCTACCAAGATTCAAGACAATTTCAAAAGATCAATTAAATAAGATTGATCTTGAAAGTCTTATCTTAGTAGATAGATATGGATGCATGCTTCAATCTATGGTTTTAAGAAATATTGATATTTTTATCTGGATTCCTAGAAGCCAACTTAACATGAAAGGACCCAAAGTACAAAGGGTACCTAAGCAATAAATTTGTGATTGCAGGAAGATAAGGAGATAGTTGATAGAAGAGACATTCTTGAGGTCATCTGGTACATTGATAGTGGCTGTTCCAAGCACATGACCTATGAAAGACGATTTCTCTCTAACTATCAAACCATTGATGGACATAGAGTGATGTTCGGAGATAACAACTATGGACTTACTAAAGGTGTAGGAACACTAATGATTGGAGATGTTCTAGTTCAAGAAGTTTACTACGTGGAAGGATTGAAGCACAACCTACTATCTGTTTCACAATTTTGTGATAAAGGGTTTTGTGTCAAATTTACTCATAATGCATGCTATGTATTAGATGGTTTAAATGAAAATATTCTATTGGCTGGAGTAAGACAAGGTAATATTTATGTTGCTAATTTCAAAAGTTGTCCTAAAGATACTTGTCTTGTTGCTAAGAGTTCAGATGACTTAAGTTGGCTGTGGCACAGACGACTTGGTCACTTAAACTTCAAAACTCTTAACAAAATTGCAAGGAAATCTTTAGTTAAAGGACTCCCTGATAAAGTATTTTCAAAGAACCATGTATGTGTTTCATGTCAAAAAGGAAAACAGACCAAAGTTTCTTTTAAAACAATAAGTAGTCCTTCTTCAGAAAGGATTCTGGAACTTCTTCATATGGATCTGTTTGGTCCAGTAACTCCTCTCAGCTTTAGTGGAAGAAAATACACCTTAGTAATTGTTGATGATTTTTCAAGATTTACTTGGGTTATTTTCTTGTACAAAAAGAATGAGACTATGACTAAGATCCAAGAATTCCTTAAAAAGATTCAAAATGAAAAGGGATTAAATATTGTTAAAATTAG
Organism: Paraleonurus japonicus; assembly: GCA_030762865.1. Classification (NCBI taxonomy): domain Eukaryota; kingdom Viridiplantae; phylum Streptophyta; class Magnoliopsida; order Lamiales; family Lamiaceae; genus Paraleonurus; species Paraleonurus japonicus. The sequence goes on from CM061059.1 coordinate 18,920,594, forward strand.
AAGTGATAAAGGTAAATTTCTAAATAAATTGATTTCTAACTACTGCATTGAGAATGGCATAACTCAGGAAACATCTGCAGCAAGGACTCCACAACAAAATGGAGTTGTTGAGAGAAGAAACAGGACCTTGAAAGAGGCAGCTAGAACAACGTTATCTGAATTCAACACTCCTCATAGGTTTTGGGTAGAAGCAGTGAATACAGCCTGCTATGTTCAAAATAGAAGTCTGATTGTCAAGGATAAGTGTAAAACTCCCTATGAAATTTGGAAGGGAAGATCTCCCAAAATTTCATATTTTCATATATTTGGTTGTAAATGTTTCATACACAACAATGGGAAATCTCAATTAAAAACCTTTGATGCCAAGATAGTAGATGGGATATTCTTAGGATAATCATCTATATCAAAGGCATATAGAGTTTTTAATAAAACAACTTTGTGTGTAGAAGAAACACCCCATGTGGTATTTGATGAATCTTCTTTTGAGTTTGATAAGACAGGGGACATCACAAAGATATCAGATAATTTGGATCAGATGACTATCAAAGGATCAACCATAAAATTCTACAATCAAGAATCAGATTAAGATGAAGAGGAAGAATCAGACAAAGGAAAGGAACCTGAAAGAACTTCCTCAACAGCTGATTTACCAACTGATCAGACGACCAACGACACATCAGCTGATTAGACGACCAACAACACATCAGCTGATCAGGTAGAATTATCAGAAGGTAACATAGAATCATCTGAAATAAATAGTTCAGACAAGACACCATCTACTGTAAAAGATAAAGGTAAGAAAGTAATGTCATACCACCCAGCTGAGCAGATAATTGGAGATTTAGACTCTGGTGTCCAGACGAGGACCCAACTAAATCAAGATTGTATGTTCAGTTGCTATGTGTCATTACTTGAACCGAAATCAATTACAGAAGCTCTAACTGATTCCAACTGGATTAATGTCATGCAAGAAGAACTAAATCAGTTTCAAAGACAAGATGTGTGGGAGCTTGTTGAAAGGCCTCATCATCAAAAAGTCATTGGAACTAAATGGGTCTTTAAAAACAAGAGGGATGAAAACAATATTGTGGTTAGAAATAAGGCCAGACTAGTTGCTCAAGGTTATTCACAATCAGAGGGTATTGATTATGATGAGACCTTTGCACCAGTAGCTCGTCAGGAAGCCATAAGATTGTTTTTAGCCTATGCTGCTTTTAAAAGAATCATAGTTTTTCAAATGGATGTTAAGTCAGCATTCTTAAATGGAATCTTAGCTGAGGAAGTTTATGTAGAGCAACCCCCTGGCTTTGTCAAAGGAGACAAGGTTTATAAACTAAGGAAAGCTCTATATGGACTTAAACAAGCACCAAGAGCTTGGTATGACACCTTGTCTGAATATTTAATTCAAAATGGTTTTGTTAAAGGTAGAATTGATAGAACTCTCTTTAGAAAAGAGTTTGGTTGTGATCTTTTGTTAGTTCAAATTTATGTTGATGATGTAATATTTGGATCAACTAACATATCTTTATGTGAAGAATTTAGTAGTCTTACGAAAAGCAGATTTGAAATGTCCATGATGGGAGAAATGACATATTTTCTTGGACTTCAAGTCAAGTAGACAAAGAAGGGAATATTCATAAACCAAGCCAAATATACAAAAGATCTTATTGAAAAATATGGAATAGGTACCAGCCGAGAAGCTAAAATACCTATGATGACAAATTTTTCAATGGATCCAGACGAGAAGGGAGAAGACACTGATCAAATTGAGTATCGAGGTCTTATTGGTTCTTTATTATATTTAACTGCTAGTAGACCTGATATTTCATTTGCAGTTGGAGTATGTGCTCGGTTTCAAGCTAATCCTAAGAAAAGCCATCTTGAAGCAGCAAAGAAAATCCTCAAGTATTTGAAAGGAAAAGTAAATGTTGGATTGTGGTATCCAGCTGATGACAACTTTGAGTTGTCTGAATACTCAAATTCAAATTTTGGTGGGTGTAAGATAGATAGAAAATCTACATCTGGTACTTGCCAATTTCTTGGAAGTAAGCTGATTTCATGGTTGTCTAAGAAACAAACCTCTGTAGCTACTTCCACAACTGAAGCTGAGTATATGGCAGCTGGAAGTTGTTGTTCACAGCTGATCTGGACAAGTCAACAGCTAAGGGACTATAATATTATCACCAAAGATGTACCTATCTTTTGTGATAGTAATAGTGCCATAGCTATCAGTTCTTCATACAAGATGCAAACATGTAGATATCAGACACCACTTCATCCGAGACCATGTAGAAAAAGGAGATATCAGACTCGAGAAGATCTTGACTGACTTTCAAAGAGCAGACATCTTGACAAAACCACTGGCAGAGACAAGGTTTAAAGAATTATCTGTAGAATTAGGATTATTAGATGCTTCGTTTGTAAATCTCTAATTTTGTAGTTTTATTCTTTTGTCTTTCTCAATTTTAGTTTATTATGTCTAGAAAGAATTATTAGACTAGATCTGAGTCAAAGGACAATCAGGTAGCTGATATCATTGATTTCTTTTAGGAATCAAGAATCAAGGATTAGTCATATTGTCCTTATCTGACATGATAATTACTTATCTGACATATGGTAAATCAGACAAGGGCACAATAGTCAGCTGATTTTCTGAAAAACAAATGATTATCTGCACCCTATCTGATCTACCTCAAGCTACTAATGGTTTTCCTTGAGTCTATGTCTTTACAGGATTAGGTCACAGATCATACTATTTCACCTCATCTGAATCTCAAATATTTTACTCAGACACCTTTGTTTCCTAAAATAGACTCCATATTCTTATCTTCATAAAAACACTTTTTGGATTGTTTGGTTAGAAAACCTAACTTTTGAAAATTAAATCTGAGCCTGTTTAGTTAAAAATTCTTTTAAATTTGCTAAAAGTTAAAACTAAGCTGTTTTTTTTAATCAGACAGGTTACCTTATCAGATGACTTTGCAAACTCATCTGTTTTGAAAACCCTTATACGAAGTAAGGTAGTCCTAGGCTAACGTCAGGTATACTTACTTCTCTGCATAAAGTAACCTACATCTGTCAAATCAACAGTCTATAAAGTAACTTATTACGCATTTCAAAGATTAGTGTATTACACGCGCTGAATCCCAATCGTTTATCCGAGTCTTAACCGTTGATTCAGCACAGTAATTCATTTCAAATAAACGGCTTAGATTAAGATTAGTTTTCAAAGCGGTTTATCTCTCCAAACTTTCCCTCCTATAAATTCATCTTCTTCTTCCCTTAATCGTTTTTCACTCTCAGAAAACCTGCATATCTTCTAAACACTTTTCCAAAATTCACAACATTTTCCAATGGCATCTTCTTCCAAAATCACCAAAACTCATAAACTCAAATACATCTCCACCAATATTTCTCATTTCAAAATGAATGAGGAATATTTTAAAAACCGATTAAAAGCAGAAATGTATGTTGATTTCGAAACAACCCAAGACCCAGAATCAGCAGAAGTTCTTCGTTTTCTTGAAGCATCGCGGCTCAGGGGTTTTCTCTCAATGAAATCTCCCCAGAACAGAACAGCTGATCTCTTGGGGGCAGAATTCCTGGCAAGAATGGTAGATACCCAGGAGGGGTTTGATACCTCAGTATATGGGACAACTCTGAGTTACTCTAGGGAGAATATCTCCAGGATTTTTGATACGTCAATGGAGGGAGTTAATCCATTGACGTACAAGGAAGATGAGTGGGAGGAATCCTTCGACATGATGACAAGGGTTTCTCAGAGGGGAACGATAAGAGATTTAAAGAAGAATCTATTGAGAAGGAAGTACAAGTTGTTGATGACTGTAGTGACGAAGGCGGTGTTGGGTGAGCAAAGCTCACATGATGGGTTAACCAAACCCAGACTGTGTGTGATGCGAGCCATTCTGGATGGAGTACAAGTAAACTGGGTGGACTTGCTGATCCACAAGCTGAGGGAGGAGAAGAAGCGCCTCACCTTCAAGTCGTCTGCAGAAGGCTGGATACCTACCTCGACAGTCAGCCTGTTCAACAAAATCACTATTTTGATTGAAGGGCTAAATAGAGAGGCTGGCTGGAGAGTGGGTACTAAAAAGTACTCCAAGCAGAAGGGAATCCTGACAAAGGATGACAGGCTTGGAGGAAATCCAGACTCAGATGATGAGTCTGATGCAGCCAGGATTCAGAGGCTTGAGGCAGCAGCTGCAGAAGCTCAGAGACCAGCAGCTGAACCAGCTGAGGTGCCTCCAGCTGAGATCGAAATAGAGGGACATGAGGTGGCAGCAGCTGAGGTCGCTCCTCAAGAAGAATATGTTGAAACAGCTGCTGGAGTCCCAAGGACGTTTCAGAGGAGAAAGAAAAGGAGGCTGGTGAAAGCGGTGGATAAGAAGAAGGGGGAAAGCTCACCTGCTGTTTCCGCCAAAGCTCTTTCAGATGAAGAGGAAGCTGAAATCCCTCTGGTGAGGAGGCCAAGACGAGCACCTCAAAGCTCTGAAGGATCAACCAAGTCTGGTGGCTCCGAGCAGCAGATGGAGTTGTCAACCCTGCTACCAGAGGAGGTCCCAGTCCTTCAGATAACAGCTGAGGTTGGTCAGCTGGAGGTTCCCCCCTCCCCAACCAAGGAAGCTGCTCTCTCCCCTATTCCAGAGGCAGGTACAAGTCTTTCCCCATCTCCTCAATTATCCCCTGCACCCGGCAATGAAGAAATGCCCCAGGCTGGCATTTCTGAGCCTCAAACTCAGTCTGAAATCCCACCAGTCTAAACTGACAATGAAGGGGTATCCCAGGCTGGTACCCCAGAGCCTCTCCAACAGCCTACCTCCCCAACAGTCCAACTCCAAACCTCACCCACAGATCCTAAACACATCTCACCTCAACCATCAACCCCCATCTTACTCACATCATCTCCCATCATCACCTCCACCATACAAATTCAACCATCATCTCCTCTACCATCTGAACAAATACATCTCCCCATAGTCCAAACCTCACCTGTTCCAATCATATCATACTCTTCCCTCCCAACCATACAAACTCAGACTATGGAGGATGATAAATGTCACTAACTCTGTGCTGGCTGGTAAAGTAAAATCTATGGAGGATGAGCTGAGGGCATTGAAAGAGGAAGTTAAGGGATACAATCAGCTGGTGGTGAATGAGCTGGCTGTAGATCACTCAGACTTCAGGGCCAAGTGCAACACATTGGATGCAAAACTTACAGACTTGGCAGCTGAAGTTAAAAAGGGGGAAAAAGCTGAAGCTGAAAAGAGACAAGCCCTCACAGCTGTGGTCGAGGAGACCAGGAAAGATGTAGGCATGAAGGCCAACACAGCTGATCTGGAGGCAGCCAGGGAGGAAGCTCGAATCAAGTCTGATGAGCTGGCTGCACTCCAGCTGAGGGTGAGTCAACTGGAAGAAGCTGTGAAGGAGGATGAAGAGAAGAGGAGGCTAGAGGAGGAGGAAAGGACAGAGAAACTCTTGGCTCAGCTTAAAGAGTCCGAATCTGGAGGAGCCAAGGGGAAGGGAAAAGAAGTAGCAGTCTCTGAGCCCAGATCAGCTGAAATTGTTACCAGGGCTGCTGCTAAAGGGAAAGGAAAAAGCGAAGCTGATTATTTCAATCTCTCAGAGGAACAAATCAAGCGAATCAAGATAGAGATGGAGTATTTTGGCAAGAAAGAGAAGAAGAGGCAGAGAAAGAAGAAAGACTCCAATGTCTTCTGGAGTACTGCTGAGCGGAAATGGATGATCAGAGATCAAGGCAGCGGGAAATTCAGACCATTCCACAACACGTCTGCTCCTCCTAAGCTGGCTTGCGGAAAATATGCAGCTGAGTACAGAGAGAAAAATCTGGAGGGAATGTGGATATACTACTGGTATATTCTCAAGGGCCCCGGAGCATCTCAGCAAGATCCAGATTTAGCTTGGCATGAGTGGATAGAGAAGGTAGATGCAGAATTCTATCATCGACTGCTGGAAGAAGCTGATGTAGAGTTCAACATCAACCTGATCTCCCCAGCTTTTGAGTATGCCATCCCTGCCAAGAAACCAGACGGATCCCTGGACCTAGACTGGGTCAAGGGAATTTTGAAGAAGGCAGAGGCTGAATCTGGACTTGCTCAAGGAGAAGATCTGAAGCAGCTAAGGAAGCGTGTATTCAACTGGCTGATGATCCCAGACGAAGACCAATGGGAAGATTGATAGAAACAGGATTCTACTTTTCCTTACCTTTCTTTTCTATTATCTTTTCATCTGTAATTTTTGTAAATCCAATATGAATATACTTTGTTTGATTCATTTTACTTGTCTTATTTTCTTAAAGTTATCTTTACTGCTTTAAGAAAAACTTAAAAAAAATTTCTAAGTATAAGTCATCTGAGAATTTTATCTCTCAGACTTGAAAAAAATTTTCTAAAAATTTTATCTAAGTCTTAAGACTTAATTTTTTTTCTTCTAAGGATTTTTAAAAGAGTCTAAAAGACTTAAATTTTTTTTAAGTGCTTTAAATGTGATTGAATCTGTTGTAATGTGAAGAATGTGCTCTGATATACCTATATAATAATCTTGACTAACTGTAAACTAATTTCAGCTGTGAGTGCGTCTCTTTCTTGTAGGTTTTAACTTCATCAAAAAGGGGGAAATTGTTAGAACAAGATTGTTTTGATGAGTTAAAAGATTATTTCAGATGAGCAGACGATAATAAAGAACAGTGAAGACTGAGTTCCAGTACTAAGCTGATCAGACTAGGACAAGGATAGTTCAAGTCAGCTGAAGACTAGGAATCACAAGTCATCTGGAGACAAGCTCGAGTCTAGTCATCTGCAGGAGACAAGTATGAAGACTCAGACAAGGTCAAGACAAACTGAGTAGAATAAGAAAGGTAAGTCTTCACCAAGTCAGCTGCAGATGAGGAGATTAAAATCAACTGAAGAGCAAGCGGTTTTCAAGATTAAGTTTGTTAAGCAGTTTTTAGTTTGTTAGAACTAACTAACAAACTAATTGTCTTTTCAGACTTATAAATAGGTCTAGGCACTTCATTCTGAATATAGAGAATACACAGAACATCCAAGTTTTTCAGTAAGTGATTTTCACAAAATTCAAATAAGCACAAAATAGTTTTTCACGATTTCTTTATAGAATTTTCTAAGTGTTTTTAGAACACTTTACTTCACATCTTCAAATACACTTCTTAGTCTTAGAGTTAGATTTCAGAAAGTTGATTAGCATCTTTGAAGGGTTGAAGATCGAGTTGTAATTTGTAAAAGATTGTAAGTAAGTAAGCAGCTAGTGAAGACCCTTCTTCAAAGTTTGGAGAAGGAGAGTGGATGTAGGATTGTTATAATCCGAACCACTATAAAATCTGTTGTTATTTACTGCTTTCTTCTAATTTCTGTTCAAGTTGCAATTTGTTATTTGAGATTAAATTTCAGAATCTTAACTAAAATCTGAATATCATCATTGTTTTTGATCTTGTTAAAAGTTGAGTTTACAATTGTTTTCCGCTATGCTTAATCTGATACTTTGAATTGATTTTGAAAAGATTCGAAAAATCTACAAAATCTATTCAACCCCCCTTTCTAGATTTTGTTCTAGAAGGCCATCTCAAGGTTTTAATCAACTCAACATTCCGGGACCAACATAAGGAATAATAGATTGAGTGATATTTTTTTTTTCTTTTTTGATCGGGAAATTAAGTGATATTTTAATTTGAATGTGGTTTGTAATATAATGAACTGTATTTATGTAAAATAGTACACTGTATACATTACTATTTTTATATTAATTTTTTAAATAGGTTGTTTATTATTGGATTTGTTGCACAATAGTAGAACTGTATTCTTATGATATTTTGTATATGCAAGTTTGTAATGAGTTTGTGTTTAAGTTTTTGCATGATTTTTTTTGGCAATATTTATGATATACTCAATCATTCACGTACAAACTTTGATAAACTTCGATCCTTTCGATGAACAAAAAATTATTATTCATTTCATACAGTCGAAATTGCTCTTATTTTTTTATAAAAAAAATATTATTGTACAGGTTGATAATGGAAAAAACTCTCATTCAAATTCAGATATGGCAATTAGTCTTGGGTGATATTTTATGCAAGCTATTTTTTTCGATTCCTATATACAAGATTGAAAACTATGGATCAGTTATTGTTCAGTTGTTCATTTATATAGAGACGATAAAGAACAAGATAAAATTCAAGGAAATTTTGGGACTACCGAACTAGAGGCTGAAAATGATGTTATTTTTTGTGCCGTCAATCGTCTTATGAAAAAAATACAATATCTCTGTAAATGATGTTAGTTAATTGTAAAATTAACATCACCATGAAAATTTTACCATACAAATAAGAAATAATAAATTGAGTAATATTTAATTTGAATATGGTTTGTAATATAATAAACTTTATTTATGAGACTTTTTTTTTTATCGATAATGTTAGTTGTTAGTAGTTAGTTCACCAAGTGCTCAAACACTCCTAGAATTCTCCAAGACACCTTATAACTCCATTAATTCGTTCCCAAAGAGAATCGAACCTGGGTCACGCAATGAAACTTATACTAATAAAATAATGTTGGTCCCCAGATTGAGTATTTAATGAAAGTCAGTGAACCTTCCAGAGATAATCTAGAAGGGGGATGAATAGATTATCTATATCTTATGCAAAATTCAGATTATCAACTCAAATTATCAAAGATGAACAGCGGAAACAGTTTTAGACTCAATCTTTTGGAATAGGATCTTAAGCAGTCTGAAATATCGTTTGATCAATTTGTGAGTAATAATAGAAATTGAAAGCAGAAAGAAAGAACACCAAATTTATAGTGGTTCGGATCGAAAGATCCTACATCCACTCTCCTTCTTCAACTTGAAGAAGACTTACTTACTTTCTTACTTACTTACTGATGATTACAATTACAATGGTAGACGATCTTCATCTCCAATCTATCTTCAAACTAACAATCTATCTAGAAAATCTAAAAAGTACAGTGTAGAATGTGTTTGAAGATATACAGAGAAGTGTTCTTGAAACACTTAGAAAATTGTGAAAACTTTGAAAACTTGTGAGTGCTTATCGAAAAATGTGAATATCAGAGTTATGAGTGCTAAGAGTTCTACTAAGAACTGTGCTTACTTTTATTTATAAGTCTGTAAAACTAAAAACCGCTTAATAAACTTATCTTTAAAACCGACTTGACTTAAGTTGATCTTGAGTTTAGTCGTCTGCTGCTGACTTGGTGAAAACCTGTCTTTCTTATTCTACTCAGCTGGTCTTGACCTCGTCTTGAGCTCTTCATTATTCTCTCCAACAAATGGCTTCTTTCAAGACTGTCTTCAGACGACCTTCTTCTTCCTGACCTTAGCTGACTTCATTAGCTTTACCTATTCTGATCAGCCTAGTTCTAAGCTTACTACATCAGCTGATCTATACAATTTCAGCTGGTCATCTTAATTACATGAGCTTGTTCTAGCCTATACAATTTAACTCATTAAAACTAAAAACTTGATCTAACAATTTCCCCTTTTTTGATGAAGCTAAAACTACAAGAAAGAGACAAACTCACAGCTGGTGTTAGTTAAGATTATTCAAGATAATCAAATAAGCACATTTAAGCATGTAAGTACCTTTTACTCAGATAAGTTCACATAAGAGCACAAATTCATACTTAGACAATTTTTCATACTTAGAAAATTTTTCACAAGAATTTTAAGAAAATTTTTCAAGTTTAAAAGGATTTTATCAGATTATTAACACTTAGAAAAATTTCTTAAAGTTTTTAAGTTTTAAGACTTAGAAAATTTTGAACTTCTAAAAGTGAATAAAGCATAAATCATAAAACATCTCATATATTCATCAGATACAGATTACAATTTACAGATTGGGGCACTTAGATAATCAAAAGATAGAAAAATTTACAGATTGGGGCACTTAGATAATCAAAAGATAGAAAAAGATTAGCTCTTATCTAAATTCCCCAACGATCAGCTTCAGACACCACCAGCCAGTCAAACACCCTCCTCCTTAGCTACTTTAGGTCTTCCTCCTGAGTGAATCCAGACTCAGTTTCCGCCCTTTGTACGATTCCCTTGATCCAGTCTAGGTCAAGAGTCCCGTCAGCTTTCTTGGCTGGAACCGCAAACTCGAAGGCTGGAGCGATTAGGTTGACGTTGAGCTCCACATCAGCTTCATCGAGCAGCCAACGATAGAAGTCTTCATCTACCTTCTCTATCCATTCATGCCATGCTAGGTCTGGATCCTATTGAGTGGCTCCTGGAGCTTTGAGGATGTGCTAGAAATACATCCACATTGCGTCCAGGTTCTTTTCTTTGTACTCCTTAGCATATTGACCGCAGACCATCTTTGGAGGAGCTGAGGTGGTGTGGTATGGCCTAAATTTCTCTTCACCTTGGCCTTGCACCAGCAATTTCCTTTCTGATCTGCTCCAGGTGACGTTGGCATCTTTCTCCATCTTCTTCAGCCTCCTCTTCTCTTTCTTTCCGAAGAACTCCTTTTGTCGTCAGATTCTCTTGATCTGTTCTTCGGAGAGATTCGAGAAGTTAGCTTCTCTCTTTCCCTTGCCTTTGGTAGCAGCCTTCAAACTGATGTCAACTGATCTGGGCTCATCAGCTGCTACCTTCTTATCCTTACCCTTGGCCTCAGATTGTTCGGATTCTTTGAGTCTGGTCTCCGATCTCTCCTCCTCCTCCTTCTTCCTCCTCTGCTCGTCTTCCCTCAACGCTTCCTCAATTTGACTTACCCTCAGCTGGAGAGTAGCCAATTCATCAGACTTAATTCTGACGTCCTCCTTGGCTACCTCCAGATCAGCTGCACTGGCCTTAGTGCCCAGTTCTTTTCTCGTCTCCTCAACAGCAGCTGTGAGGGCTTGTCTTCTTTCTTCCTCCTCTCTTTCCCCCTTTTTAACTTCATTGGACAAGTCTATCAGCTTTGTATTCAGATCATTGCATTTCACTCTGATATCAGACTTGTCCAGGGCCAGTTCGTCTACCACCATGGCATTGTATTCTTTCACTTGGTTCTTCAGCCCTTGTACCTCCTCCTCTAGTGCCTTTACTTTCTCAGCCAAGATAGAGTTAGTCAAGGAAGTAATTTTGTCAGTGAGATTTACCTCGACTTCCCTCATGCTTGCTATCATGGTCTCTATCACAGCTTTTACCATTCTCTTCGTCTTCTTCTTCATCTTCTTCTTGAAGGCAGACTTCATCTTCTTTTCAATCTTAGTAAAGATCGAAGAGAGGGCAGATGCTGGACTCAGGTCACTGTTGTCATCCTCAGATGAGGACTCAAACGAGGAGGGGGTTTGTGGTTCTTGAGAAGGTGGTGGAGGGAAAGGGGAGCAAATTTGTATATTTGGGAGAAAGGAATAGGAAGGAGTTGGGAGAGGTGTTGATTGGGCTTGGGGGAGTGGGATGGTTTGAGTATGTGGGAGGGGAGTAGATTGGGTTTCAGGAAGTGGGATGGGAGATGATGATGATGATGGTAGAATAGGTGAGGTTTGATCAGGTGAGGATGGGGTTTGTTGAGTGGGAGATGATGTGGGTTGATCTGTAGATGGGGTGGGTGGTGTGATTTGTTCAGTTGGGGTGGAGGTTGGGATCTGTACATGGGGTTGGTGATTGGATTGATGAGGGCAACTGGGGTTATTTTAGAGGCTCCGAGGTGCCAGCCGGGCACACCTCTTCATTGCCAAGTGGAGATAGGGAAGAGATAGAAAGGGATGAGTTGGCACCTTCTTCCCTGATGGGAGATAGAGCAGCTTCCCTAGCAGGGGATGGAGGCACCTCAACTTGGCTGACCTCGGCTGCTATCTGAAGGATCGGTACCTCCTCTGCCAGTAATGTTGGCTCCTCTGATAGCTTCTCCACTTCTTCTGCTTGAGAAGACCCCTCATCGGACAACCCAGATGACCTGGATCTCCGCCTCTTTGAGGCCTTTGATTTCATTCTCAACCTCCTCTGAAGAGGAACCTCAGCTTGTTCCTCCTCCTTAGCTAGGCTTATAGTATACATCCTAACAATAGATTCTTTTTCAAATCCCTTCTCGTACCCCTGTTTGTAATCCGAGCCACCAAATTGAAAAACTCCTCCCAGACATCCTCCTTGTAAGTCAATGGATTCACTCCTTCCATTGATGTACTAAAAATTCTGGCAATCGCTTCTTGGGTGTATGATAGCTGGGTACCATCTACCTCCGTGTCGAACACATCATCAGAATCTTTCATATTTACCGAAAAATCCGCTCCTAGCAAGTCCAAGGTTTAGTTCCGTTTTGATTTCTTAGAACAGAACCCTTTAAGTTTTGACCCTTCGAGAAGTTGAAGAATATCAGCAGACTCTCTATCCCTCGTCGTCTCGAAGTCGACGTACATCTCTACTTTTAGTTTATTCTTGAATATGTCAACGTTCATTTTGAAATTTGACTTTGGAGAAGATATGAAGGTGGGTTTAGAAAGTTTAGAGGTTTTGGAAGAAGAAGATGCCATTTTTCAGGAATTTGCAGTAAAACTCGAAAGGATTTGCAGTAATTAGGGCTAAGGTTTTTGTAAAAGTGAATTTGAATCGAAGATGGTAAGTTTTTAAATGAAGAAGAGAGAGGAAAATCCGGAGGAAGTGGCTACGTGGCATAACCAGAATTAATTTTGACCGTTGATTAGAGTGTAGCGCGTAGAGTATATCAACGGCTATATATGATAGTCGCTTCACCTCCGGCGCGTGGCATTAACTCGGCTTTGAAATTGTAAAAAGTAACCGCCCAAGCTACGGATTAGACGGCTAATAGGGGTTACTTTATGCAAGGATAGTAAGTATACCTGATGTAAGCCGAAATATATCTTTCTTTGCATAAAAGTTCCCTATTTCAGACTGGGTTTTATCAGACTTGGTCAAAAATGACCTTGTCTTAAATTTTGAAAAAATTCTCCTAGTCTGATTACTTTGAAAAACAAAGAATTTTAAGACTGGGTTAATTTCATGCCTTTATTTTAAATAAACTAAGTCATTCAAATATAACTAGTATATAAGAATATTTAACTCAGCTGGAATTTTTGAAAAGACAGCTTATCTGAAAATTTTTGAAATAGATGAGTTGTGAGAGTAGTTTTTTTTTAAACAATTTTAAGATGAAAACAAGGAAGGATTTTGCTCAGATAAGGAGGTTTTTTTTTCAGATCAGAAGGTTTTAGACTGATCTAACAATATCGTTTATAACCTGTTTATGCAGATACAAAAACATGAGAAACCATTAGTAGCTAGAGTAAGTCAGACAAGTAACATAAGCTCAAAATCAGTTGATTATGTTCTCGTCTGATTTACTTAATGTCAGATAAGAAATTATCAAGTTAGATAAGGTCAATATGACTAATCCTTGATTCTTGATTCTTTTGAAAAGAGATCAATGATATCAACTCTGTGATTGTCCTTTGACACATACCAAAACGGATAATTCTTTCTAGACATGATTTAAAGAAAAGAAAGATAAAGAATATACAAGATACATGCAATAGAAGTTATAAATCAGCTAAGAATGCATCAAGTAATCCTAATTCTAAACATAATTCCTTAAATCTAGACTCAGCTAAAGGTTTAGTCAAAATGTCAGCTCTTTGAAAATCAGTCAAAATCTTTTCTAGTCTGATGTCACCTTTCTCAACATGATCTCTTATAAAGTGATGTCGAATGTCAACATGCTTGTACCTAGTATGTAAGACTGGGTTCTGGGTAATAGTTATGATACTATTACTATCACAAAAGATTGGTACATCTCTAGTGATAATATTATAGTCCTTTAGTTGTTGACTAATCCAGATGAGCTGTGAACAACAACTCCAAGCCAGCCATAGACTCAGCTTCAGTAGTGGAAGTAGCTATAGAGGTTTGGTTCTTAGACAACCATGAAATCAGCTTACTTCCCAGAAATTGACAAGTTCCAGAAGTAGATTTCCGATCTATTTTGCACCCACCAAAGTCTGAATCTGAGTATCCTGACAACTCAAAATTTTCATCAGTTGGATACCACAGTCCTACGTTTATTGTACCTTTTAGAAACTTAAGAATCTTCTTGGCTGCCTCAAGATGACTCTTCTTTGGCTTTGCTTGAAACCGAGCACAGACACCCAATGCAAAAGATATGTCAGGTCTACTAGCAGTTAAATATAATAATGAACCTATTAAACCTCGATACTCTGTTTGATCCGTGTCTTCCCCCTTGTCGTTTGGATCCATGGAGAAGTTTGTCATCATAGGTATTTTGGCTTCTCGGGTGGTACTTATTCCAAACTTTTCAATTAGATCCTTTGCATATTTGGCTTGGCTTATGAAGATCCCCTTCTTAGTCTGTTTGACTTGAAGTCCAAGAAAGTATGTCATTTCACCCATCATGGACATTTCAAATCTATTCTTCATGAGATGACTAAATTCTTCACATAAAAATATGTTAGTTGATCCAAAAATTATATCATCTACATAAATTTATACTAATAAAAGATCACTACCAAATTCTTTCCTAAATAAAGTTCTATCAATTTTACCTTTCACAAAACCATTTTGAATTAGATAATCAGACAAAGTATCATACCATGCTCAAGGTGCTTGTTTTAGTTCATATAGAGCTTTCCACAGTTTGTAGATCTTGTCTCCTTTGACAAAGCCTGGAGGCTGCTCTACATAAACCTCTTCAGCTAAGATTCCATTTAGAAATGCTGATTTTACATCTATTTGAAAAACTGTGAATCTTTTAAAAGCAACATAGGCTAAGAACAACCTTATGGCCTCCAGACGAGCTACTGGTGCAAAGGTTTATCATAATCAATCCCTTCTAATTGTGAATAACCTTGAACAACTAGTCTGACTTTATTTCTAACCACAATATTATTCTCATCTCTTTTGTTTTAAAGACCCATTTAGTTCTAATGACTTTTTGATGATGAGGCCTTTCAACAAGCTCCCACACATCTTGTCTTTGAAACTGATTCAGTTCTTCTTGCATAGCATTAATCCAATTGGAATCAGTTAGAGCTTCAGTAATTGGCTTAGGTTCAAGCAATGAAACATAACAACTGAACATACAATCTTGATTTAGTTGAGTCCTCGTCTGGACTCCAGAATCTAAATCTCCAATTATTTGTTCAGCTGGATGATAAGTCATTACCTTTTTACCTTTATCTTTTACCATGGATGAAGATTTTTCTGAAATATCCTTCTCAAATGATTCTGTGTTACCTTCGGATACATCTTCCTGATCATCTGGTATGGTAGTTGTCTGATCAGCTGGCTTTGAAGAACTTTCAGGCTCTTTTTCTTTATTTGAGTCTGGTTCTTCTTCCTCGTCTGAATCTAATTATGGTTCATAGAACTTCACTGTTGATCTTTTGATAGTCATCTTATTTAGATCATCTGATATCTTTGTAACGTCATCGTCATTTCTAGACCCAAAGGTAGATTCATCAAATACAACATATGGTGTTTCTTCCACACACAAGGTTATCTTATTAAAAACTCTATAAGCTTTAGACACAAATGAGTATCCTAAGAATATCTCATCTGCAATCTTGGCATCAAAAGTTTTTAAATGAGATTTTCCATTGTTGTGAATGAAACACTTACAACCAAAAATATAAAAATATGAAATTTTGGGTGATCTACCCTTCATATTTCATAAGGGGTTTTACACTTATTTATAACAATTAAACATCTATTTTGGATAAAACAAGCAGTATTAATGGCTTCTGCCCAAAACCTGTGTGGAGTGTTATATTCAGACAACATAGTCCTTGCAGCTTCTTTCAAAGTTCTGTTTCTCCTTTCAACAACTCCATTTTGTTGGGGTGTCCTTGCAGCTGATGTCTCATGAGCTATGCCATTCTCGGTACAATAGTTAGTAACAAGTGTATTAAGGAATTCAGTACCTTTATCACTTCTGATTTTAACAATACTTAGTCCCTTTTCATTTTGAATTCTTTTAAGAAATTCTGGAATTTTTATCATAGTCTCATTCTTTTTGTACAAGAAAATAACTCAGGTGAATCTTGAGAAATCATCTACAATTACCAAGGTATAATTTCTTACACTGAAGCTGAGAGGTGTGACTTGACCAAAGAGATCCATATGAAGAAGTTCCAGATCCTTTCTGAAGAAGGACTATTTATTGTTTTAAAAGAAGTCTTGGTCTGTTTTCCTTTTTGACAAGCATCACAGACATGGTTCTTTGAAAATACTCTATTTGGGAGTCCTTTGACTAAGGATTTCCTTGTTGTTTCGTTAAGAGTTTTGAAGTTTAAGTGACCAAGACGTTTATTCCATAGCCAACTTAAGTCATCTGGACTCTTTGCAACAAGACAAGTATCCTTAGGACAACTTTTAAAGTTGGCAACATAAATGTTACCTTGTCTAACTCCAGTTAATAGTATATTTTCATTGATACCATCTAAAACATAACATGCATTATAGGTGAAGTTGACACTAAAACCCTTATCACAAAACTGTGAAACAGATAACAAATTATGCTTCAACCCTTCAACATAATAAACCTCACTGACTTGGATGTCATCAATCATCAAGGTACCAACTCCTTTGGTTAACCCAAAATTGTTGTCTCCGAACATGACTCTCAGTCCATCTATAGTCTGATAGTTAGAAAGTAGACGCTTCTCATAGGTCATATGTTTTGAACAGCCACTGTCAATATACCAGACGACCTCAAGAACATCTGCCCTTTCTACTATTCTTGTAGTTTCTTGCAACCACAGATTTAAGTTTTAGGTACCCTTTGTAAATTGGGTCCTTCTTGGTTAAGTTGATGCTTTGGAATCCAGATAAACACATCTATATTTCTTAAAACCAATTATTGAAGCTTGCAACCATATCTGTCTACCAATATAAGGTTATCAAGATTAATCTTGTTCAGCTGATTTTTAGTGATTGTCTTATATTGTGGTAAGAATGGATATGATTTGCTCATTCCATCAAAACTATTATACCTCAGATGAGATTTTGACCTAGTCTTTGGTTTTACCTTAGGAACATTTCTCCTTGTCTATATTTCTTTGCAGAAATATCATATGAGGTGATTTGTTCTTTAGGTTTCCAAGGACCAAATCTTGTCCCTTCCTTTGGTTTGGTTGCTTTGACAAAAATCCTCGGTTTTACAGGATCATCCTTCTTATTTCTATCAAAATCCAACCCTGTCTTATCACTAGACTTTTGAGAGGTACTAAAAATTTTATCTATTATGGATTGAGTGTTACTAAGAAGTCCTAACTTGAGATTTAGCTCTCTGTTAGTCCTCTTAAAACTCTCATTCTCTGAATAGATACTTGAGAATTTAATTTTTAAAGCATTTAATTCTTTTTCTAACTCATCAGTCTTTTCAGATGAGGAACTAGTGATCGTCTTAGGCTGACATTCCCCCTTGAATGAACAGTCTAATCTTTCACAAATCCTAGTCTGACTTTCCTTGGTTAGATTAAGAATTTGATCCTTTAAACTTAAATTTTCAATCTCTATATGTTTATAATCAGATAGAACAGTCTCCAAATCCTTCAAAAGTTTGTTAATAAGACTTGGATTTGATTCAGATAGGTTTTCACAGTCATTATCTGAAGAAGAGTAATAGTTTACCTCTTTAGCCATTAGACATATATCATCGTCTGATCCGAATCCAGATGAGGATGAGGATGATGATGTCACATGAGCTTTTTCTTTCTCAGCTAGAAGAGCTCTCTGGTCTGCATATCTCCTATCACGTTTCTTCCTCTTTTCTTCACGTTCCCTAGGGGTAAGCTGAGGACAATCGTAACTATAATGACCAGGTTTATTGCAAGTATAGCAAATATCTCCTCTATCTGATTTTGGACTATTTTCTCCTCTCCTAACTGGTGATCTGAACCTTCTTGACTGATCCTTTTTCTTCTCATTATCTGAACTCTTCTCTTCTCTGTCTGGCTTGTAGTTTCGTCGACTTGATCTGTCCCTTTTATTCCTCTTATATTTCATCTTAAGCCTTTCATACCTTTTCAT
This sequence comes from Paraleonurus japonicus, assembly GCA_030762865.1. Classification (NCBI taxonomy): domain Eukaryota; kingdom Viridiplantae; phylum Streptophyta; class Magnoliopsida; order Lamiales; family Lamiaceae; genus Paraleonurus; species Paraleonurus japonicus. Next base: position 18,938,654 of record CM061059.1, read on the forward strand.
CAAAAGAGTCATTTCTTCCTTGATTGATAGGTCTGATGCCTTGGATACTTTTTCAAAATCCTCTTGATGAAGGAACGCAACTGTTTTTCTAGAAGTAGACGACTCAGCTTCGTCTTCTTCATCTACAATTTGAATATCATATTCCAATGCCTTAAAATGTGAGAATAATGTATGATGAGAGATTGAAGATAAGTTCTGAGTTGCTTTAAGAATATTGGCCTTCTCTCTCCATCTCTTACTCAAGGATCTGAGAATTTAATTATTGATCTCCTTTTCTGTATAGGACTTTCCCAAGTCTGCAGCCTTGTTGAGAAGATTTGTCAACCTAACATCCAATTGATCAATAGTTTCACCTTCCTTCATTTTGAAAGTGTTAAATGTGTGCAATACAGATTGAAGCTTGTTTTTCTTAACTTCATCTGATCCTTCACACATATTAGCCAAAGTTTTCCACATTTCTTTTGCAAATTTGCACCTTTTAACCTTTTCGATCCAGTCTTTACTAAGTGTCTCTATTATCTCAGTTCTTGTTACCTGATCCAAGTTGTGAATCTTTCTTTCATCGTTTGTCAGATCAGCTCCTTTCTTTTCTCGTCTGACTCTTGTTTCTGAAGATCCAACACCATCACTTACAATTCCATGATAAAATTTTATGGGGCCTTCTTCTAAAACTTCTTCCATTCGATCATGAATAGCTTTCAAATGATTTTCCATCCTAAACTTCCAGTAATCATAATCTTCAATGGAAAATTCTGGTAGACTCCTTGTCTTTTTACTTTTGATAGTAGACATGGTAAGCAAGAAACTCAATAGAAACTTATTAGTATTGTTATTTAATCAAAGATAAAGAAGATGATCTCAACACAATTTCAGAAACTTCAAGACCACAAAAATATTAAAAATAGCTTAACACTGCTCTGATACCACTTGTTGGTCCCTACATTGAGTATTTAATGAAAATCAGTGAACCTTCCAGAGATAATCTAGAAGGGGGGATGAATAGATTATATAAATCTTTTGCAAAATTCAGATTATCAACTTAAATTATCATAGATGAACAACAGAAACAGTTTTAGACTCAATCTTTTGGAGTAGGATCTAAAGCAGTCTGAAATATCGTTTGATCAATTTGTAAGTAATAACAGAAATTGAAAGCCTAAAGAAAGAACACCATATTTATAGTGGTTTGGATCGAAAGATCCTACGTCCACTCTCCTTCTTCAACTTGAAAAAGGGTCTTGACTTACTTACTGCTGATTACAATTACAATGGTAGATGATCTTCGTCTTCAATCTATCTTCAAACTAACAATCTATCTAGAAAATCTAAAAAGTACAGTGCAGAATGTGTTTGAAGATATACAGAGAAGTGTTCTTGAAACACTTAAAAAATTGTGAAAACTTTGAAAACTTGTGAGTGCTTATAAAAAAATGTGAATATTAGAGTTATGAGTGCTAAGAGTTCTTCTAAGAACTGTGCTTACTTTTATTTATAAGTTTGTAAGACGGTTAGTTTGTTGTAACAAACTAAAAACCGCTTAACAAACATATCTTTAAAACTGACTTGACTTAAGCTGATCTTGAGTTTAGTTGTCTGCTGCTGACTTGGTGAAAACCTGTCTTTCTTATTCTACTCAGCTGGTCTTGACCTCATCTTGAGCTCTTCAATATTCTCTCCAACAGATTACTTCTTCAAGACTGTCTTCAGACGACCTTCTTCTTCCTGATCTTAGCTGACTTCATTAGCTTTATCTAGTCTGATCAGCCTAGTTCTAAGCTTACTACATCAGCTGATCTATACAATTTCAGTTGGTCATCTTAATTACATGAGCTTGTTCTAGTCTATACAATTTAACTCATCAAAACTAAAAACCTAATCTAACAAATAAATTTCAATTCACTATTAAACAATGAATCTAATAACAAAAGGTTAGTCTCACATATTTACAATATACTTAATTAGTATTATTTTTTATATGTTATATGAATAGAGGTATGTATACTATATTTTATTAAAAAAAAAAGGACTGTAACTTATATTTAAAACACAAAAATAGAATTTTTAAATACTTCAATAAGTATAATACAATAATTTTTCTTGCTACAACAATTCAAGTGTATTTTATAGCAAATATCTTATAATTGTTAACAATTATATGTAACAATGTCCATACTTTGGAATTTTTAAACACTCTAAAATGCTATGGCGTGCCTGATCATAAAATCAGTTTGAAAATTGGTACGCCAGTAATGTTGTTAAGGAATATTGATCATTCGAAGGGGTTATGTAATGGAACGAGGTAAAATTTTTTTATTAATATTATTTATTTATAATTTTGTTAAGATTTATAATTATATTTGTTAACAATAATATATTTAATATTTCTGTCAATTTTTAATTTTTTGTTTTAATATTAGATTGGTGATTACATAATTGAGAAATAAAATAATTGAAGGAATGGTTTTGACTGGTAGCAGTGCTGGTGAATTGGTTTTGATACCAAGGCTATCATTAACTCCTTCGGATGCAAGGTTGCCCTTTAAATTTCAGCGGATATAATTTCCATTATTTATATCATATGTTATGTCAATCAATAAAAGTTAAGGACAATCATTCTGTCACATTGGATTATGATTGAAGAAACCGGTGTTCAATCATGGTCATCTGTATGTTGCAATTTCAAGGATTACTAATCGAGGTGGTTTGAAGATCTTATTGTGTAACAGTAATGGTAATAATTGTAATTAGAGAAAGAATGTCGTATTCCGTGAGGTTTTTAGAAACCTTTAACTTTTGGTATACTTGTCAAATAAAAATTTTATTATCTACAAAATTTATGTTTGTTTTATGATTTATTGATTTTTTACACACTAAGTATTATTAATTTAAATTTTATAATAAAATATTAGTATTATTGAAAATACAAAATAAATTATTCATTAGACAATCGTGCGAAACACGGTTACGGGATAGTACTAGTTATTTGAATGTGAAAAACTTTGATTTGGACTGACCAATGAAAAAATAGAAAACTTTCACGATATAGAGGGAGTATATTATTAATTTTTCATTTCAATTTTTAATCCTATATTATATCCTACCATATTCTTTATGCTCCCTGCGCAAATAAGTTTTTATCTATGTCTCACAAAGATACGTGAATTATCATATTTAACACTCTCTTCGTCTCAATAAAAAAAATTATATTGTTCACAATATTTAAATAATTGTAGTAGAATAATAATATAATGCAAGTTATGTGATGAAGAGAGATAAAAAGTGTAATGAAAATGTGTAAAAATATATTAAATATATTATTTGGGTATATCAAAAAAGGAATGAAAAACTTTGATTGGTACAGACCAAAATAAAAAACAAAAAACTTTTACCGGGACGGAGGGAGTATGTATATTATTAATTTTTCATTCAATTCTTACTCCTATTAAATGTAAGGATGACAATGGGGCGGGTTAAAGCTCGTACCCGTCACGAACCCGACCCATATGGTGCGGGTACAATCAAACAGATTTTGAGGGAGATTTGGACCCGATTAAATGGGCCTGAACCGGGTACTGATATTTACTAGACCCACTGGTATCGTATTGTTTTGAAAAGTTTATGCATATTACTTAAGAAAATTATGTGTTAGTAAATTAAAGAAAATTAACTGTACTATTTTTAAAAAAAAGTTTATACATACAATAGATAGATTATTTTATATATTATAAGTTATTTTAAAAAAAATGTCAATTTCTTACCTATCTATTTTAATTAAGTTATTTTATGATTATAAGAAATCTTTAGGTATTTTTTATTTATTGGCACATGAGTATTACTATAAAGTTGGTAAAAAATAAAAATAAAATAATTTAAAAAATTAATCGGGACGGGGCAAATTATACTCGACGGGTTCATGGGGTAGGTTGAGGGTGGGCGAATCCAAAAGTTTGGTGGGGCCGAGCGGGTACCTGGTGGGGTGGGTTCTGGGACAGGCTAAACCCATTCTAAACTTGCCCCCGTTGCCATCCGTAATTTAATATATCTTGTTTGACAAAAAAATTATGTGAATAAGTTTTACCCTGAAATTGGTTTAAAGGGTATTAGTTGTTTCATTAAATAATAGAGATAATGTACAATTTGAACCCTCAATTAGTGTCTCAGGTATAAATTGGACCTCAAACTATTTTTTTTAACAAATAAATATTTTTACTTTTAAAATTGAACAAATAAGTCCTTCAACTAATAAAATAAAATATGAAAACCCTTTCATTATAGTTTTAAAATGAAATACATATATTCTTCAACTAATAAAATGAGATATGAAAGTCCCTTTAATTATAGTTTTAAAACAATAAAAATATATATAAAAATTTGTAAATGTAATAGTCTCGTAATTTTAGAAAATAATTTATTTATTATTTTTACGAATTTTAATATTATGATTTTTTTTAATTTTAATTTTATTTTTAATTCATTATACTAATTTAGTTATCCTTTTTTTATTATAGTTTAACATTATATGTATATTAACAAAAATATGAGTTCATTTAAAAAAAAAAAAAGTGTTGTTGATGTTTCACTCATTTTTTAGAATTTATCATTATGATTTTAACTTTTTTATCAATTTATCCACTAATATAATAATGTTCTATGTCAATTCATTTAATGAAAGAGTCTCCATATTTTATTTTATTAGTTGAAGAGTTTATTTGTTCAATTTTAAAAGTAAAAGTGTTTTTAAAAAAAATAGTTTGGGGTCCAATTTTATAAATCTTTAAGTATAAAGTGAGAAATAGATTAAATTGAGTGTATTTGTGGGCCCAAAAGTAATGATATTTTATGTAAATCTTATATATTACTATTTGTCAATCAACCTGCACCCTTCAAAATCCTTATATAATTAATTATTATAATAATTTTTTATTGGACCTTGAATTGAGATAAAGAATTTAAACCAAAACTTAAATTGAGAAAAAAGTAAAAATTGAGTCTTATATATATATATATATATATATATATATATATATATGTGTGTGTGTGTGTGTGTGTGTGTGTGTGTGTGTGTGAATCATTAATGCATAATTCCATATATAATCAAATGCATAGAATCACTCCATTTCAAAATAAAGGATTTTGAAGGGTGGAGGTTGATTTACAAATAGTAATATATAAGATATGTAGTGGTCGATGCAGTTATCGAATCAAACTGATAAAATTATAAAACCTGAACAAAATGAATTTTAGAAAATTCAAATTGAAACTAAATCAAATTGTACTAAAATCAAACTATAAATCGAATAGTTGATTCAATCAATTATACGAGAAATCGAATTATACTTATTTCTTAATTAAATAATTTTATAACATTTCAAAAAAAAAAAAAGTGTTTCTATTAGGGTAGTAGGATAAAAAAATTACTAAATAATTGAATAAATATAAAATAGAAGATTCAGATGGACTTACATTTGATTTCATATTATCATCATAATCTTAAATTAAAAATACATAATTATAAATTTATCTTTTATATGTAAAATTTGATCGGTTTGATTTTTTTCGATTTTGATATTGTAAAAATCAAAATCAAACCAAAATTTTAACCTTTTGTCAAAATTTTAACCTTTTGTTTTCAAAAAAAAAAAAATCAGAATACATTTTTCCCCCAAAAGCAATTTGACCACCAACCCTGGCAGCACCTAATTGGATAACTTCGGTTTGATTTTGTTTGTTTAGTTGTATCCTAATTTATGCACATCTTATAATGACATGAATTAATTAAGAATAATATTGGTGTGAATGAGATGCATAACGTAAATTTATTTTTTATTATTAATATGGTATACATTTAATATCTCATTGTTATATATATACACTTTGTTATGCGCTATGCACTGTTATAACAATAAAAATATATGTGTATAATAGTGATAATAAAAATAAAATTTATGTTATACATATGATTCAAACAAACTTTTGTCATTAATTAATGGGGCAGTTACAGTTAGATTCATTTTTATAGTGTTATTTACGTGTAGGTGCTAATATACAGAACAATTACAATTAGTTGCAAAAATTTGGGTGGATCGGTGACCAGATTACCCTTCCCTGTGTGTATACTGTTTGAGTTGATATGTTCTATCAAATCAACTATACCTTTTCTCTTTGTCCATTTTACCGTCTCAGTCTCTCCCTAAACAAATCACAAATCCAATTATCCCCCAAATTTAAGAAAAATATCATAGATCGACCATCGCCGGAAGAGTTCTTGGATCGAATTCAGGTAATCTTTCTTTCTCTCTCTGACTTTCTCTCAATCTCTTTCGAAATCATTATTTTTCATTGTAATCTTACCGTCTCAAAGTTAGGTGCATTTTTTCGAAATCAAGAAGTGTTATTTTTGCACCCAAAGAGAACTGCCATGTTCTTAGACTCACCGTCACCTCCCAAACTTTTCTATTTTTGTAATGTTCTCAATCTCTTTCGAAATTATTATTTTTAATTGTGTTCAAAATCTGTACTTTATAGACGGTGACGAGGCCGGAACTCGCTGTAGACGGCTGGAGTTGTCGGAATTCAGGTAATCTCAATGTCTCAGTTTTGGGTTTTTCATTTTGGGTATGAAATTCTTGAAGAATTTTATGAGATTACGAAGATTAGACTTATTATTCTGGAGGTTTTTTTTGGGAAAGTTATGTTTGTGTATTTTATTTTTTGAGAAATGTTTGGGTTCAAGGTTATGGACTATAAACTGGATAACAAAATGTAATTTTGGCTGAAAGTATAAAAATGTTTACTGTTTCGTGTATTCTATTGAACATGTTTCGTGTATTCTGCATATTTGAATTTGTATTAATTTAGGTGTATTATGCATATTCTCTTGAACCTATTTCGTGTATTCTGCATATTTCAAAACTCAAGAGAAATACACCAAACATTTGTGAGTTTCTGTTTCTCCAAACATTTGTGAGTTTCAGTTTCTTTAGTAATTTAGGTGTCTTTTAAACATTTGTGTAGTATGGCTAGAGAAAAGAGGAAGAATATTTCTGTTGATGATGATCGTATGAAAACTAGAAGAAGAAGATCCAGGAAGAAGGCTTATGTTGAACAAGAAGACTCATCATACAGCAGCTAATTTCTAATTAGAAAAAATATAATTTTTTTTTAACAGGAACATAATAAATATTTGAACATGTTAATAATTTTTTTGAACAGGAACGTAATAAATATTTGAACATGTGAATAATTTTTTTTGAACAGGAACGTAATAAATAGTTGAACATGCAAATAATTTTTTTGAACAGAAACGTAATAAATTGTTGAACATAAACGTACAAAAAAATTGAACATATGAAATAATATATTGAACATAAATTTTTTTTTGAACAGGAACTAATAAATATTTGAACAGGAACAGAAAAAGACTTATTGAACAAGAAGACTCATCATACAGCAGCGGTTAGTGTTCCAATTTAAAATTTCTAAGTAGAAAAAATATAATTTTTTTTGAACAGGAACTAATAAATATTTGAACATGTGAATAATTTTTTTTGAACAGGAACGTAAGAAAGGTGTAGATAATATGATTTTCTTGCATTTTGCTCAGATTGTCCTAAATCTCTTTCTGTCCAGGTAGCTATGGATGCCCTCACAAGAAACTTAGCGCTGGAATGGGGTGCTGATTATGATATAAGAGTTAACGAGATTAAACCAGGTTCCATAGAGATATTGCTTGGATGAGTAAACTTGCACCTGAAGAAATTATTAACCACATCCGAGAGCTAATGCCTCTCAACAAACTTTAAAATCTGTAATTTTTAGAATTTTAGATATTTAAATTTCAAATTAGCAGTGAAAGATGTGTTTTTCCATTTATTTGAATATTTCAAAGTATTTTTGGATGTGTGCAAATTATCATTTTTTGTGCACGTCATAATGTTATTTTTACTAGGGATAAATAATAACTTTTCAGATTGACTTTTGTTCTGTTCAAATAACACAAACATGTATCTTTTCAAAATTTGAACGTTAGATTTTTTTTTATTTGCACCAAACACTAATATGATGCCCCAATAATATATAAGACATTATATACAAATACTACACCACCAAATGTGTAGATTTTTATTATACATGATATACAAATTAATTTTTCTTTTTCCTGTTCAAATATTTTGAGCACCTGTTCAGAATGACAGTTGATCTGTTCAAAATTTATAATATCTGTTCAGATTGTCTTATTGTTATGTTCAAATAACTCACACATGCATTTGTTACTGCTTAGCATTCACAACTTGAACTTCTACCCATTATCTGCTTAAAAGATTCAAAACCCAAGAATTACAACTCAAACTTCTACTCTAGTGCATTATGTCGTCTATAACTATAAGGCTAGTTCCACCAGTAGTAGCCATGACTTGAATTTTAAATGATTCCCAAGTTGTTTGCAAACTTGTGATGTTTGAAGATCCAATTTTCTTGTTGGGGGCAAGAATAACAGCTGCAAAAATGCATATGCAAATACACGGATTAGCCTTAAATAGTTAAACAAGTACAAAGAATGTCAAAAAAAAGTATGGTATAAGACATACTCATTTCAAAGAATGTCTGAAAAAAATATGGTAAATCAAAATTATAAGAGGACTACAAAGAGTTTAGTACAAAGACAAAAAATATGAAATAAAATATGGAATAAAACAAAGTCATAAGAATTCACTACAAAAACAGAAAGATATGATAGAAATCTTCTCACTGCTTAGCAATCCAAAATCATACGAGGGTCGTCCACTTAGTATCTGATCAATATAATACACATTAATCAGGGTCCAAAAAATAGACATTATGTAAGATAATTGATCGAGTTCATAATGCACAATGTCAAAAATATTTAGCACACAAAAATAAATATTTAGCACACAATAGAAATATTTGCACAATATCAAAAATATTTTGGCACACACGTAGATTATATTTGCACAATAATATAAATATTTGGCACGCGTACAAATATTTGCACATCCAACAATAAAAACTAAAGTATGAATTTGACAAGAAAATAACTTAACACATGCATATGATCCTTTTAAACAAAAAAATAGTCAAAACAAAAATTAACCGAAACTATTGTGAAATTAAAAAAAAAAAAAAAAGGAACAAAGTGTTAGACCAAACACAAATATGTGAGACAAAATTTCTGTTCAATATATTATTTCGTATGTTCAAATATTTATTATGTTTTTGTTCAAAAGAATTATTTGCATGTTCAAATATTTATTATGTTCCAGTTCAAAAAAATTATACTTTTGTCTACTTAGAAATTATAAATTGAAACATATATGTTAAAAGCAAAATGAAACACTGACCGCTGGCTCCTATATATGATAAGTCTTCTTTTTCAATATAACTCTTTTTCCTGATCTTCTTTTAGTTTTCATACAATTATCATCAAATAACATAAATGTTCTTCCTCTATTCTTTAGCCATACTACACCAATTTTTAAAATAAATGAACCTAAATTATTGTATATAATAGGGGCATCTGAAAAAAAATATACACATACACTCTTTTCTTTTACAATTATTATCAATACACACATACATAACCTTTAAACATAAACTCATAAAATTTCAAACACAAATTCATAACATTTCAAACAGAAATATGTATTTTTTAAAACATTTCCCCAAAAAACACCTTCTAATCTTCACATTCTCATAACATTCTTCAAGAATTTCATAAAAAAAAACCCAAAACTGAAACAACATTAAACACCACGCCCATCAACCAATCTACCAATCTCTACTTAGGGACTACCTGATGTTCTGACGTCGAAGATCTTCTCCGACAAGCGTCGGACTTAAAGTTTTATCTAATTGTGACGAAACACACAAATCCAAATCCACATCAACTAAATTAGACATGAAACGACTGTATATCATCATCGGACTCCAAACATCAATTTCTCAATTACCCACTAAACATGAAAGAGAAAATTGACCTTTATTAAATGATTGATTGTATTGCAGCCAGCAACAGAAATCAATTTGTACCTTCCATTGAAATTGAACGCAAAAACTAACCCCTGATCTTGCTCCATTGATAGTCGACAAAGAGAAAACCCACTTCAAAAATGATAATTGATGAATAGTCGAAAACCACTTCAAAAGAGGAAAACAAACGTATTACATATTGTAATCGACAGTTTGAAATTGGGGATGTGAATATAGAAGAATGAAAATTGGGGGAAATGACTTTGGGTAATATAAGAACAATTCAAATTTGAAATTTGACTGAAAAAGATACATATTGTGTTGTGAACTTGTGATGATGGGATGTATAATCGGCGGTGAGAGAAGAATAGAACAGGGGAGAGAGAAGCGGTGGTGAGAACCTAGCTGAAATGGGAGGTGAGGTTATTTTGGGAATTAGATGGGTAATTTTAAAGTACAAAATTTATTATTTTTTAATAGTTTGAACCTAGATGTAAATAGACTTAAAAACTAGAACCTAGATGTAATTAACTCTTAATTAATTAATAACTTGTACCACATGACATGATCGATCGACTTTGCAATTCCAAATGTAAAGTTGACTAAAATTCGAAGAGCTCTCTTATTCTTTGGTCTAGTGTCAGTAATATATTTTGTTGTAAATAAATTAACGAGCTAAGTTATATAGGATATAATCAAATCAAGCTATTCGCGAATTTTTTGAATCTAGATTCATAAAATATTTATTTGAGTTTGTTTAATAAGTTTTGAAGGTGTGTGTTGTCCAAGGGATCAGAGATTGTTACTGTCAATGTTGTAACAATGAGAGTAACACTGACAGTTATAACAGCGGAAGACTTAGTCAAAAATATTTACAAACCAGGATAAAATTTTTCATAGATTATTTTAAATAATAATCTATGAGGAAACGATTCACTATGTTAATAATGAATACAAATCAAGTAGAGAACAATTCACAATTCGAATCTTCTCAATAAACCACTACAAGACCTAAACACACTGTTTATGATCTGAAACTGACTAAGTGTATAAAATACACCGTCAAAGGTGACCTATCTAGATATGTTAAAGAACACCCTGTCTACTAACACTCTAAACAGAATCTATTGTTACATGTAATGTGGTAACATCAAATGTAACGTAAATCGGGAAATAATGGCCCTATCAATCTGGATGCACTTATCGCACTCAACAGTCTGATACTCGATTACTTCTCACGCAAAGCTCTTATAATTTGTGATTGATCAGCTCGTATTGCCTTGTTCTTCATTCTTGAAGCTTGACCATCTATTTATAGATGTCGAATACAACCTTCAAGAGTATCGTAGATCCTTGTGGATGGATCTAGAAATCTCCAGCTCATTCCCTATCATTCAGCTCGTGAATCTTAGTGGAAAACCGCCAAGAAACTGCCTCTAATAACTGCTATGACTTTTAACCGCTTGATCTAGATAACTCCCCTTTATATATTCTTGATCCTTGTAGATCCTTCTGGAGTATTGGAGTCGATTCCAGATCGTCAACCTATAGTCAACAACATCAAAGACAACACTGAAACACGAAAAGTTAGTTGTTAGAAGAAAGGGTGAATTCTGATGTCACACCCGATGTTACAACATTGGTGGTAACAAAAATGTTTAACTTCGGTGACATCAACAAGATTCATTAACATAAATAAATAAACTCATATGCAGTAATATTCAATTTGTTAGTTTACTAATAGACTTGGTATTATGTGAAGTTTTACCATAAAACTAGTTTACAACTAATATTCTTTAATTAAATCATTAATATTATTTGATAAAACAACTAATATTATTCAAAACAAATATATATTATATATAGTAAAAATAAATCTTACTCTAACAAAATAATTAATACTATCACAACTAATTTTACGGTAAAAATTTTTTCACATAAATTTTTTTTATATATAATTACTAGAATATTTAGCCCCGCAAAATTTGCGAGGATAAAAGAAAAACTATATATATAATAAATAATTATATTTGTACTAGATACCTATCTATATAATGTGGGTATATGATTAAATAAATTAGATATACACTTTTTGCAAATTATCTATATAATATGTATATATCACCAAATAAATTCTAGATATAAGTTTTCTACAAAGAGTTGGTCTCTTGTGGAGTGGTTGCATCCATGCACCCGGGTCATTTTGATCCATTTTTTAAAATGGGTCGACATTTAACATACATATACTACAGAAAATTAAAATTTATTGTAATTTGTGTTTAGTCTAGTGGTAAAACTAGTGGTAAAATATGAGAGTTTTATGTTTGAGATTAGGGGTGGGAATAGGCCAGGCTACCCGACAGGGGCCTACGGCCTGGCCTACTAAAGCCTGGCTCCGCTCGGCCCGTTTAATAAATAGGCCAGGCTCAGGCCTTTTAAGAAGCCTATTTAATTAAATAGGCCAGGCTTGAGCTTTCTTGTAGGCCTTTTAAGCCTAACAGGTGATTGGAGTGTATAGGGTAAGAGTTATTAAGACCAATCAACAAAATATCGAACCCAAGGGAAAAAGTATGCACATGAGGTCCTAGAAATACAAGTTATTATTGACTAGAGTTACAACAATGGTTTGGTACAAAAACAACAAAACACAAGCAAGAATACAATTAAACAACAAGCAAGCAATAGATCGAACACTTAGAATGCGATAACAAAAACAACACTAAATGGTGGGATAGAGGTGCTAGGATTAACATCCGTCAATGAATCATCAATCAACAAGCTACAATTGAATCAAATTGCAAATCAACTAAGATAGAAAGCATAAACCATCATGAAATTAATCACTCCATTAAAATCACAATGCCTAATGTGAGTATCCTTAGACTTTCCCATCTCTCAATGTAGAAATCCCCAATTCATACAATCATGCAAAATTGAAACTCGATTAACACCTAATCACGTTAGCTCAACTCTCGCCTATTGCTAGGGTGATTAACCATTAATCTAAACAGACAATTTTACACAAAGCACAATTAAGAATCACAATTAGGAAACAAACTAATGTGAGTATCCTTAGTGCAACTAATCTCTCGATTCCGAAGCACCCAATCCACACATTCATACACAATTATCACCCGATTAATCCCGGATCACGTTAGCGCAACTCTCGTCTATAGCTAGGGTGATCAAACACTAATCTAAAGAGATAATTATGCATGAAGCACAAATGAGAATCACAATTAGTAAGCAATCTACTCAATTGATCTCCAATCATCAACAATCATAGCATCATCAATCAATTCATCATCAATTTCAATTAACCCAAGCACAAGAGAGATTTAGCCCATGGTACCACAAACAATACCCATGGGAAGAAGATAGAATTGAACAAACACAAAGCAAATCACAACAATTAAGAAATTAAAGAGACAAAAGAGGAAAAACATCACCAAATGGTCTTCAATTAACAAAAAGAGGAATGCTTGAGTCTTCAACACCAATCTCCAAAGGAATTACAAGCTTGAATTGAATGAATTACAAGGATCTAAAGCTAATCTATGGCTAATCTACCAACAACCAATTGAAATCTACATCTAATTCTAACTTTTACACTAACTAAGGAAGGAATTGGCTTGGGGCCTGAGAAATCGCCCCAAAACAATAAAAAGTGTTAGCACTTTTCAGAAACAAGTGCTATAACACTTTTTAGGAAGAAGTGCTGTCACTTTTCCAAAACTATTAGCACTTATAAATAAATATAAATAAGACTTTCAACAACACTTTCAGTAACAAGTGATAAAACTTTTCCAGAAGAAGTGCTAGCACTTTTCAGAAACTATTATTCCCAAATTGAAGAAAAATCAAACCACCCAAATCATAAAACTTAAACTTAAATTCTCCAAATCTTTAAAGTGCAAATACAAAGCAGAAGCACAAAATGTCAATTTATTGAGGATAAGTTGTAAATGCTTCAAAGAACTTGGAAAAGAACAAGATAGTAAGGCCTCACTTGGTACGGTGAATAGCGACGTATAAGGTGGTAATACGCTCTCCCCTCTTCCGCGAAGGCGCCGTATTCAGCTGCTTGGTGCCACATCTTCCACCGCCGCCGACCCGCCATTAATACGTCGACCCGGGCTTCCTCTTGTTCGACTCCACTGTTTCCTTCTACACAATTTATAAGGCCTCGACCCCTATTCTTGTTCGAAGCTGACTTCTACAGTCATTTTTCTACCCCATTTGCCCTCATCAATGATTCAAGGCGCGGTATTTTTACTTTTGAATTCATTTTTGGGTGTTTCTCTTTTTGTTCTCTTCTTTTGACAAAAGCCCTAGCCGTCGCGATTTGGGAGATGATTTGGGGTAAGTCGAATTTTGCATTGGATTGTTTGTCGCCGTCGTTGTCGCGATTTGGGGGTAAGTTGAATTTTGCCCTATTTGTCTTTATCGCCGTCGCAATTGTGAAATCGTTCAACGTGTGACGTGAGTCCTATCGCCGATGCGATTGTGAATGGGTATGACGCTTAACGTGGGCATCGTCGCTGTCGCGACTGTGAACTCATACGATGCGTGATGCGTGCGGCGTTGCCATCGCGATTATTGAAGCGTTCGACGTGTGACGCCGTCGCCGTCAGTGAGGTATCGACCATTACTATAGTGATGCCGTCGCGATTATTATGTTAATTTCAATGTTATTTTAGGATTACACAAATTCTTGAACCGTTCGCCGTCGTATTTTCTCACTGTGTTATAGGTTCACTGAAATTGCGACGTTTTTTGCTTTATGTGAATCTGATTTTCACTACTCTGGTTTTATCATTTCTAATATGAAGTCCAAGCAACACCTAGTAAATGTCGATGTTGATTTTGAATACTCTGGTTTTACATTTGTGTGGCTTTTTTTATTTGATGACTGGTTTAGCTGGTTTAGCTATGAGAATAGTTTGTCTTTCTACGCATTTTGTGGGATTTAGTTGGTTGCGCAATCCTGGTTTAACTGGTGTATGAATTACCCTGCTGTATGAATTTAGTTGTTGGCATTTGTGTGGGCTATTCCTGGGTTTACTTCTTTATTGTTTCATTTCTCACATATTTCATTGTTTATAGTTCGTAATCAAAACCGCGGGAGCAACGATTCATTTTTTAACCATCGTGTCTATTGTTTACGACTTCAGGTATGTGTTCTTTTCTTTAATCCCTTTGTTTTTTCTGTTTTACCCAAGTTCTTGTTTACAAAACATGTTGTTATGCAATAGAGATCCCGCTAAACTATTTTTGATATCGATTAATGTATTACATAATTATTATTTGGTTGCATTTGATATAAGAATTTGTGGTGATTATTATGAATTTGACGTTATTGCTTTCTTATGCATTTGTGGTAATTATTGACATATATGTTGGCATCAATGTGGGCAAAATTGTTTCTGTTTATTTTTCTACTTTATTACGGATTTGTGGTAATTGTTGACATATATGTTGGCATCAATGTGGGCAAAATTGTTTCTGTTCATTTTTCTGCTTTATTACAGCCTTTACGGTGTTGTCTTTCTGTTTATCTTCTGCATTTTGGTTTATTAAAATGATGCATTCTTTGTACTTTATCATTTTTTAACTAGAGTGGGCATTGGTGTCGGGTAGGTTGTTTCTCTTATTGCTTTATCCCTTCAGTGCTGTAGGATCATGTTGACCGAGGACAGGAAGAAATTGTTGATCAACATATTGGTAGAACGGTAATCTCTTAAGAAAAAAGTTATGATCATGATAATTGCACACATAATTATAAATCAAACTGCTAGAAGAGTAAGAAGAAGCAACAATGAATTAACTTATAGTATTATAGGACGAATTCCTCAACAAGTAGAAGAGTTGAACTGATTGCTTAATGTAAGTGATGCTGATTGTCTATCAAACCTAAGAATGGGTAGAAACACGTTTGCACGATTGTGTTATTTACTGAGGGAATTAGGAGGCTTAACCTGTAAAAGGTACTTGGGGTTGAAGAACAAGTTGCAATGTTCCTAGCTGTTTTGGCCCATCACAAAAAGTAAAGCGTGGTTAGATATGACTACAATAGGTCTGATCAAACCGTTTCTCACTACATCCACGTTATCCTGAAGGCTATTTTAAAACTGCATTACCTTTTTTTAGTTAATCCCACTCCCGTTCCTAATGATTCAACGAATCCGAGATGAAAATGGTTCAAGGTAATAAGAGAGAAATTTTATTTTAAATTTCTGCGCATTTTATTCGTTTCAAAATATTATAATGCAAATTGTCCTCATCAACGCATTTTTTAAATACAATAGGGCTGCCTAGGTGCATTAGACGGAACATATATTGATGTTCATGTTGGGCCTGCTGATAAACCTCGTTATAGAACTCGTAAGGGTCGTATCTCGACAAATGTTCTAGGAGTGTGTGATAGAGACATGAGATTTATTTACTTCCTTCCTGGATGGGAAGGTTCAGCAGCTGATTCCAGAGTTCTACGAGATGCTGTTTGTCGACCCAACGGATTGAAAGTTCCAAGAGGTACACAATTTTTTTTTAAATTATGTCCATTACATTTTTTAGCCCCAAATTATTTAATTGTTACTTTTTACCATTGATTAGGTAACTACTACCTCTGTGACAATGATTATGCAAATTCAGAGGGTTTTCTCGCACCTTATAGAGGATGCAGATATCATTTGAAGGAATGGGGCCCAATGACCGAACGCCCTACCAATCATCAGGAACATTTCAACATGAGGCATACAAGAGCACGTAACGTCATAGAACGTGCATTCGGTGTCTTAAAATTGCGCTTTGGAATCCTTAGGAGCCCAACTTTTTACCCGATCAAGACTCAAATTAGACTAATAATGTCTTGCTTCCTGCTCCACAATTTCATTCGGTCTCACATGCCTAATGATCCATTATTAATAAGAGTAGATCGTGAGTCAGCCCATGAATCTGGTTCTCAACCTCCAGAAATTATTGATACGGTAGAGTCGTCGGCCGAATTTAATCAATGGCGGGAGGATTTGTCTATCTCTATGTACAATGTCTGGAGATCTTGTGTTTAGGATATCAAAATATTTGTTGTATCGAAGAATATTTTTACGTTTTTTTGGTGTATTGAACAATTTTTTTTTGTTGTATCTGAATTTTTTGGAAATAAAAAGAGAGATGTTTCTTAGTTTCATAAATGCACCCAAAAAATCTTGAAATTTTCACAACATGCAACCAAAAATAAAGTATTGGGAAGTATAGATTTTAGAATATTGTGTTGATAATGATGATGAATGAAGGACGGGGGGTATTGGTTTATGAATATTGTGTTGATAAATTTTTAAAATTATCTTTTCAATATCATTTGATCGATGTGCAATTCAACCAAAGTACGATGAATAAATCCAAAGCACTTGTAATTAGTATTAATTTAACAACTCGTCGTGTAATTATTTAATTTAGAAACATTGTGGCATTAGATTTATTTTTTAAAAGTCATGTCATGATAATCTTCTTTTCAGGTTATTTCCCACGCTTCTGCCCACACTATGTCCACGTGTCTGCCTGTTGTGATAGAACATGCTTTTGTTGAATAAAATGATTAATTTGGTTTATTTTTGTTGTGGCCACGTCAAATAAATTGTTTCTGTTCATAGCCACGCTTCAGCCCCTTGTGACAGCAGTAGATGCTATTTTTTTAAAAGTCATGACGTGTCAGTCTTCTTTTTCAGGTTATTCCCCACGTTTGCTCACATTTATATCCACGCGTATGCCTACTCTGACAGAACTTCCATTTGTTGAATAAAATTATTAATTTGATTTATTTTTGTTAGTGGCCACATCAAATAAATTGTTTCTGTTCATAGCCACGCTTCAGCCCCTTGTAACAGTAGTAGATGCTATTTTTTTAAAGTTATGACGTGTCAGTCTTCTTTTTCAGGTTATTCCCCACGTTTGCCCACATTTATATCCACGCGTATGCCTACTCTGTCAGAACTTAATCCCTCGTGTTCCTATATATATGTGGGCATATGTTGTATTAAGCTGCCACTATCTCTCTTAAACAAGCAATACAAACCCTCTCTTTCTTTCAATTATGTCTTCTCAAGAACAAATCTTCTATAGTCGAAATTGGTCAAAGGGTATGGACCATTGTTTCATTCAAGCTCTTCTAGAACAAAATCGATTGGGCCATTGGGGTGGTCGGCATGAGCTAAATTTTCATGCGGTTGCAACTGCACTTGGAAAAGTGAACGAAGATTTCTGTATGAGCCTATCTTGGGAGGATGCTGTGGTACGACGACAGTTCTTGGAGGATCGGTATGACGTATTCCACGACTTGTTGGAAATGGGGGGCACCTACTGAGACGCTCATTCCAACGTTGTGCAAATTGATGAAAAATCATATCGTTTTATAAAAAAGGTTAGTACAACAACACACTAAACTTGTATATGATTTCCATATAGCTAATTTAATTTTTTACAGCACAATAAATTTGTGAGGGCATACCACTATGAAGGGGAGCGTCAATACCACAACATGAGAATGTTGTTTGAGAGGCTTGAACCCTCTCCAGTTCCATCTCCAGCTCCAGCACCACCAATTCCTGAAGTCATCGAGATCTCTGATGATACAGTGAGCCACGAGAGAGGGCGTCCAAGCCGTGTGGTATCGACCATCGCTATCTCAGATGATAGCGACGAGGTTGTATCTCCTCTGATGGGGAACTGTCATAGCACTGCCCGAAGATTGTTTGATGAGATCAGTGCTCCTCCTGCACGTGTTGGTCGCCATACCATCCCAAGATGTCCTCCACGAAGGCCCCATAATGAACCGATCTCAACTCATGTTGCATCGTCCTCCACTCAAGGCTCTCAGACTTCGAGTAGCCCTTACAAATGGTTCCACTTTAGTGGACAACACATTGACAACCAGGGGTAGAAGGTGGTGGTTGTCATTGTGGTTCTTAGGGCACTTTGTGGGGTAGTTTTTTGTCTAACTTAGTTTGTGGTTTGTAAGCTTGCAAATTTAATTTTTCATGCACTCTGTTGTTTTTGATGTATTTTCATGAACTTTGTTTGTACCCCTTGAATATTTTAATATTTATGTATTTGTCCATGTTAAATCTAATTATTTTGCGCCAGTCATTATAATTATATCAAATCCTCTCAAAAAACAGAGTAATTTTCCTGTTTGATTCTGTATATATCACTACTTCCATGTGTCGTGCTTGGATTGGCCGAAAAAAAGGAAAAATCTCGCATGGGAGCAAGTCTCGAGTCGAGAAAAAAGCGCACGACTCGAGGTAACGCATGTGCGTCGACTTGAGGGATTAAGCACGACTCGAGGAGTGCTATACTTAGGCAAATTTTCTATTACGTCTGAGCCTCGACTCGAGGTCTCCCTGGCTCGACCATAGGTCGAGTCCAGGGAATTTTGTGGGCCCCATACACACCTTCGACCCGCATTTTCGTCCTACGCGTTTGTCTCATTGCCATATGAATCCCGGTACTTTCCGTTTCGTCAAATTCCACTGGAAACCCTGAAAACGAGACAAAAATCAAGCAAAACTCTTTAAATTCAAAGTAGCAATACCTTTAAGAACAAGAAATGATACATTATACTTTAAAAAGCTCAAACACTAACATTATTCATCATACTATGCAATTAAATCCCGCAAAACTCATGCAACAATTCACTCTAATCAGTCATAAATATTTCACTACTATAAAACGTGACAATCATATAAATGTGGGCATAAATGTGGGTTTTTATGTGGGACTAATGTGTGAGCTACCCATAGCCTCACTCAAACAAGAGTCGTAACCGAAATAAAAAATATCAAAACACAGAATACACCCCAAAAGATAAATGCAACAATTCAAACATTTTACAACGCAGTAGATTAATCATTTGTTCAAAAACACGCAACCACCTAAAAAGACCTTACACAACTACTTTGTCAATAGTATATTGTCTTTGCTAAATAACTCTAACCAATACTTTTTTCGGAATTGGTGGCACATCTCAGGGTCGATCTATTCGATGGAAGTCCCGATAACGAGACACTCAAGGATCTTCACGGTAAGCACACCACACGAGTCGGAATCCACCTGTTGAGGAGTATGTGGACACACAGACACGGGCCAAATCTTCCTTCCAGCAACAGCAGCCTTACTGGTACCCTTTCGTAGAAATTCTGCACTCAAACTTTGCATCAGCGATCCTAGCTTACAGAAGAGCGCCAAGTGTTTTGGTTTTTTCTTTTACCCGAACCCACCATTGTGTCATAAACTATTATAGCCTCATGTGTTAGACACAGTTCGTATAATACCCAATGGTTATTGTTCACGTGGGTCACACCATAGACTGAATCAACCTCGCCCACGGCTTACCAACTCCGTGCAGAGGAAATCTTCCACGAACATACTCCCCAACGGTATTTTCATTGGACCAACTCCACATAACTTTCTCTTTTTTTGCCTTTGTCCATTGATTGAAGGCGCGGAGAGTCATAATCGACTGCATATATTGTGCAATATCGGTTAATATAATATACATGTATTTTTTTTATTAAGTAATGAAAACGAACTCACCCAAAAAGCCGTGTCAACAATTGCCCATTTTTTCAAGAAATAGTCTAGTCACAGCCTCGATTTCAGCACTAGCAGGTTTTTTAGAGCATTAATATTCTACAATTAAAAAACAGTTTATATGTTAAAGACATGAAAAAACGACAGTGAGCATGATAGTGGGACAAACTGTAGGCATGAACGTGGGCAAAGACAAACCTCAGATGTAAGCCATCCTTGTGGATCCCAAACGCGTGCAAACCACTCAGCATCAGCTGCTGGTATATTTTCAACCAAAACATTAATTCTTTCTTTGTTATCCTGGCTGTCTATGTACCACCTCCAAAATCGTTCCTCTACCCTATTCGGAGTGTCAGCAATTAGAGGATTATAGTGCACTCCATCAAACATTTGAGTGTCCATGTCAAACAAACCCTCACCCAGTGTTGTATCGTCGTCAATGTTCATTTATGACAGGCTTGAGTGTAAAATCATTGTTCGACATGTATTGATCTCCTCTTCTTCCACTTTTTTCCTCTCCCCTTCATGCACTTCTTTCGTGTCATCTTCTTGATCATCTTTCTTCTCCTCATCTCTTTCATCTTTCTTTTCCTCTTCATGCTCGACAACCTCTTCCTCATCTTACTTGACCTCTTCTTGCTCGTCCTCCTCTTGCTCATCTTTCGTGGCCTCTTCTTGCTCGGCTTCCTCTTGCTCATCTTTCGTGGCCTCTTCTTGCTCGAGTTTATTCTCCTCTTCTTGATCTCCGTCTTATTCTTCATCGGTCTCACTTTGTTCATTGTCCATGTCCTCATCTTGCTCATCATCCTTTTCTGCCTCTTCATGCTCCGAGTGTTCGTCTTGCGGGTCATCCTCATTATCTCCCTTGTCCTCCTTTTCTGTCGACTCCAAACATCCCAACTTTAACATTATTAGATGTTGATTCGCCTCCACAGCCTGTAGTGCTCGGGACATATCCTTGTAGTTTCTGTTCAATTTTTTCAAATGGCCAACAATAGTCTTCCGCCAGCCTCTAGGATCTTCTTTGAGAGGGGAAGATGCACTCCTATTATCAACAACTGATTCTTCGAACTTTTGTTTTTTCCCCTTCTTTGCCGGTGATGCCCCACTCTTGGACTAACCATCAACCAAAACACCACACTAACGTAGTGTGGTGTTTTGCTCTCCTAAAGGGAAGGTACCATCTTTTCCGTCACCCGAATCTGAAAAATACAGTCACATTATTATTAGCAATAATACCAAGCAATAATATTAATTTCAAATTTTTATTTTAAAACACAAAGAAATCTAGAAACTTACACGAGCGGGTACTTCATTTCCGGGCCTCAGGACGGGGAAGCATTGCTGCGTTAATTCTTCAAATCTAAAAGATTTCGACGCATCCCATCGTAACATTCGTGGGATGAAGGATCCTGACTTTTTGGTTGCACATAGTTGTGCAAGGCATGGCATAACTTCGTACGCCCATAATTGCCCAACATGTGCAAATCCATGGACATCGATATGCTCCCGGTTAATCGTCTGTGGATGTTTTGCACATCGAGCAGTTGCTCAAAAGCCCATCGATGTCCTCAAGCCCTAGATGAGAAAGTCAAAGCCCACTCTTCCCCAGGGGTATTTATTGAAGTCATCCAAATTGTCCACAAGGTGAACATACTGCAAATTAATCTTCTTCGTGGTGTAATCCTTCATCAGCAAAATACCGTATAAAATCCACAATAGGGCTAGCTTGAGATAATTGTCTCCCTCACCCTTATGTACTTTTTCTTCCTTAAGAAAAACATCTATGATATCTTGGACAAATAATTGTATTTTTCTTTTAAAGTGTTTCTTGTAAAACGACGAAGTTACCAGGATGACTGATTTCGGACCGAAATGTAATCCCGTCATCAATGCAAACTCCGTTGGTCCAAAGTCCATCACACAACCATTTACGTGAAACTGTACTTTATCAATGCTCATGGTGCTATCTTGTTTAAAGAGAATGTGGAGCAAGAGTTGACCTTGAAATTGAATTTTCTCCATGTCAAAAAACTGACCGAAACAGGACTTGCGGAAACGATCTTTATTCTTTTTTCCCAAATTTGATTTAATTTTTGAAATGATCGTTGGGTCTGCCCTTCCGCTTAACCTTGCTGGAAAATAATCTTCTTGTGGTACTACGACCATCCTAAACATGCAAAATACACAAATATTCATATATTATAATCATGCAACCAACATTAAAACCCACAAATAAATATATTCATTAACCCACAAATCGAGCATAGAACCGAACTCAGATACAAAGCTGCATAAATAATCCGTCTATATTGTGCTCAAAATACCACATTAATAAATCTACTCTAACCCACATTCGGATAAAGCCTAAATCAAATAGATAGAACCCACTTGTAATCAAGAGAACTAATTTTTAATAAATCCACTTGAAACACAATTTAAATCAAAGAACCAAAATCAAGTAATGTAGAAATAATAAATTGATGAGAATAATTCCAACAATCAACGTGCACCACAACAAATAATAGATGGGAATGATTCCAACAATCGAAGAGCTAACAACCAAATAATAAATTGGAAAAAAAATGATTCCCAACAATCCCATCGTCCTGTACAACAAATAATCATGAGAATGATAAAATCATATATTTTACAATGGACGAACTAAATGATAAGAATGATTCCCAACAATTAATAATAGATTGTAGAAATATAGCACACTCAAAATACGACAATAAGAAATAATAATTTCAGAGTTTAGAAACATACCTCTATAATTCACGGCGGGAACGATTTTTAATCGTGGGCGCCGAATTGTGGGACAAGAAGCGGTCGTTCTCATTCTCTACTAGGGTTGGGGGCGACTTATATTCCACCGGAGTATAGGATATTCGGCGGCTGCAGCGGGAATGAGGTTTTTGCACGTCGACATCGATGTTCAGCGGAAGTGGAAATAACGGTTGAATAACGGTGGGTTTGTGCCGGGTTTAGAATGGGCAATGCTTTGTGAGAGAATTTGAGTGAAGTAATGTTTGATTTTCGATTTGGGGTAGGTAGTTATTTGGTGGAAGTTTCGAAATTTTGCAGAAAAAATGGTGAATAGCTGGATTTTTCGAAATGGAGGAGTGGAGATGTTAGTGGGGGGAGGGAGGTGGGAGAGAGAAATAACCCGGACTTTTCGTTTTCCCGCCCAGGGTCAGTGGGCATATATGTGGGCTTAGTTGTGGGTAGAGCCGTCGAAACGGGCTGGCGGGGCGGGGCGGGCCTAAACCCACAAAAGCCCATCTTTTGGCGGGGCGGGGCGGGGCGAGCCAAAAATATGGCGGGCTGCAAAACCCCCAACCCAACCCACTTATTGGCGGGCCGCGGGTTTAGGCGGGCCAACCCACATTAATTTTTTTTATATTTTTTTATTCTTTAAAATTTTAAAAATAATAATTTTAAAGCTTTAATACATTAAATTTATCATAATCAAATATAATCAAATAATTTATGTTGGTGATTATCACTTTAAATAAATAAAAATAATATTTATCTCACAAATAAAATTCATGCTTCATTTATTACAAAATAACTTCTTACAAATTAAAGTTTATAATTCATTAACCATAATAACTAAAAAAGATAGTCTCCTACAAATTAAATTTATCATATATAAATATAAACTTTACAAGATATCCTTAAAAAATAATATTATAATTGTTAATATTGTATATAAAAATATTTAAAAAATAAATAAAAATTTTTAAAAAATTAGGCGGGCCGGCCCGCCAAAGCCCGCCCCCAACCCGCAAAAGCCCGCGGCCCAAACAGGCCAGCCCATATAGGCCCGCTTCCAAACGGGCTAAAAAAAATTCAACCCAACCCTCATTTTAAACATGGCGGGGCGGGCTGGCCCAACGGGCCTAACCCATTTTGACGGCTCTAGTTGTGGGCCTTGAGTGTGTTTCAGGTAAAAAAAATATTTATATTAGAACATAAATTCCTATCTTTCTCAATATAATTTATACGCCCCACATGAGCAAAAATACTATTTATTAAATTAATAAAACAGGAAGAACAAATATGTTTTAATTAAGAACAAATCTATTAAGAACAAAATATTCAATTTAAACCTATTAAATAAATTATTTTTAATTATTATCTCTACATAATGTATGATTTAAAAATAAATTATTAGAATAGCTCTACATAATATATATGATCTATTAAATTGGTCATAATATTCAAATCTATGTAAATTGGACATAATCGTGTGACCACTTTTTATTAAAATTTGACATAATATATAAGACAAATCAAAATTCTTGTTGCTTTGAAATTTGCGATATTTTTTAGAAGGTATTTGACATAATTATTTTTTTTTATATATAATATAGAAATTTGAACAATCAACAATCAATTTTCAAAGAATAAAGACTATCAACAATAAAAAATTTATACATAACATTTCGATATTAAATTAAAAGGCTTAATTAAACTTAAATTCCATACAGTTCAACTTAAAATTCAACCTAAAGTAAACCCTAATTAAACTTAAATTCAATTTTTTCATAGACAACACTTAGCAAAAGAAGGCTTCAGAAACCAACAAATAATTACAGACGTGTATGCATCATTACGAAAGATCAGAGATGGTCAAATCCCCCTGCTAGCAAGCGACGCACGTAACGTGCCTAGTGAATTTCAGGAACAGTCATAAAAAACTCCAACTATGGTGTGTTCTTTAATAAGATCTCGGAGGCATAAAAAACTTCATCCACTGTTAGCTCGGGGATGGATTCAAGTATATGCTGAAGATTTTGCTACGAAAATTGGATGTCTGAGCCTCGTACCCAAGGGAAGACTGGAATATGTTTCCAATTCGCTCATCGGATGCTCAAAATAAGTCTCCAAGAGATGAAATGAGTTCTTCATTTTGATCAGAAACAAAATGTGATGATCTCTTCTTGGAGTTGGAGGGAATTTGCGGTGAAGGTATATATGTTTCAGCATTAGTAGCAGTTTCACTCTGAACATCCATCTCATCATCTTCCTCCGGCAGAAAAAACCTTGCTCCGGGTTCTGTTGCATCAGGTTGGGGAAAACTTGCTGCAGGAGTTGTCTGAAAATCCTGGCTAATAAGATGATTAACAGCATCCATGACGTCCTCAGACGTTTCACCGTTAGCCGATCGTTTCCAAATATTTCAAGCCAATCCTCATAGAAAGGCCATGGTTTGTATCGCATTGTAGCAAATGTTGGTTCCTTCTGTTGTAAAAAAAAATACACAAAATAGATATATGCAAATAAATTATTAACAAGACATCGACTGCATATATTAGAAAATCATACCTTCACAACTTTAGACCAAGCCTCATCAGAGACATGCAAGACCTTTGTTACGGTGTTAAACCCACCCCCAGTCTCTGCAAGTGCTATTTGAAGTGCCCCATGGTGCCTCTTCCATGTAGTTATTCTGGAGTTGATGTGGGGCGATCCACGAATATCAGTCCCAGGAATTTTTTGACACATCATATCTTTCAGTTTCTTTAGGTAACCAGGTATAAACCCATAGTCGCTCTTCCAACCCGCAACAATAATTTCCTTCAAACATTGTATAAGTAAAAGTTCTTCATTATCGTGTCAGGACCTTCTATTTCCACCAAATATTTTCCCTTTCTTTGCTCCCAAACCCAAACTACTGTCACCACTCTCCATATCTATGTACAACATAGAATGATTTTAAGAACTGAGTAACACATAGAATCAATGAAAACAGTAAATGCCCACAGATATACCACATGAAATCAACTGAAAATTCAACATTGCAACAATGAATTTTCCGTAACACATGAAACCAACACAAAATCCAAAAGAATAGACTATTGTCACCACTCTCCATATCTAATCTATCTACTACATAGAATCATTTAAGAACTAAAACAAAAACCAAACATGTGCTGCATAATTAATGATACCAAACGAAAAGAAGAGAAATGAAAATCTAACATTGCAATTATCAATTTTGTTGTACAACAATACATAAAAGTGATTTATCAAATGTGATAAAGGAACAATAAAGATACGAAAATTATTAAAAAATATGTTGCATAATGACATTCATATATATCGATGTAAATAACTAAATAAAATAAAAAATCTCAGTTAGACAAGACCCAACACAACAAATAGAAAGAAACAATATTATCCAACTCGAAATAAATCTCGAAAAACTCAGGATACCCAAATGAAGAACATGGAGAAGAACAGAAACATGGAGAAAAAGCTTAACAAAAAAGAACAAAAAGAAACGAAATTTACTCAAACATATGCTGCATAATAATTTTGGTACATGATTTTCGAAAAAAATAACAGAAAATGGAGAAGACAAAAAAATACCGTCCACCGTGTAAACAATACCGTTGAGTGACGTTGTCACCCAACGCCGTTTCCGCCGTGAATTGGTCGTCGCTGTCGTCGTCTCTCGGAGTTCGCCCATAAAACCCTCTTCACCCGTTGTTCATCGCCGCCGCGTGTAGAGGAAGAAATGAAAATGGCCACTGTTGCACTAAATGAGGAGAGAAGGATTTGGTAACCTATTCATTTAATTTAAGGGTAAATTTGGTATTTTAATTATTTATATGGATGTTATATAGGCTACCAAGCAACTATATTAGACACATACAATTTTTATATACGCTACCAAGCACAACATAAAATTATATAAATTTTATATTGCATACCAAGTGATGTATTAATTGATGTATTACATGCTGCCAATCAGCATAATACCCCTTCCCCCTACTAAATAATATGACCCATACAAAAATAAGAGTTGCTACCAATCGGGGCCTAAGAACTAAAAGAGAGCTACCTAAATTATCTTCACGCAAATTCTTAACAAAACCCAAATTCAAGTAAGAGGTGTGCATTTCTTAGTCATTTATCCACTGTGAACATGCATTTCTTCACACAAATTCTTTATCGATTTGAATGGACCAGCACAAGCATGCATTTCTTAAGAAAACTCAAATTCAAATATCAGTGCAATTATTCACGCAATTTAAGAAACTCAAATGCAAGAAATTTAAGAAACCCAAATTCAACAGAAAAATCCAGAAATTCACAAACACAAAATCGAAAATAAGAAGCCTAAATCCACGAATGTGATAATTAGAAATACAATTACACTGAAATATCCAACAAAAAACTAAAGGAATTTGAACAAATTAAGCCATACATGAACAAGATTGAACCAACCAAATGGGCGGAAATGAGAAATTCCGCAGTCTTCCTCCGCAGCAGGAGTTCCTCTACCCAATTCTCAACTCTCTAATGTTCGACCCGTGGTCGTTTTCTCCAGCCAAACTTTCGAGCACTGTAAAAGGTGGCAACGAAGAAGGGAAATAAAGGTAAAAGACGGGTGTATGCCGACGGATTGAGCGCAACGGCGACAGATGGCGAGTAAGGTAATGCGCGAGATTGGAATTGGTTTGAGGAAGTCGGATTTTCTTACCCGGGTGCATAGATGCAGTAACCGCATATGAGACTTTTCCTTCTACAAACTATCTATATAATCTGTATATATCACCAAATAAGTTAAATAGTGTGATGTATATATTATTAAATATAAGTTTTCTCCAAACTATCTATATAATCTGTATATGATGCGTGCAATAAAGTCACGCTAACAAGAATCGAACCCCGTACCTGAGATTCGCGAGATCACTCCTTGAACACGTGCCAAAACCGTGCAATTCGAACCCGTACCCGAGCTCCGAATACCTGCAAAACACGTCGGAGGGGTCCCCGACGTAGGGACTCCGACGCTCAATTCAGTGATCGGAAAGAGTGTAAAAGGAGGGCCCTAAATACCCGGTTAGGGACCTCTGGGAGCCAATATCAACTAGCTGAATAGATGTTAATGGAGATAGTTTAATGTGCTCAAAGTGTGATAAGTATATCAGTGAATTCGTACCTTTTCCCTCATGCTGATCATACATAAATAGTACCTGGAAGAGGACGGTTATCTCCACCCTCCGATGAAGCTCTCCACTCTTCATCGTGCTCCTCCCACGTTTACGTCCATCCTCCACGTCCCATTCCTCTTTTTCTGGAATATCCTCTTCTAGATCCTTCTCCATACCCTTTTCGGGCTCTGTTTGACCGAGTCTTGGTTTGTTCACTAGTAATCCCTATTTTGTAGGCTTATGGTCAACCACTAGCCCCTTTTTCGGTAACCATCCTAACTACTCACTCTATTCTCATTAATCTGATCTCATATCAACATTTTGGGCTTATCCATACATCTCTCGCTCCGGGCCTCTGTCTGGGCTCTTGTTGGGCCCTCGCCCATTTCTCGGCTCTTTGACCTTATTTGGGCCTGACTCAGCCCAAAACATATTTATGTCACATCAGTATATATCACCAAAAAAAATTAATAATGTTATGATATTTACAATTAATAGCGAATTATTGAAAATAATCATTTAAATAAATACTTATATATATATATTAAGTTTTATAAATAATCATTTAATTAAATACTTATATATATATATATATTAAGTTTTGTAAATCTTATAGATTAAGTGGGGAACTTATGCATATTTAATTCTACTTTAATGATATCTATATAATTTGTATAATCTTATAAAACAAACTTACATATGCTTATTTCCTTATTTTACTCATTTTGTGGATCCATTTGATATATTGTTTTAAATTACACACAATTATTTCCTTAAATTAGTTTTATATTTTAGAAGTTTCCTTAAAATTTACACATAAATATATTCAGTAGTTTTACATTTGACATGATTTTAAATTATATTTTGATTTCTAAATTTTATATTTTCTAAAAATTAGAATATTTTATTGATTTTATATTTCTTCATTCATTTGACAATTATTTACTGATTTACCACTTTATGAAAATTATTTTGAGTTGACTTGATTTATATATTCATTAATAGTAATAATTATAGAGAATTAAATTATTGAGTAATTATAGTAAATATAATTTAGTAAGGTAGAATAAATTTGTGTAATATTCTTAATAAAATTGCATATCTGAATAAAATTTTAGAATGATTTCAAATTTTAAATGTAGATTTAACATAATGAGCTTAATAATTAAATAACATAATTTTTTTTGAAAATTTTGCATTGAAGAGATACATTGATATATACTCCCTCCTATTCAAAATATATGTCATCCTAAGCTCATACACACATTTTAAGAAAATTATTTACTTCCTTCTATATTCTTAATTAATAGCTTTAAAAATTTTCCCATGATTTTAAAGATTATTATTATTAATGTAATTTTTAAAAAAACTAAGAGTAAATTGGGAAAAACTATAATTAATTCTCATTGAAAAGTGCAAAACGACATTTAAATTGCAAATAATACGAAAAATCAAAACGACATATATTATGAATAGGAGGGAGTAATTGTCAATATTTACAGTTATAAAATTATAACCTGTGATATCTGAATCTCTCATTAGTTATTTATCAATAAAATTTAGGGTGGATAACTATCCACTACAAAATTAGACCTCCTAATACTATCCACTACAAAATATGTTGTACTTACTATCCACTACAAAATTTTGTGTGAGATTTCCAAAATTACTCTCCCTTCTCACCTTTTAACATATCCTCCCTTTCCCCAAAAAGCTGCTGCAGTCCCATTTACTTTTAAAAAAGCTGTTGCAGTCCCAAAATCAGTTCGTTTCATTTTATTTCATTACTTTTCAAATTCCAGTTTGTTTCATTTTATTTCAGTGCTTTTCAAATCCATTTTTCTTTCTTATTCAAAATCTAATAATGCTTATTTTAATCAAATATACTTCTAGGCTTTGATATTACGTTTTGGATTTCTCTTTTACATTTGTGTTACTCTAATTTTTAAAGCAATAATGCAGCACATGTGCAATAATTCTGCACATGTGCAAAAAGAAAATTTTTGAACAGTATTATCCCAATGTATACAACACAAATCAAGTTTTAATAAACACTTTCAGAAGAAATTTAAGAAAAAAAAACCAGAATCAAGAAAACAGCAGTATTCTACCCATTATTGTCATAGATTCAACCAAATAATTTTAACACAATAGATTCACACAGATTCAACCAAAATAGTTTCATCACAATAAATTCAACAAATAGGTAAATTAAATTCGTACATTCAACATTAAGTAAATTAAAATTCATACACTCAACATTACGTAAACTAAAATAACTCCGATAAAATTGTTGTTGCACATGTGCAGCTTGGTTGCAAAAAAAAATCTGTCCATTATTTGTATCAATATATACAAACAACTTTCAGATGAAAAAAATAAGAATAAAAAAATCAAAACTCTCCCAATGATTTCCTTCCTCAGTTTCGGGTAATTACCCCCACCAATTTACCTTCATTGTATTTGTAGGAGCACTAACGTGTCATTTGTCAAAATCGTACATTCGAAATACAACTGCCAGGAAAAATAATACGACGAGAAGTAGATTGCTCATTTGCAGCTTACTCTGGGGAGAGAGAAAGAGGGTGTGTTTGTGTGTGAGAGAGGGCGAGCTATGACAGGTCTGTGCACGACCTGTGGGTGCGGCGCCTGGGTGCGTTGTCGTGGTTGAAGCGCCGCCGTCTGGGTCTCTTTCAGAGTCACCGCCGTCGCCTGCTTCTCTTTCAGAGTCGCTGAATCTGTCACTGTGGCATTAGATCTATGGTTGTGGAGCAGCGAAGTTTTGAAAGAGCGAGAAACGGAGGTGGTGGCGGTGGGCGGCTGCGGTAGACGGCAGGTTTGGTGGTTTAGGGTTTTAGAGAGAAGGGATGTGGGTTAGAGAGAGAGATTCATTATTCAAATAAAAAGAAGCAGCGTATATGTTTTGGGGTGTGGGGGTAAAATTGGTATGGAATAAGTTGACTTGCAGTGGAGAGTATTTTGACTTTATAATTGTATTAGATAGTAATAAATGCTGAAAATGGTATCTAGTAGTAATAAATCCTAAAATTTATTCATTTTTATTTACTTATATGAGTGACACGTTATTTATTTATAATTCTTTTTATTTTACTCCTTAAGTTTTAAAAATATGATATTTTATTGAAGTAGTAGTCATAAACTTCTACCTAAATTGTTGAGTCTAACGTAATATAAATAAATTAAGTGTCAACTACTTATAAGTCAATATA
This sequence comes from Paraleonurus japonicus, assembly GCA_030762865.1. Taxonomy (NCBI): domain Eukaryota; kingdom Viridiplantae; phylum Streptophyta; class Magnoliopsida; order Lamiales; family Lamiaceae; genus Paraleonurus; species Paraleonurus japonicus. The sequence goes on from CM061059.1 coordinate 18,970,413, forward strand.
CTTCATACAATTATTTATTTGTGTGCTACTTGTAATCTCGTACTACGTTATCTTGTTTTAAATATTGTGTTAAATATATATATTTTTACCTACTTAGTGGTGAGACAATAATTAACTTTATTATAAGATTTTATTTAATTCTTTTTGTACTACTCAATTGTTACTACCTCTAGTGTTAACGTGAAAATTAATTATAAATGTGATACTCGAACTTCTCACTACTCATTAACTAATATATTTCATGCATTGAGTGCATTTTTAATTAATTATGTGCTATTTGTGATTTTGAATCATTTTATCTTGCATTATTTTATTGTGTTTTTTAATATTGAATTAAATACATATGCATTTATATGTTTAGTGGTGAGAAATTAATTTATAAGTGATTGAGATTTTCATGGTGTTTGAATACTTATACAAATTATATAATAATTAGTAGTTTAAATGAGATTAATTATAATACTAATTGTATTAATATATATATATATATATATATATATATATATATATATATATAGTTAATAGTTAATAATAATAGTAATAATAGAAAAAGATAAATGAAATGAAAAATAGATAGCTTACCTATTAAGCTAAGTTGTGGGCGGTGGAAAGGATTATTAACAATCCTTTAAGCATAGCCAAGCATATGTTGGCTAAGTGAGAAAAAAGAAAGAGGGCGAGAACATAGACGAGAGAAAGAAAGGAAAGAAGAGAGAGAAGAGAGAGAAAGGAAGAGAGGTTGTGTCGTGCGAAATCCTGAAGTATTTTAGTAAGTATTTGACTTCTGTTAATCGATAAATTTTATACTGTTTTGAAGCTCGTGATGAGTAGAACAAAACTCTACCCTCAAATCATTAATAATTGTTCTTATTTGATAGTAAAAGGGTTTAAAAAGGGTTTAGAATTTGATTTATCAACGTTTTACGGACTTGAGGTAAGTAGTAATTCATTTGCACCTACAATGCATAAATATAGTATGTTGTGAATTATTTATGCTTAATTAGTAATATGTAAATATTACGTTAATTGTGATACTTGATTGATATTCAATAGTATTGTGAAAGAGCCTATGAGCTCAATATTTGATGTGGATTAAATATACGAGTTTAAAGGTTATAGGGAAAAGAATTATTATTGTTAATTGAACCTGTGAGTTCCATGATTATTGTGAAATGAACTCATGAGTTCTGAGATTAATATAGAAATGGATATGGTGATTGAATTGGTGAGTTGTGAGTAGAAATGAATTAGACGAGAGCGATTAGAAATGAATTAGGTACGTGATTAGAAATGAATTAGGTGGGTGATTAGAAATGAATTAGGCGAGAGCGATTAGAAATGAATTAGGTACGCGATTAGAAATGAATTAGGGGGTTTCAAAGTGAAAGCGAAAGGGGCGACCTAGGAGTTAAGGCGACCAGGGAGAACCTGGCGGATGCTACCTAGAGTGGACCACCGTCGTGTATGATAATGTTTGAGTGCGGAAGGGGCGACCTAGGAGTTAAAGCGACCAGAGAGAATCTGGCGTATGCTACCTAGGGTAGGCCACCGAGTTCAATTATTGCAGAATGAACCTGTGAGTTCAAAGGTTATCGTGAAATGAATTTGTAAATTATGTGATTATTATAGAAATGGAAATGGTGTTTTGAGCATGTGATTCTACTCTGTGTAGATGCTGCATTGCATCATGCATATCATGCATTAACATGAAAATATTTTATCAAATGGTGTGTTTGATCACTTATTATGCACCGAGGACGGCTGGGGCGACCTAGGAGTTAAGGCGACCAGGCAGATCCTGGCGTATGCTACCTAGAGTAGGCTACCGTCTCATGTGCTATGGTGTTGTCGCGCATTTACTGATTTTACAGATGGGACTTCTAAACGGACAGGGGATCAGGTTTGGTGATGGAGGGATAACTTCTTAGTGGTCATGAGGGGCGCGATGGGGAAGACCCTTGGTTGCCACAAGAGGATGGGCCTCACGTCGAGGTCATACATATAGTGGTCACTTAAATATAATTGATTTGAGCTTAGTGCTCGTGTGCCGGTGCATAGTAGTGAGTCAGGGGCCATATCGAGTGTTTCATAAATAAATTGATGATTTTAAAGAGAGTGCTTTATGCATTAGGAGGTCTTCGAACTAAACATCACATCATGCATAATTTCTACTTACTGAGATTTATAAATCTCACTCGGTTTATGCATTGTAGGTAATCCTGATGATTATTGATGAAGTTACTGGACAAGATGTGACGCTCTTGCGGGGTTTTGAGTGGTTGTGTACATAGATGACGACCTGTTGGATCAAACCGTGGGCATGTATTTTGAGTTGTGTTTTATAAAAGTTTTGTATATGATGTTATGAGTCCTTTTTGTCATGTTTGGAAGTGCTCATCGTCTTTCTGTTAAAGCATAAAAAAAAGTCGCACGTGCGCACGAGTCATTTCTTGTAAAATTATTCACAACTCATTTTTCTTGTTAAATTAATATTTCTAGTTGGGTTGTCAAAAGGTGGTCGTGTCATAACCATTCAAAATAAATTCAATCAATACATTTATTAGTCCTATAATATATTGAAACGAAGTATCGAACGAAAATAAATATAATAAAATAATAAGAATTAAATATCCTTCAAAATCTTTTAAATATTCGATCGTCTCTCATCTTTATTGTAATTAATCTTTTCCAATATGAAATCATTAGATTATAGGAACACTAATGAAAAATAATAAAGGTACAAATCATCTGATAATGAATGAACGAATCTACTAGAATATCTGCAAATAATATATTATATAATCTGCATCGAAAAAAAATAGCATAAACACAATCACAATTTATTTAAGGATAATTAAACGGCGAAAAAAATATTATTACGATGAACATTAATAAGATGGTAAGATCTAAAAAAAAACATAAAAAAAATTAACAGCCATAATCAAATAGTGAAATAAAAATAAAACCTGAATATGATGAAGATCATCAGATGATCGAATCATTTTGTCATCTGCAATCAAAAGATGAAAAAAATGAAGAAAAAAATTAGGGTTTATAATAATACGACAACATAATTTAGGTCTGCAAAAAAAAAACTAAATTAGTGGCGCATGATCAAACAACGTAGTCAGATGGTAGAATTATTATGTAATTTGCAATCTGTATCTGTATAAAAATAAAATTACACAAAAAAAAATTATTTTTAATGATATGATAACATAAAATGAAAGAAGAGAAGAAAAAATTTAGGGTTTATAGTGAAAAACAAATGAGTGATTATGAATTTATAGAAAAAATGGAATGGAATGAATGGTTGGGATTAAAAGTTACAAATAAATGATTGAGATCAATATTTCAAATTTAAATGAATGAGATTAGAGGAATTTTGAAATAGAAAGAATATAAAATTTAGATTTAGATTTATAAGGGTATAAATAATATATCTCTCATTTGCAAATATCATGTGTTTTTGATAGACACAATCGAATATGAAATCATATATATATATATATATATATATATATATATATATATATATATATATATATATATATATATATATATATATATATATATGATTTTATAAAATAATGTGGGAAATTTGGGGCAGGGTGCTTTTTAACAATTATTGATAAGTTAATGGTTGTGTGTCTCACAAGTGTTAACCCACATTAACAATTAATGGTGTAGGTTTATAGGTTATGTTGGTGATTTGATTCACAACTGGTAATGGGCCAAATGATCTTTTTTCCCCTGTCTGACATAACTTGAAAAAGTAAGTGAAAGGGATGTCTGCTCCACAGCCACCCACTTTTAAGATGTTTGCTTTTGATTTTAACACAAAGCAAAACTCCACATTTCTGCTTTGGGGTATAACTCTAGTCCCCATATCTCAAGGTTATATATATATATATATATATATATATATATATATATATATATAATTTGTATGAGACCGTCTTATGGATGAGACCGAGTCACTTTTAAATAAATTGTTATCATTTTTTAAAAAAATGATATAAATTAGTATAAAAGTGATAACAAATTGAAGAGTGATAACAATTTATAAAAAAATTATAATAATTTATGAAAAAATGATAACAATTTATTAAAAAGTGACTCTGTTTCATATCCGTCTCATGCATGAGACAGTCTCACACAAGAGTGTCTCATATAAGTATATAAAATAATGAAATTTTTTATGATACTTTTTAAATATGAATATTGTAAAAGTAGGTAAAAGTGTCCCGTATGTGTAATAATAATAATGTTGTGCAACCTCTTTTTCAATAGAAGAATATATAGTTGGTTCATCATAAATATTAGGATTGGCAGAGCAAGTGATCACAACGAGAGAATATCACCAGTTCAAAATTGCATGCCTTCGAACTTATGAGTTATGAGTTAGTATGCTTTACAGACAACACATTAACACAATTAATTTATTCAGTAACCGCTTGATTGGGGTATTAGAATTAGTTAAAGAGAATGACTAGTGATTTATTCTCATTGATGAAATTTGGAAAAAAAGTTGAACACGAAATAATTTAAGCGAGAAAAAAGTTGAGCGGAGAAAAAATGAATGATTGTTAAATAATTGATTATAAGAGGGAGATTATGTAATCTAATGATTATTTTATTTTCAAATTAATTCCAAATTGTAAATATTACCAAGCATCATCAATGGAAATGATTAATGAGTTATTCCCATTACCTACTTCTAATACCTCCAACCAAGCGGGCCCTCAATACGTATTCTCATTGTAACAATAATGAATTTCCCTCATAAAGAAAGGAAAATAGCTAGAAAGTAAAAATAAAATTTGATTTTAAGCAAATTTACCTAGGGCTAGTTTAGTTCTTAGATTTAGATAAATAAAATAATTTTTGAGTATTTCAATATTTGGTTTACTTGATACGAGTTCAGAACGGACTTGAAACTTGGGTCAAAGTTAAGGTTAATCCCGTAAATGTCGGTTTATTTATCCCGGGTGGTGATAATTATTCCTTAGACAATAAAAAAATATATCTTTATGTTTAAAAAAATAATTTATCACATAACAATAAAAATTGGAGAGCTACTATGTTGAAAAATTTTCACATGAAATAATAATATATTTAAGGAATTGACAAAAAAATTCGCGAATTTTAAGCGGGTCAAATAATTTTTTCCAAAAAAAAAAAAATCGCGTCAAGACAAAATAGAAAAATTCACTTTAGCGCGTGTTAATAAGGGCAATCATGAGTTTCTTTGGCATTTGTACTGATTGTTCCTATAGCCGAACACATTTCTATATATTAACACCTTTGTGTTCATATGATAACATAATTTTCAATTCCTTATATGCGTTACTATAAGGTCGACAAATATTTATTTTTGTAAGGACACGAACATATTACTGGTTCTTATAATAACACATGTTTTTGCCCTTATATTAAGACAATTTGGGATACGGATTTTTATAATTTATCTTTGCACGATATTTTATTTTTTTAAAAGATTCACGTGACCTGAACCAACCTGGTGAGTATCGACGAATTTTCTATCTGAGTTATAATTTCACAGTTCATTGATCCGTAAAAAAATTCATATAAATATTTGTCTAAATGTTAAAATTCATAACATATCACCTAATTTGAAAAATAACAATTCAAACAATATAATTCTAATTAATGTTGTTATCAATTATGGTCAAATTTGATGCAAACCATCCCTCTTGATACTTCAATTGTAGTCCTTACGGATCCGTAGCTATATATGAAAGACAATAAAAATTATTAGAAACATGTGACCTAATTTCTCCCAGTGACATTACATTGGGCATTTAGGGCCACATTAAGTACAATTAATTACTTAAACTCAACATTATGGAAGTAATCTAATCAAGTTGAGTTTTAAAGTGTTGAAACTTGACTAGTTTATTATAGATCCAAATACAAACTTAATTATTAAATATATTATTGGCTCTGATCAACTTTTATCGAGTTCAATAATATCAATCATAAATCAAATTATTCATCAATTCATTGTAAAAATAAAATACATTGCATCTATTAAACTCTATAATTTCATTTAATTAGATAAAATTAATTATATATTTTTATATTTATCAAACAATTAAGTGTGAGAAATATAAGATAAAGTCAAACAATTAATTATATATATATATATATATATATATATATATATATATATATATATATATATAATTTATACGAGTTGCTCACGAATTAACAACCGAATATCATTGAACTTGCATTTGTCTATTTATGTTAAACAAACATCGATCATTAATTAATTTAAACAAGATCAAATGCATATTAATTTTTGAGTAGAGACCCGCATAATTCGTATAAACAACTTAATTTGATTACATTCTAACCTGATAACTAAACAATAAGTTAATACTTTTTTTTTAACAGGAAACAATAAGTTAATACTTTTTTTTAACAGGAAACAATAAGTTAATACTAAAATGTAAGCTTAGTTAACTGTGAGCCAACACATCAATTTTCTAATTAAAATCCTTATTATATACTCCATTCGTCCGCTATAAGTTATCTGGTTATTTTTGGCACAAATATTAAAGTCTAAATGTAAATATGTATACATATAGTATAAATAATGTGATGTAGAAAAATGAAAAAGTAAGAGATTCAGATAAAAGTAAGGGTATATGTAAATAATATAAAAGTGTTGGGATATAAATTTAAAACATAGTTACCAAAAATAGAATGAATAACTTATAATGGGACAGACCGAAATGAAAAAAATATGTAAATTATACCGGGACAGGGGGAGTATATATACTCTCTTCGCCTCCCAGTACCAGTGTTTTGAAAATCGGACCAGACCGGTCGATTTGACCAGTTTAACCAGAAATCGGTCACGGTGCTAGTCCGATTCTTTCGGTATACCGATTTTTAAAAAAATCAGCAAGAACTGCCAAAAAATTGGGTTCAACCGGTGACCCGGTTTTTTTGGTATTTTTTTAAAAAAAATTTAATTTTTAGCATTTTTTTTATAATTGCTATGAAGTTTAAATTTTAGATTTTATTTTTATGGACATGTAATTTGAAGGTTTAATTTTTGCGTACTACGTTAATTTTATGCAATGTTTTGTCATAATATTGAATTTTATTTTATGTTTTTATGAATATCTATAATATTTATAATACATTGATATACATTATACATAAATAGATAAATAAATATCCCAGTTTTCCAATTTTTTTACAACAGTTCAACCCGTTGGACTAGTGAACCAGTGACCCACTTTATTGTGCGGTTCGCTAACCCAATACTTTGTACCACTTTTTAGGCACACAATTAAAAAAAAATGTAATGTATAGAGTGTTTAAGTATAATATTGTAAAAAATAATGTATTATGTAAAAAAATTGGTTGGATTGAGTGTATAAAGTGGGTTTCAAAAGGAATGATATTTTGTGTAAATATGTGAATATTGTGAAGATAAAGTTTAAGGAGAAGTTTATTTTTTGATTGTGTAAATTATTGTGGGACATTTCAATATGAAAAGTATGTAAATTATTTGTAAACGGAGGGAGTATTATATAGCGCGATGTTATGTTTCACTTCAGTGCCCATTCAACTCGTGCATAGAAATGAGAAATACAAATACAAATTAGTTTAAAAAAAAAAGGTGTGACTATGTAGTCAACTTGGTTTGGATTGATTTCATTTGCTAAGGAAGAGAAAAGGTAGAGTTAAAAGGGCACTATAATTAGCACTCCTTTTAACAAAACGACAGCCAAGTATTGCCCATAACTCCTGGAAATGGGAAAATTAATTTTCCATGTTTGCCCCTGGCACCACCGCGGTGGCGGCTGCGCCACCACGAGATGTAGTGGTTGACAGTCAACAGAATCTTGGGAGTGTTGTCGTGGTAGAACATGTGTGTGTGGAGAAGGAGATGCTTAATTAATTGTATATATTAGAGATTCGATATATGTGCTTTCTTGTTTCAACTAGGGTTTTATTTACGACTACCAAGAATGTTCATGCATATGTTTAGTACTATATCTATATATATTATTTATTATTTTGAGATCTAAAACCAATGTAGTCATACATGCTTTTCTTCCTTCCAAGATATTAAACTATTCAACTTGTGTGTATCATGTCGTTGAATACCTAATTAGCAATCACATATATGTTCTTCCTACCACTTTTAATTATTTTTAAACGGATTACCTTGCACACACAAAATAAGAAAATAAAATAATTGATTGAATTTTGAGGGGTAATTTCGTAAATTTTTGTATATAAAATAAGAAAAGAGTTGAATTGTATTTATGTATAAACCCAAAATAATGACATTTTATGTAAAATTGTGGATAATGTGAATGTGTAATTTTATGATGATTTTTATTTTTTATTTTTGGGGTGTGCCTCCCTCGGTCCCATTAAAATAGTTTTATTTTTCTTTTTGGTATATTTCAAATTATGGTCATATTTCTTGTTTTAGTTATAAAATGTTTTGTTTAATTTGGACTCAAGATAACCCCATATTTTTTTAATAAAAACAAATAACCCTATTTAATCATCTCATTTTTTACAACAAAATTAATTTAATGCAAGGATATTGTTGATGTTTGTGACAGTGTTACTCTGAATGTGTCAACATTCAGGTCACAACATCAGAATTCGTCTTGCTTCCATTAACCCTAACCCACGAAATATTTTGCTGATCAATGTCTTGGTTTTACAGGTTGAAGAATTATATCAGTTTCCTATAAGTTAGACGGTTGAAAAGAAAGAGTGAGAAGTTGAGAAAAAAGTTACAAACATATTGCATATTTTCATGGAGATGTGGAAGTTGTGTTTTGTAGCAGTTTTATGTCCTGATGTTCTATAAATATACGGTTTCTATGAAGATAAAACTTGAAAATTGAGAGAGACACAATCTAGCATAGTCTATTGGCATAGATTATTAAAATTTATTGTATGTTTTTTATTCGATTTTCCTGTTGGGGAATGTCACATCATTTCTCTCAAGATTTGAGTTTGTAATTGTAATGAGTGATAGATTAGTTGGTTAATATCTATTCATTGTACACATAGACCTTTTGCAGTGTAGCTTATACTTTCACTGATTGTATAACTTAATAATTATTAGTGATATTTCGCTGAAATGCAGTATAGACTTATTTATAGTCTATGCAAATTTTGATATATATTTACAAGGTGTTTAAGTCTTCCGCTGTGTCTGTGCTGTTCTTCGAATGTGCCAACATTCTGTCAAAAACACTCACACACACCTTCAGATATAATATGTACGAATGACAAAATTTTAGAATCTCAACTATATTAATTATGTTTTTTTAATTTGTGTGAAAAAAGAAATGAGACTATTTTAGTAGAATGGGTGAGTATGTAATTTACCTTTAACAGGTAAAAGAACACACAAAATAAGAAAATTGAGTAAAAATTGAGATTTTGTAGGGTAATTTTATACACCTTTATGTATTAAGTGAAAAAAAATTGGTTGAATATGTGCATGTGTGGGCTAAAATTTAATGATATTTTGTATAAATTTATGACTTTTTCATTTTAAGAATGTAAAGGTATTGTATAAATTAATACTGTTGGGACCGGGGAAAATTATTATTTTAGAGAGGTATTAATTTATCTGTAAATTAATAATTTATTAATTTAAAGAGTATTTTTCAAGTACGATGAATAAAAATTTATTTTTATAAAAGATCTCAATTAACGTTGAAGAAGGTATTCAAGAACTAGAGACAATGATAAGTGATTTTGTCACACCCCAATTTTCAAAAATAAATAATAATTTAAAAAAAAAAAGGCGTGAACAAAAATTTTAACTTGAGAAAAGAATTAACTACAACTTTATTTGACAATAAAATAATTTTGACAATCAGCGGAAGACTTTAAAATTTAAAATCGTGTCTAAAAGCAATTTATTTTAAAATCTCAATTCGTATAAAAATAATATTATTTCATTAAACTTTACTGTGTAAAAATTGATAAAGAAATAAAAGTTTATAAAAATTTATAATATTAATCAAATGTCACCCACCGCCTCTTCCCGCCAACAGCTCCTCAGTCTGAAAAAAATATTAATGAGATTCTCAATGAGGTCCCTTTGTCACAGTTAAATATCACACATAAATAAAACCATCAACTTACATAACATTCATACTCTATACTTGTTCCTTGACTAAACCAAAGATGCGCTGGATATACCAACAATGCGCTGGCTAAACCAATGATGCACGGTTTCCCGCAAATAAACATGCGTTAACGAATGACTAGAAAAGCCATAACATACGTTAACGAAAATCATAATGTACAATGTGATAAGCAACAATTAAATTCACATGAACATTTAAAGGTAATAAAGTAAATACGTAAGTGAGAAACCTCACCTGATTATCCTTGATAAATTTTTAGAGCGTGACCTCCTTGACACCGAAACCGCAAGAAAATGAGAGATGAAATATATTCGATGTTCCAGAGGGAAAACATGAATTTACGGTGAATAAAGAAAATTATTTTTTTTTGGGGCATGCTTTCTTAATGCACAACCATGTATTTAAAATAAATATAAAGGTGAGAGAGATATTTTTGTTGAAATAAAAAGGAAATTTGGATCTACAAAATCTCACATTTAAAAGATAAGATTTTAAATTAAAATTTTAAATTTTTGAAAGAAAAGGAAGAAAAAATCGGCACTTTTTAAAAAGAGAGAGATTTATTTGTTGAGAAAATTTTGTTATAGCTAATTACGTGTTATCTACACTATATATATATATATATATATATATATATATATATATATATATATATTTATAATATTATTAATTTTTAAAAGCTTAAAATAACTAAGTTCAGAATTTTAGGGGCGTTACATCCTACATCTCTTAGAAAATTTTCGTCCTCGAAAATCATTACTAAAACAATGCATGCATATGTTGATTTTTTTTTATTTAAAGTCACGGAGTTAATATATTTATTTGCATGATCTTATAACATATAATAGCTTTGAATGAAACTTACTATGTATCATAATGCATGTACCATATATCATGTGATCATCTTTTCCATGATCAAAAAGTAGTATAATGTATAAATATTCATGTCATACCATATTGGAATTGCAGTGATGGGAGGTGGCGGATGTCATGACTATAAATTTTAAAATGCATGATTTTATCTTTATTCAAAAACAAGATTCTAAAAAGTTTTTTTTCAAGTCTACAAGAACGTAGACCTGCTCTGATACCACTCTTTCACACCCCAATTTTTAAAAATAAATAACAATTTTAAAATAAAAGGCGTGAACAAAAATTTTAACTTGAGAAAAGAACTACAACTTTGTTTGACAGTAAAATAATTTTGACAATCAGCGGAAGACTTTAAAATTTAAAATTGTTTCTAAAAGCAATTTATTTTAAAATCTTAATTCGTATAAAAATAATATTATTTCATTAAACTTTACTGTGTAAAAATTGATAAAAAAAATAAAAGTTTATAAAAAATTATAATATTAATCAAATGTCACCCACCGCCTCTTCCCGCCAACAACTCCTCAGTATGGAAAAAAATATTAATGAGATTGGGTGAGCAAAACCACTAGCTTAGTGAGGTCCCTTTGTCACAGTTAAATATCACACATAAATAAAAACATCAACTTACATAACATTCATACTCAATGTTTGTTCCTTGACTAAACCAAGGATGCGCTGGCTAAACCAACGATGCACGGTTTCCCGCAAATAAACATATGTTAACGAATGACTAGAAAAGCCATAACATGCGTTAACGAAAATCATAACGTACGATGCAATAAGCAACAATTAAATTCACATGAACATTTAAAGGTGATAAAGTAGATACGTAAGTGAGAAACCTCATCTGATTATCCTTGATAAATATTTTAGAGCGTGAACTCCTTGACACCGAAACCGCAAGGAAATGAGAGATGAAATATATTCGATGTTCCAGAGGGAAAATATGAATTTACGGTGAATGAAGAAAATTATTTTTTTTTTTTTTGGCTTGTTTTCTTAATGCACAACCATGTATATAAAATAAATATAAAGGTGAGAGAAATATTTTTGTTGAGATAAAAAGGAAATTTGGATCTACAAAATCTCACATTTAAAAGATAAGATCTTAAATTAAAAATTTTAATTTTTGAAAGAAAAGGAAGAAAAAATCGGCACTTTTTAAAAAGAGAGAGATTTATTTGTTGAGAAAATTTTATTATAGCTAATTACGTGTTATCTACACAATATATATGTATATATATATTTATAATATTATTAATTTTTAAAAGCTTAAAATAACTAAGTTCGGAATTTTAGGGGTGTTACAGATTTCGATTACCACAACAAAATAAATGTTAATATATAGCATACATGTTCTAAAGTTCAGAGCTGAAAAAAAATTGTAGCAAACATCTTCAAGAAAAATGAGTAGGATCACAGCGAGAATGATATAATATCTTTGGAATCAATTACGAGAAAGGAAAACATTTTAAAAATGGATCCTAGATCTACAATTTTTTTATGTAAATTTCTTGTAAATTTTGGAGAGAGGTAGATACAATAATAAAATAATGAGTGAGTCCTACCTTTTTGTATTTCACATATTATAATATTATTGCGTCTATCTATCTCCGAAATTTACATCAAAGATATAGAGAGGATCCAAATCCATAACACTTCACAATTTTTTGATGCAATTTGAGAACACAACACCAAAACTATTGAATAAAATAAAAAAAAAAAAAAGTTTGAGATGAGATCCAAGTAGATTTGAAATTTAACAAGAAGCAATTAACAATAGATTCTTATTTTACTAAATTGTCCTAGTTATTTTTATAATTTGAAGAAATTGTTACTTTATGATACTGATGGGACCACTTATTTATATAGAAGTTTTTTGAAAAATTATTATCTTATTATCTTATCAAAATTGATAAATTTTAGAACTGACCCAAGTTGGGACAAGAGAAAATTATTATTTTAGACACATTATTAATTTATAGAGGTTTTACGGTAGTACATATGATTATTGATACTGCTAGGATATTTTTTTTTATTATATAATCAAGATATTAATTGTTTAGTTATTGTAATTAAGTTGAATTTAATAGGACATTATAAGTTCAATTAATTAAATATTTAGTTAATATATAATTGAAATTAATTTTTAAATATTTTCATGGTATCAAAGTTTAGGCTACAAGTTCAAATCTCGCTCAAAAGCGTCACTCCACTCATATTAAATTATCAGTTCAGTGAGCCTCATCCCCAAAAGGTAAAGCGGAGAATCCAACCCATGAGAAGAGACGTCAAACGATTGATTCTAACCCATTAGGATCATCTATATAGGGATGCAAGATTCAATAGGATAGTGTTTTATCGGTTCACCCACGGTCCCCTGGTGAGAACTTAGCCTTAATCTAGTGGCCGCGGAATAAGTGGGTCACTAACAGGCTACAAATTAAATAATAATTAAGAAAATTAAATTTTAATATGAAATACAAAATAGTAATCATAATACACAAATATTCAAAATTAAAACCCAAATATTATAAAATTCTATAAATCATATCAAAAATATTGTGGCACAAATAATCCTTAAAGTACTCCATCTCGATTTGCGACCCGAGGTCTTATAGGGGTCTCTCGACCTCGGCATAAAGGCGAGGTCACCAATAGGCTTGTCGGCAATTGGGTGCTCGGCTGACGAGCGGATGCACGTTACCCCACGACTAGATCGGATCCGACAAGATCCGATATAAAAATCAACATCAACAAAGATATCAAAGTATTGACACCTTTACGAGACAAGACAAGACATTTTATTGTAAAATATTTAGTATGATATTAGATCAACAGATGTAAAGAAAATCCTAAAATAAAGGGTGGAGATTGTTTCTTATCTCTTAAGTTTGGAGCTCTATAATAGAGATATCCTTTGTAAAATAGAGATTCTTCTTCCAAATACTCCTAAATGCAATACACAAGGCTAGAGGTCACAAGAGGGCTCCCAAAGCCATCTTCAAGGGAAGAACTTCCCCACATTGGAGACACAATCTAGCATAGTCTATTGGCATAGATTATTAAAATTTATTGTATGTTTTTTATTCGATTTTCCTGTTGGGGAATGTCACATCATTTCTCTCAAGATTTGAGTTTGTAATTGTAATGAGTGATAGATTAGTTGGTTAATATCTATTCATTGTACACATAGACCTTTTGCAGTGTAGCTTATACTTTCACTGATTGTATAACTTAATAATTATTAGTGATATTTCGCTGAAATGCAGTATAGACTTATTTATAGTCTATGCAAATTTTGATATATATTTACAAGGTGTTTAAGTCTTCCGCTGTGTCTGTGCTGTTCTTCGAATGTGCCAACATTCTGTCAAAAACACTCACACACACCTTCAGATATAATATGTACGAATGACAAAATTTTAGAATCTCAACTATATTAATTATGTTTTTTTAATTTGTGTGAAAAAAGAAATGAGACTATTTTAGTAGAATGGGTGAGTATGTAATTTACCTTTAACAGGTAAAAGAACACACAAAATAAGAAAATTGAGTAAAAATTGAGATTTTGTAGGGTAATTTTATACACCTTTATGTATTAAGTGAAAAAAAATTGGTTGAATATGTGCATGTGTGGGCTAAAATTTAATGATATTTTGTATAAATTTATGACTTTTTCATTTTAAGAATGTAAAGGTATTGTATAAATTAATACTGTTGGGACCGGGGAAAATTATTATTTTAGAGAGGTATTAATTTATCTCAGAAATTAATAATTTATTAATTTAAAGAGTATTTTTCAAGTACGATGAATAAAAATTTATTTTTATAAAAGATCTCAATTAACGTTGAAGAAGGTATTCAAGAACTAGAGACAATGATAAGTGATTTTGTCACACCCCAATTTTCAAAAATAAATAATAATTTAAAAAAAAAAAGGCGTGAACAAAAATTTTAACTTGAGAAAAGAATTAACTACAACTTTATTTGACAATAAAATAATTTTGACAATCAGCGGAAGACTTTAAAATTTAAAATCGTGTCTAAAAGCAATTTATTTTAAAATCTCAATTCGTATAAAAATAATATTATTTCATTAAACTTTACTGTGTAAAAATTGATAAAGAAATAAAAGTTTATAAAAATTTATAATATTAATCAAATGTCACCCACCGCCTCTTCCCGCCAACAGCTCCTCAGTCTGAAAAAAATATTAATGAGATTCTCAATGAGGTCCCTTTGTCACAGTTAAATATCACACATAAATAAAACCATCAACTTACATAACATTCATACTCTATACTTGTTCCTTGACTAAACCAAAGATGCGCTGGATATACCAACAATGCGCTGGCTAAACCAATGATGCACGGTTTCCCGCAAATAAACATGCGTTAACGAATGACTAGAAAAGCCATAACATACGTTAACGAAAATCATAATGTACAATGTGATAAGCAACAATTAAATTCACATGAACATTTAAAGGTAATAAAGTAAATACGTAAGTGAGAAACCTCACCTGATTATCCTTGATAAATTTTTAGAGCGTGACCTCCTTGACACCGAAACCGCAAGAAAATGAGAGATGAAATATATTCGATGTTCCAGAGGGAAAACATGAATTTACGGTGAATAAAGAAAATTATTTTTTTTTGGGGCATGCTTTCTTAATGCACAACCATGTATTTAAAATAAATATAAAGGTGAGAGAGATATTTTTTTGTTGAAATAAAAAGGAAATTTGGATCTACAAAATCTCACATTTAAAAGATAAGATTTTAAATTAAAATTTTAAATTTTTGAAAGAAAAGGAAGAAAAAAATCGGCACTTTTTAAAAAGAGAGAGATTTATTTGTTGAGAAAATTTTGTTATAGCTAATTACGTGTTATCTACACTATATATATATATATATATATATATATATATATATATATATATATATATAATATTATTAATTTTTAAAAGCTTAAAATAACTAAGTTCAGAATTTTAGGGGCGTTACATCCTACATCTCTTAGAAAATTTTCGTCCTCGAAAATCATTACTAAAACAATGCATGCATATGTTGATTTTTTTTTATTTAAAGTCACGGAGTTAATATATTTATTTGCATGATCTTATAACATATAATAGCTTTGAATGAAACTTACTATGTATCATAATGCATGTACCATATATCATGTGATCATCTTTTCCATGATCAAAAAGTAGTATAATGTATAAATATTCATGTCATACCATATTGGAATTGCAGTGATGGGAGGTGGCGGATGTCATGACTATAAATTTTAAAATGCATGATTTTATCTTTATTCAAAAACAAGATTCTAAAAGGTTTTTTTTCAAGTCTACAAGAACGTAGACCCGCTTCCGATACCACTCTTTCACACCCCAATTTTTAAAAATAAATAACAATTTTAAAATAAAAGGCGTGAACAAAAATTTTAACTTGAGAAAAGAACTACAACTTTGTTTGACAGTAAAATAATTTTGACAATCAGCGGAAGACTTTAAAATTTAAAATTGTTTCTAAAAGCAATTTATTTTAAAATCTTAATTCGTATAAAAATAATATTATTTCATTAAACTTTACTGTGTAAAAATTGATAAAAAAAAATAAAAGTTTATAAAAAATTATAATATTAATCAAATGTCACCCACCGCCTCTTCCCGCCAACAACTCCTCAGTATGGAAAAAAATATTAATGAGATTGGGTGAGCAAAACCACTAGCTTAGTGAGGTCCCTTTGTCACAGTTAAATATCACACATAAATAAAAACATCAACTTACATAACATTCATACTCAATGTTTGTTCCTTGACTAAACCAAGGATGCGCTGGCTAAACCAACGATGCACGGTTTCCCGCAAATAAACATATGTTAACGAATGACTAGAAAAGCCATAACATGCGTTAACGAAAATCATAACGTACGATGCAATAAGCAACAATTAAATTCACATGAACATTTAAAGGTGATAAAGTAGATACGTAAGTGAGAAACCTCATCTGATTATCCTTGATAAATATTTTAGAGCGTGAACTCCTTGACACCGAAACCGCAAGGAAATGAGAGATGAAATATATTCGATGTTCCAGAGGGAAAATATGAATTTACGGTGAATGAAGAAAATTATTTTTTTTTTTTTGGCTTGTTTTCTTAATGCACAACCATGTATATAAAATAAATATAAAGGTGAGAGAAATATTTTTGTTGAGATAAAAAGGAAATTTGGATCTACAAAATCTCACATTTAAAAGATAAGATCTTAAATTAAAAATTTTAATTTTTGAAAGAAAAGGAAGAAAAAATCGGCACTTTTTAAAAAGAGAGAGATTTATTTGTTGAGAAAATTTTATTATAGCTAATTACGTGTTATCTACACAATATATATGTATATATATATTTATAATATTATTAATTTTTAAAAGCTTAAAATAACTAAGTTCGGAATTTTAGGGGTGTTACAGATTTCGATTACCACAACAAAATAAATGTTAATATATAGCATACATGTTCTAAAGTTCAGAGCTGAAAAAAAATTGTAGCAAACATCTTCAAGAAAAATGAGTAGGATCACAGCGAGAATGATATAATATCTTTGGAATCAATTACGAGAAAGGAAAACATTTTAAAAATGGATCCTAGATCTACAATTTTTATGTAAATTTCTTGTAAATTTTGGAGAGAGGTAGATACAATAATAAAATAATGAGTGAGTCCTACCTTTTTGTATTTCACATATTATAATATTATTGCGTCTATCTATCTCCGAAATTTACATCAAAGATATAGAGAGGATCCAAATCCATAACACTTCACAATTTTTTGATGCAATTTGAGAACACAACACCAAAACTATTGAATAAAATAAAAAAAAAAAAAAAAGTTTGAGATGAGATCCAAGTAGATTTGAAATTTAACAAGAAGCAATTAACAATAGATTCTTATTTTACTAAATTGTCCTAGTTATTTTTATAATTTGAAGAAATTGTTACTTTATGATACTTGATGGGACCACTTATTTATATAGAAGTTTTTTGAAAAATTATTATCTTATTATCTTATCAAAATTGATAAATTTTAGAACTGACCCAAGTTGGGACAAGAGAAAATTATTATTTTAGACACATTATTAATTTATAGAGGTTTTACGGTAGTACATATGATTATTGATACTGCTAGGATATTTTTTTATTATATAATCAAGATATTAATTGTTTAGTTATTGTAATTAAGTTGAATTTAATAGGACATTATAAGTTCAATTAATTAAATATTTAGTTAATATATAATTGAAATTAATTTTTAAATATTTTCATGGTATCAAAGTTTAGGCTACAAGTTCAAATCTCGCTCAAAAGCGTCACTCCACTCATATTAAATTATCGGTTCAAATGAGCCTCATCCCCAAAAGGTAAAGCGGAGAATCCAACCCATGAGAAGAGACGTCAAACGATTGATTCTAACCCATTAGGATCATCTATATAGGGATGCAAGATTCAATAGGATAGTGTTTTATCGGTTCACCCACGGTCCCCTGGTGAGAACTTAGCCTTAATCTAGTGGCCGCGGAATAAGTGGGTCACTAACAGGCTACAAATTAAATAATAATTAAGAAAATTAAATTTTAATATGAAATACAAAATAGTAATCATAATACACAAATATTCAAAATTAAAACCCAAATATTATAAAATTCTATAAATCATATCAAAAATATTGTGGCACAAATAATCCTTAAAGTACTCCATCTCGATTTGCGACCCGAGGTCTTATAGGGGTCTCTCGACCTCGGCATAAAGGCGAGGTCACCAATAGGCTTGTCGGCAATTCGGGTGCTCGACAGACGAGCAGATGCACGTTACCCCACGACTAGATCAGATCCGACAAGATCCGATATAAAAATCAACATCAACAAAGATATCAAAGTATTGACACCTTTACGAGACAAGACAAGACATTTTATTGTAAAATATTTAGTATGATATTAGATCAACAGATGTAAAGAAAATCCTAAAATAAAGGGTGGAGATTGTTTCTTATCTCTTAAGTTTGGAGCTCTATAATAGAGATATCCTTTGTAAAATAGAGATTCTTCTTCCAAATACTCCTAAATGCAATACACAAGGCTAGAGGTCACAAGAGGGCTCCCAAAGCCATCTTCAAGGGAAGAACTTCCCCACATTGCTCATGTTTATCGTTTTATATTGGTTTGTAGTTCGTTTATTAACCAACTCCGAATACCCCCATGATACACGATAAATACAGTAACAACAAAAATGACCTTTTCGCTTTAAATTTTTTTTGTATCAAAACGATAAAACATTTAAACATAATTCTAAAGAGTTGGTGTTACGTGAACAAATTTTTCATTATGGAATTAATTTATACAGCTTTTAGCGAAACAATTAATGTTTTATAGTAAAATAATTAATATTCTTTAAATTAATAAAATAATTAATTTCATTTAAAATAAATATTATCTTACAATAAAATAATTAATTCTATTTTTTAATAAAATAATTAATACTTTCAAAATATTTTTCATTAAAAATTTTCCACACAATACTTTTCCGCATTTAGAGGATTTGGATCCTCTCCATTTCTTTGTTGTAAATTTTTTGTAAATTTCGGAGAGAGATAGACACAATAATAAAATAATAGGTGAAATACAAAAAAATTACAAGAAATTTACAATAAAGAGATGGAGAGGATCCAAATTCCTTTATTAACACGTTATGCATATTAGTTTCAATATTGAAAAGAAAATGAGGTTGACTTAATATTGATGTCACGTACGTCCACCATTATAGGCGAGTCGAGCTTCGAACTATATTCTCAGAGATGTCCAAATCGGTGGAGCAAGTATATCTAGAGTGCACCATGTGATTTGTAGGCTATTATCAAATAAGATTAAAAAAAAAAATCAGGTAGTAATTGAAAAATATTCATTTAATTTAAAAATTCGAAATTGTAAAAAGACAAAGTAGTTCATTTATACTATTACATTTGTTAAAAAAAATTATTCTCCACTTTCCTTTTTGGCATATCCCGAAATTTATTTTCATTTAACTTTTAGTAATAATTCTATCTAACGCTATTTTATCATCACATTGTAAACACTACATATCTACCACATATTTCTACTTTATACATAAACTATTAGGGGGTGTTTGACTTGTTGAAAGGAATCGGAATGACAATTGGTTTGAAAGTAAAGAAGAATGATAATGGGTATGTTAGTTATTGTTAAGTTGTTTGATTTATATATAGGTATGACTATCATTAATTACCATAGAAAATGTTTGATCTTAATAAAAATTATTGATAATTAAAATTATTATTAACTCTTTTTTAATATTAAAAAATATATTATATAATAATAATGCTTAGAATATTATAAATAATATTAATAAATAATTTAGAAGGCAAAATAAATTTTTAAAAATATAAAATTTTAGAAAAGAATGTCTTTCATTCCTCTAAAAAAAGGTGAGGAATGAATCTATGTCTTTGATTATTCACTTTTAAGATATCAAACATTTGATTCCTTCAACCAAATCACACCCTCCTTTCATTACTATTCCTTAACTCTAAAGGTGTGAACCGAACACCACCTTAATATTCATTAAAATATGTGTCAAAAGAAAGGATAATAGATTTTTTGGATAGAGGTAGTAATTTACTAGCTTCCCCCTCACTCGTGAATAGAAATATTAAACGGGTTGCGGGCTAGCCCACCCCCTCACTCGTGGATAGAAATATATTAGGCTAGCCCATCTTGCTCTAAAATATATAGGACTAAATTCGTGCTTCTGGTGATCCTTTAAAATCAAACTTTTTGGTCTGGATTTATTAGCCCGCCGATTAATTTTTTTTTTAATAATATTATTATGAAAAATATAAATATTGAAAATTAATCAGCGTTTGAAAATTGTGAATTCGGCCAAGAAAAACATTTGTTAACACCTTTCGTGTTTGGATTCTTATGATGGGGTTATTACAAAACGTATTAATAGTATTTAACTACTTAGGCCTATTTTTTATATTTTGTAATAAGAAATAATGTTGATTTAGTTTGGTGATTTATTTACGTGATTCCTTTTATTGGTAAATACTGACTGATACTTTAATTACAAGTCAAACATTTGAAAACTATTATTTATTGAGTATGTTTGTAGCTAGTGAGAAGTAATTAAATGTGTATTCCTCTTACAGTCTTGCAATAAGTATTGTGTGTGAACTTTTACAATTGAGTAGCTATCGTATGAACTAATTTTATACTATAAAATTTGTATTTAATTCATTTATCATATCAACTAAACATGAACTATCTAAATTGACTCACAAAAGTATATTTATAATATGAAACTATTTCACATTTCATCCTAAATTTTATGATAACCAAAAATAATTTTATGCTGCATTTTTTAAAAAAAAAAAAGAAAAGAAAAATTAAAGGGCGACATTTCAAAAAATGATCAATAACACTAATTTTTCTCCTAAATAAAGTAATCATTACTCATTTTGATTAACCAAGGGGGTTTAGCCCATGTTAGATCAAGATTGTTTTGATGAGTTAAAGGATCAATTCAGATGAGCATATGACTATGTAGAACAGCGGAGACTGAGTTCTAGTACTAAGCTGATCAGACTAGGTCAAGGACCGATCAAGTCAGCTGAAGACTAGGAGTTACAAGTCAGCTGGAGACATGCTCAAATCTAGTCGTCTGTAGGAGACAATTATGAAGAGCTCAGACAAGGTCAAGACAAGCTGAGTAAAATAAGAAAAGCAAGTCTTCATCAAGTCAGCTGCAGATGAGTAGAGTAAAATCAGCTGAGGAGCAAGCGGTTTTCAAGATTAAGTTTGTTAAAGCAGTTTCCAGTTTGTTAGAACTGACTAACAAACTAACTGTCTTTTCAGACTTATAAATAGGTCTAGGCACTTCATTCAAAATACACAGAACACACGAGTTATTTTTCAAGCAAGATATTCTCTCAAATCACAAGTTTTCAAAAAGCACAAAATAGTTTTCCAAAGATTTCTTCATAGATTTTTCTAAGTGTTTATAGAACATTTTCATTTACATCTTCATATACACTTCTTTATCTTAGAGTTAGATTTCACAGATTTGTTTAGGAGTTCGAAGATTTGAAGATCTTTGTAAGTTGTAAGTTGTACGATTGAAAGTGAGTAAATAAGTTGATAGTAGAGACACTTCTTCAAAGTTTGAAGAAGGAGAGTGGATGTAGGATTGTTATAATCCGAACCACTATAAATCTGGTGTTCTTTATTGCTTTCTTTTACTTACTTGTTATTTCAATTTCCAGCTTATTAATCTAAGATTAATTTCAGAATCAAAGTTAAAACCAAAATATCAGTTTGCTTTTGATCTTAACAAAATTGAGATTAACATTGAATTTCCGCTGTGTCACTTTGGTAATTTGAATAAATTTTGAAAGATTTGTAAAAATCTGAAAAATCTATTCAACCCCCCCTTCTAGATTTTTCCTAGAAGGTCGATACGAGTTTTTATCCAATCAACTCAACTAATCGGGACCAACAAGTGGTATCGGAAAGGTGTTAAGTTGTTCTGATAATGATTTTAGGTCTTAACTAAAATTCTGAAATTTTCTTGATTTTCTTCATCTTCTTTATTGTTACTAACTGTGCTACTAACAAGTTTGTGGAGTATTTTGTTTTTCTATCTCATCATGTCTTCGTGCAAGAGCAAGAAATCCAGAATCTACCCGAATTTTCAATTGAAGATTATGATTATTGGAAATTCAGGATGGAAAATCATCTCAAGGCTATCCATGATAGGATGGAGGAGGTTCTTGAAGAAGGACCTATAAAATTTTATCATGGAGGCACTAGCAATGGTAATGAATCACCAATCGAGAGTCGACAAGAGAAAAAGAGTTCGAATCGACAAATGATGAAAGGAAAATCCACAACCTAGATCAAGTAGCTCGAATCGAAATTATTGAGACTCGAGTAAAGACTGGATTGAGAAGGTCAAAAGATGCAAAACAGCCAAAGAAATGTGGCAAACTCTGGCAAATGTCTGTGAAGGATCAGACCAAGTAAAAGAGAATAAGCTGCAGTCAGTATTACACGCCTTTGATACCTTCAAGATGAAGGAAAATGAAACTGTGGATCAGCTAGATGTAAGGTTGACGAATCTCCTCAACAAAGCAGCTGATCTGGGAAAGAACTATACAGAGAAGGAGATTAATAACAAGATACTGAGATCATTAACCAAGAGATGGAGAGAAAAATCCAATATCCTTAAAGCAACTCAAAATTTATCTTCTATTACTCACCATACCTTATTCTCTCATCTTAAAGCTTTAGAGTATGACATTCAAATAGAAGATGAGGAGGATGAGATGGAGTCGAGCACCTCATCCAAGTCTGTTGCCTTTGTCAGCAAAGAAGACAAGATGTCAACTGAATCTGTAGGAGCTGACCTATCTCTGAAGGAGCAGATGGCTCTGCTCACCAAAAGGTATGACAGATTAAGAATGAAGTATAAACGAAATAAATTGAGATATGCAGGCAGAGTTCTTGGCCAGAATGAATGACACCCAGGATGGATTTGATACATCGGTGGATGGTACGATACTAAGCTATTCAAAAGAGAATATTGCCAGGATCTTTAACACGTCAATGGAAGGAGTCAATCCATTGACGTACAAGGAGGATGAGTGGGAGGAATCCTTCGATTTGATGGCGAGGGTTTCACACAGAGGAACCAGAAGGGACTTAAAGAAGAACCTTCTCAGAAGGAAGTATAGGTTATTGATGACTGTGGTGACGAAAGCGGTGTTGGGTGAGCAAAGCTCACATGATGGGTTAACCAAACCCAGATTGTGTGTGATGCGAGCCATTCTGGATGGAGTGAGTGTGAACTGGGTGGATATGCTAATCCACAAACTGAAGGAACAGAAGAAACAAATTACTTTCAAGTCGTCTGCAGAAGGCTGGATACCTACATCTGTAGTCAGCCTGTTCAATAAGATAAATGTGCTGATCGAAGGGCTGAACAGGGAGGCTGACTGGAGAGTGGGTACGAAAAAGTACTCCAAGCAGAAGGGGATCCTTACGAAGGATGACAGGCTTGGAGGAAATCCAGACTCAGACGATGAGTCTGATGCTGCCAGAATTCAGAGACAGGAGGCAGCAGCTGCAGAAGCTCAACGTCCAGCAGCTGAACCAGCCGAGGTTCCTCCAGCTGAGATAGAAGCAGAGGGACATGAGGAGACAGCAGCTGAGGTTGCACCTCAAGAGGAAGCAATTGAGCTTCCAGCTCCAGAACCAGCTGCTGCAGTCCCCAGGGTATCCCAGAGGAAAAAGAAGAGAAGGCTGGTGTAAGCCGTGGAGAAGAAGAAGGGGGAAAGCTCGTCTGCTGCATCCGCCAAAATTGCCTCAGAAGGAGAAGAGGAAGAGGAAGCAGAGATTCCTCTAGTAAGGAGGCCAAGACGAGCAACTCAAAGCTCTGAAGGCTCAACCAAATCTGGAGGCTCTGAGCAGCAGATGGAGCTGTCAACCCTGCTACCAGAGGAGGTTCCCATTCTTCAAATAGCAGCTGAGGTTGGTCAGCTAGAGGTCCCCCCCTCCCCAACCAAGGAAGCTGCTCTCTCCCCAATTCCTGAGGCAGGTATAAGCTTATCCCCATCTCCTACTTTATCACTTGCACCTGGCAATGAAGAAGTGCCCCAGGCTGGCATTTTTTAGCCTCAAACTCAGCCTGAAATCCCAGTAGTCCAAACAGGCAATGAAGGGGTATCCCAGGCTGGTACCTCAGAGCCTCTCCAACAGCCTACAACCCCAATAGTCCAAATACAACCTCCACTCACAGAACCTGAACACATCTCATTTCCATCACCAACACCTCTCTTACAAACCTCATCTCCCATTACCACCCCCACCATACAAATTCAACCATCACATCCACTCTCATCTGAACAAATTCCTCTCCCAACAGTCCAAACCTCACCTGTTCCCATTATATCTTACTCCTCTCTTCCAACCATACAAACACAGCCTATCCCTCTCCCACCTACTCAGAAAGAGCCTACCCCTTCTTCGTCTGATTCCTCGTATGACGACAGTGACCTAAGCCCCACCTCCGCCATTTCCTCCATCCTCAGCCTTGTAGAGAAAAAGATCAATGCAACCTTCAGAAGGAAGATGAAAAGGAGGACAAGGAGGATGGTCGAAGTTGTTACAGACACAATGCTAGCCAGCATGAGAGAAGTAGAGGTATCCCTATCTGATAAAATCATAACTGTCACTAACTCTGATACGACCACATTTACACAACCAACATAATATGAACTTAAACATTAAAACAACCAAGAAAACCTGCTCCATTTTTTTTTTTCACACGACATAACATTATCACGTATTCAAAACATAACTTGTTCACATTCACACCAGTTCTTAACCAACCACAATCCACGAAACACACCAGTACATGCTTGTTTATACAGTACATAATATACAATAGCAGAAGCAAAATAAGCCACGGTCCTGCCCAACAGGTCGTCATCTATGTACACAGCTACTCAAAATCCTGCAAGAGCGCCGCGACTTGTCCAGTAACCTCATCAGTAATCATCAGGATTACCTACAATGCATAAATTAGGTGAGATATAAATCTCAGTAAACAGAAATTATGCATAATGTGATGTTTAGTTTGAAAACCCTCCAATGCACAAAGCACTCTCTTTAAAATCATCAATTTATTTATGAAACACTCGTTAGGGCCCCTGACTCACTACTATGCACCGACATGAGCCCAATATAAACATATCATATGAGACGGTGGCCCACTCTAGGTAGCATACGCCAGGTTCTCCCTGGTCGCCTTAACTCCTAGGTCGCCCCTTCCGCTGACGGTGGCCCACACTAGGTAGCATACGCCAGTTTCCCTCTGGTCGCCTGAACTCCTAGGTCGCCCCTTCCGTTGTCACACATCATCATACACGACGGTGGCCTACTCTAGGTAGCATACGCCAGGTTCTCCCTGGTCGCCTTAACTCCTAGGTCGCCCCTTCCGCTGACGGTGGCCCACTCTAGGTAGCATACGCCAGTTTTCCTCTGGTCGCTTTAACTCCTAGGTCGCCCCTTCCGCTGACGATGGCCCACTCTAGGTAGCATACGCCAGATACTCTCTGGTCGCCTTAACTCCTAGGTCGCCCCTTCCGTTCTCACACATCATCATACGAGACGGTGGCCTACTCTAGGTAGCATACGCCAGGTTCTCCCTGGTCGCCTTAACTCCTAGGTCGCCCCTTCCGCTCTCGATGTATAACCAGAGGTCAAATGCTTCAAATATAATTCCATGTTAATGCATGATATGCATGATGCAATGCAACATATACACAGAGTAGAATCACATGCTCATAACACCATTTCCATTTCTGCAATAATCATATAAATTCACAAATTTATTTCACGATAATCATTGAACTCACAAGTTCATTCTGCAACAATTGAATTCGGTGGCCCACTCTAGGTAGCATACGCCAGATACTCTCTGGTCGCCTTAACTCCTAGGTCGCCCCTTCCGTTCTCACTTTGAAATCCCCTAATTCATTTCTAATCGCGTACCTAATTCATTTCTAATCATCCACCTAATTCATTTCTACTCATTTGCTGGGGGTTCCAGATTTACTGATATATATCGGCGTACGCTCAATACAAAAGCCATCACGTGGCCGATATAAATACTTTCTTTTGAAATCACCTAATTCATTTCTAATCACTCGCCTAATTCATTTCTACTCACAACTCACCAATTCAATCACCCTATTCATTTCTATAATAATCACAGAACTCAGGAGTTCGTTTCACAATAATCTTGGAACTCACAGGTTCAATCCAACAAAGAATCGAACTCGCAGGTTCGATTCAACAACAATTGAACTCACATGTTCAATTCAACAATAATTGAACTCACAGGTTCAATTTAACAACAATTGAACTCACGGGTCCAATTCATAAAAATCACTGAACTCACATGTTCATTCCACTTCAACTATAGAGCTCACAGACTCCTTTCACCATAATAATTGAATATCAATCAAATATCACAATCAACAAAATATTCATATATCACCAATTAAACATAAATACTTCATAAAACACTATATTTATGCTTTGTAGGTGCAAATGAATTCCTACTTACCTCAAATCCGCAAACGTCAATAAAATCAAACCCTTAAACCCTTGTTACAGCTTTCACTATCAAATAAGAACAATTATTAATAATTTGAGGATAGGGTTTTGTTCTACTCGTCGCGAGCTTCAAAACGGTATAAAATTTATCAATTGACGGAAGTCGAAAACTTACCAAAATACTTCAGAAGCTCGCTCGATACGAACCTCTCTCTCTCTCTCTCTCTCTCCCTCCCTCCCTCCCTCCCTCCCTCCCTCCCTCTGCGTGAATGTTAATCCCAGGCGTGAATATGTTGATCCTTCCCAATTGATATGGCAAAGTATATCAGTACTCCCACCGCCTTAAACTTAAAAGATAAGTTTTTATTTTTATTTTATAATTATTTAATTTTCTTTCCTTTATCTAAACATATATCTATATACTATATATATATATCACGCACCATACATATTATATATATATATATATATATTATTAAACAATTGGTATTATAATTAATTCCACTAATAATTATAAAATTTGTATTAGTACTCAAACACCATGAAAATTTCAATCACTTATAAATAAATTTTTCTCACCACTTAACATATAAAGACATATTTAATTAATTCACTATTTAAAAACACAATAAAATAATGCAAGATAAAATAATTTAAAATCACAAGTAGCACATAATTAATTAAAAATGCACTCAATGCATGAAATATATTGACCAATGAGTAGTGAGAATCTCGGGTATCACAAACTCTGTGCTGGCTGACAAAGTGAAAGCAATGGAGGATGAGCTGAGGCCCTTAAAAGAAGAGGTGAAAGGGTACAATCAATTGGTGGTAAATGAACTGGCGGTAGATCACTCAGACTTCAGAGCCAAGTGCAATAATCTGGATACAAACCTTACAGACTTGGCGGCTGAAGTTAAAAAGGGGGAAAAAACTGAACAAGAAAAGAGACAAGCCCTCACAGCTGTGGTCGAGGAGACCAGGAAAGATGTAGGCACTAAGGCCAACACAGCTGATCTGGAAGCAGCTAAGGAAGACTTGAGACTCAAGTCTGATGAGCTAGCTGTTCTCCAGTTGAGGGTAAGTCAACTAGAAGAGGCGCTGAAAGAAGATGAGGAGAAAAGAAGAAAGGAGAAGGAGGAGAGATCAGAAAACTCTTGGCTCAGCTAAAAGAATCTGAATCTGAAGGAGCCAAGGGGAAAGGCAAGGAAGTAGCAGTCAGTGAGCCGAGATCAGCTGACATTGTTACCAGGGCTGCTGCTAAGGGGAAAGGAAAGAGGGAAGCTGATTATTCCAATCTCTCAGAAGAACAGATCAAAAGAATAAAGAGAGAGATGGAATTCTTTGGCAAGAAGGAGAAGAAGAAGTAGAAAAAGAAGAAGGACTCCAACGTCTTCTGGAGTACTGCTGAGCGTAAATGGATGATCAAAGAACAGAGCAGTGGGAAATTTAGGCCATTTCACCCAACGTCTGCTCCTCCTAAGCTGGCTTGTGGAAAGTATGTTGCTGAATACAAAGATAAGAACCTGGAAGGCATGTGGATATATTTCTGGTATATTCTTAAAGGCCCAGGAGCAACTCAACAAGACCCAGACTTGGCTTGGCATGAGTGGATTGAAAAGGTGGATAAGGAATTCTATCATCGGCTGCTGGAAGAAGCAGATGTGGAGTTCAATGTCAACCTGATCTCTCCAGCTTTCGAATATGCCATCCCTGCAAAGAAGCCTGATGGTACCTTGGACCTAGACTGGGTTCAGGGAATTATAAAGAAGGCAGAGGCTGAGTCTGGACTTACACAAGAAGAAGATCTCAAGCAGCTAAGGAGGAGGGTATTCAATTGGCTTATGATCCCAGACGAAGACCAATGGGGAGTCTGATAGAAACAGGATTTTACTCTTCCTTATTTTTCTTTTCTATTATTCTCCATCTGTAATATTTGTAAAGCTGATATGAATATACTATGCTTTATCTGATTTACCTTGTTTTTAAGAAGTCTTTAAATTTCCTAAGTATTAATTGTCTGAGAAAATTTTCATCTCAGAATTAAATTTTTCTAAGTCTTAATCATCTGAGAATTTTATCATCTCAGACTTAAAAATTTTCAAAAACTTTTCTAAGTCTAAAAATTTTCTAAGTCCTAAGACTTAAAAACTTTTTATTTTGAAAGAGTCTAAAAGACATAAAAAATTTAAAGTGCTTTAATTTGAGTGTTTTTGTTTAAAGTGAAAATGTGCTCTGATATACCTATCTAATAATCTTGATTAACTCTAAACTAACTTCAGCTGTGAGTGTGTCTCTTTCTTGTAGGTTTTAACTTCATCAAAAAGGGGGAAATTGTTAGATCAAGATTGTTTTGATGAGTTAAAGGATCAATTCAGATGAGAAGATGACTATGTAGAACAGCGGAGACTGAGTTCTAGTACTAAGCTGATCAGACTAGGTCAAGGACCGATCAAGTCAGCTGAAGACTAGGAGTTACAAGTCATCTGGAGACATGCTCAAATCTAGTCGTCTGTAGGAGACAATTATGAAGAGCTCAGACAAGGTCAAGACAAGCTGAGTAGAATAAGAAAAGCAAGTCTTCACCAAGTCAGCTGCAGATGAGTAGAGTAAAATCAGTTGAGGAGCAAGCGGTTTTCAAGATTAAGTTTGTTAAAGCAGTTTCCAGTTTGTTAGAACTGACTAACAAACTAACTGTCTTTTCAAACTTATAAATAGGTCTAGGCACTTCATTCAAAATACACAGAACACACGAGTTATTTTTCAAGCAAGATATTCTCTCAAATCACGAGTTTTCAAAAAGCACAAAATAGTTTTCCAAAGATTTCTTCATAGATTTTTCTAAGTGTTTATAGAACATTTTCATTTACATCTTCATATACACTTCTTTATCTTAGAGTTAGATTTCACAAATTTGTTTAGGAGTTTGAAGATTTGAAGATCTTTGTAAGTTGTAAGTTGTACGATTGAAAGTGAGTAAGTAAGTTGATACTAGAGACACTTCTTCAAAGTTTGAAGAAGGAGTATGGATGTAGGATTATTATAATCCGAACCACTATAAATTTGGTGTTCTTTATTACTTTCTTTTACTTGTTATTTCAATTTCCAGCTTATTAATCTAAGATTAATTTCAAAATCAAAGTTAAAACCAAAATATCAGTTTGCTTTTGATCTTAACAAAGTTGAGATTAACATTGAATTTCCGCTGTGTCACTTTTGGTGATTTGAATAAATTTTGAAAGATTTGTAAAAATCTGAAAAATCTATTCAACCCCCCTTCTAGATTTTTCCTAGAAGGCTGATACGAGTTTTATCCAATCTGCTCAACTAATCGGGACCAACAACCCACTTGGCCACCGGGCTCTTCACTTAAGTGGGAGACCTGGGTTTGATTCCCTTTGGGAACGAATTGGAGTGGGAGGTATAAGGAGGGATTGGAGTATTTGGAATTGTAAGGAGACTTGGTGAACTAACTTCTAACCGCTAACAACTAACATTTACCGATCAAAAAAAAAAATTCAAAAAATAATCAATAACACTAATTTTTCTCCTAAATAAAGTAATCATTACTCATTTTGATTAACCTTCCCCCTCCTAAAATAATTTCTCTTCAATCATTTGTCTCCACCACCACTGACAACCTTCTTTTATCTCATTTTTTTAAAAAAAAAAAATTGGAACGCAACACTAGTGATGTAACCACCATTAAACTATTCTTCCTCCAACATTCTACGTGCATTGTGGAAAAAAATATTTCAATCCCATGGAATAATTTTCAACCAACCAAATGCCCCCTAAATTTGCCCAATTTCATCCATAGAATGTGCATTAACCATAAAGTTGTCACAAGAAGTAAAACTTCTGAAAATTATGCAACACTACTCTTCTATAAATCCTGTTGAGGCATTTGAAAATAAGACTTATACCGCTGGGCAATTCCAAACATTCCAAGTGTACCTCCAGTGTGAAGCATCACTACTTTGGCGTCGTCTTCTTCTTCTTTCCCGTCTCGGCTCAGGTTAGCAGCAACCTCCCAGGCTGCTAACGTATATATTGGATCTAAAAGAATACCTGTTTGTTGTGCTACTTTTCGGCATTCTTCAACTTCGCCTTTCAATATTTTCCCGAATCTGCAACACACCGAATAATTGCAAAATCACGAATACTACATCAATGGTGCTAGGAGTATTTTTTATATTCTATTTTCGAATAAGACCATTCAATGAAACAAGTAATATTATTTAATTGGCGTGCATGGTGTAACAAGTTTTCGAGTAATATCATTCAATGAAATGAGTTACAGTAAAATTTAGTGAAACGAGAGATATATTTTAAAGAAATGCACGATACAAATGGTGTATACAAGAATCTGCTATGATTTTTTAAAATATATTACCTCTATTTTGAAATACCTTTTACACTTTCTTTTTCTGCCCTTACATTTTTAAAATGTAAAACTCTTCATAAACTCAATCCTCACAATATCCACAAAAATACACACAATGTCATTATACAATACAACAAATTTCTTTACTTTATAAATAAAACTTTATAAAATTACTCCTCAAAAACCCAATTATTAATTTATTACTCTACTCTCTTATTTTGTTTCCCTTCCCACCTGTAAAAGATATTCTAGAACGGAGGGAGTAAATAAATAAATTACCTTCTAGGTGAGCTGCGCTCGATCCACCGCACAATTCCGAAATTTCCTCCGCACGGATTTAGCCCAACAGCAGAAGATGCATAACTTGTTAAAAATTGAGTAATCAAAATTTGCTCCTTTTGTTTGTAGGCATCAATTTTGCCAGCCAGCATTACAGCACACACCTCCCATGGAAGCCTGAATGAAAGAAAAATTGAAGTTAGTTGCTGTGTAAATGCTAAGACCATTGTGAAAGATAACTAAATAAGCTTACAGACATTAGATAAAGATGAGTTGAAGCACATCAAAAACAAAAGTAGATACCACCCTAAAGATTGAGCTCCGAGAGCCAAACCAACAGCCGTTGTTCCAGTGCCAGCATCTACAACGATTTTCAGGGCCTGTTTCTTCCCAAACAAATGCTTCTCCGATAAATATTTTATCAAACGCATGACACCTGTCGAGGAAATGATCTATTGATAAAGTATCGGATATGCATAAGATAGTATAATGAACCTATTTAAAAGCTACAACTTACAACTATCGTATGCATAATATTAACATAAGAAAACATGACAACAAAAGAAATTAGTTGGAAGCACATAGAAACCTCTGAGGTATGCACATCATTCATAACCGTCTACACGTTATAGAATTTAAAACACATTAATAGCATCCTAACAAAGAGAATAAACAAGGATCAGATTCAACATCACAAATTACCGTAATTTTTTTTTTTTGGCATAATGGATTAAAAGACCTCTAAACTCACTTTTGTTTCGAAAGACCCTTAAATTATAGTATTCTTATTTCACGAGGCCCCTAATAACGGAAACTCATGGATTTTGTTGATTCAATTTAATGTTTTCCATTAAAAATTTAAAATATGACAAATTAATCAATTTAAATGCTATTATATTCATGACATTTAAGAATAAATTCCAACAAAAAATGTCTCTAACGAACCGTTAAAAAAGGCCTTATAGAAATATATAGTTTAAGGGTTTTTTAACACAAAAAATAGTTTAGGGGTCTACTGAAACGAGAATTATATAGTTTAAGGGTTTTTTAAAAACAAAAATTAGTTCAGGAGTCTTTCGAAACAAAATTTAATAGTCAAGGGCCTTCTGATGTATTATTATTATGCCTCTTCTTTTTTTCTTCTGCACACTTCCTCTATAAACCATTGATAAGAATGAACCTGAACCCCAAACAGTTAACAACTCAAGGAATGCGAGTTTTGTAACACGAGAACATGGCTGGACATTTTTTTCTCAAACGAAACGAAATATAATATCATCTGGGAAGGTTGTTAATTACCTAATAAGGCTACTGCATCTCCAGCACCTTCATTTATGATAACAACCCTCTTTGATCTTTCGGTTAATGTAATGGGATCCGCTTGCGAAAATTTGTCTTGCCTGCACACATGATTTTCGGAGTAAACCTGCGTGTCATTGAGGCATATAAAGGATCCATTGGAGCCTACAACTGATTCTGCATGCTTTGCAAGCATTTCCTCTCGTTTGGCATATATATGTCTCGGAACATAAACCACATTCCCGAATAACTTAGAAACAAGATTGTATCCAGTTAAAGTTTTGGGCTCTTCTCCTCGGAGAAGTAAATGTGACTTTATTCCTCTCTCAGCACAAGAAACAGCTGCATCGAATTGAAATGAATGGTTCGAACTAGAAAACAATTTGGGATTTAAAAATAAAATAAAATCCTATTTTCGAACATACCAACAGCAGCAGTATGTGCACTTTGGCAGCCTCCACAGGTAACCTATAAATTCTCAAATAAGACATTATTACACTATGCTAAGATACAATAATAGTCCAAAAATTATGTTTTATAATACCCTGAGATCGCCAATCTAAGCAGCAAAATTGGCAGGCAAATGGAAGGAAAACACGACTCTCATCTTACATGACAAGTGACTTCATGGGATTGCTCGTTCTTCCACAAATTAAAGATTGGACACAAAGAATTACTAAAAGCATCAATATTTACAGAAATAAGCCACTCAAAGCATATTGCACGACAGTAAATTTTAGTAACATGGATCCTAATATATCTACAGAAATTCTCATGTGAAACTTATCCAACGTATGAAATTGATACCTTTGGTCCATAACATTCATTTAGTAATACAAAATGTCATTACATTTATACACTAATATCAGTGTAAAATGTGATGGTATTAGTTTATAAGAGTAATGATATTACTGAATGAATGTAATGGTATCAGTTTTATACGGTGAACAAATTTCACTCGAGACCTACTCATATATCTAATCCAAAATTGTTGGGAAGGATGGGCTCACCACGTCAGTTATAGCATTATCTTCAAGGAGAGGAAGCAGGGCATCTAATTTCCTTGCCTTGTTACCATTTACCAGAGGATGCAATATGTCATCCCTTACCACATAAAACGATGGACACAACTGGCTTTTCGCAATCATGCCTTCACCAAGACATGGTTGAGTAATATTTTGAAAAGAAACGCGTTCCTTTTGATTCAAAATCATTATCTGCTGAATTTTGGCATCTGGGCAACTCAAGGACCACCTTCTATCCAGTAATTTCGACAACAATTCATCATTTAGACTACACTTCAAGAAACCCTGAAACAGTTGTTTACAAGTGAAAAGGATAGATTATTCCACAAAATCTAACTTATGCATACACACACACACACATGTAGACGCAATCAAAGCACAAAATAGTTAAATGGGCATGGAATTGGACGTTGAACATGAAACTTTAGACATTGTCTGACAGACGAAATCATCCGTCTTACATTTAGTGTTCCACTTTGTGTTCCATATTATAGATGAATAAGGGTGAAAAAATACATTACATCGACATCAACATGTATTAATAATTGGAACACTTAAAGGCCGCTTGGTTTGGGGTATTAGAATTAGATGAGCACGAAAAAAGTTGAGCGGAGGAAAAATGAATAATTGTTAAATGATTGATTATAAAGGGGAGATCATGTAATCAAAATAAATTAGTGATTAATGAGTCATTCCCATTACCTGCATCTAATACCCCAACCACCAAGCGGGCCTAAGTTCAATACAAAAAGTAGAACAGAGGAATTCAACGGTGCTTATATTCTTTAAACACTCTACCCATACACTTTTTCGATTGCGAACTGGATTTCAGGCATCGCAAATAGTTCAAGAACATCTCAAATATAAAGAAGACGTTTTAGATATCACAGTTTTTTTCATTCTTAAATTCAATTACAAAAGATATCATATTTCAATACAAGTAAGAATCAAAAACAACATCGAATAAAATGAAAGAACGTGAAAGAGGGATTAAGAGAAGGACCTGAGAGGTATTTGGAGGTGACCCACTTTTGAGAGCAGAAATTACTGAATTTCGTGGCAACATTTGAAATCGCAATATGAAATTATCCCAACATTTTTTATCTTTCTTACATGTTTAAAGTGTAAGTAAATACAAATGTAAAAGAAGTAGAGGGCATTGCAATGCTTTCTTTCTTCACAAAACTAATTATTAGGGCAAGAAGATGGTAGATTGCACAAGAACAACGGCTAGCTCCACCGTCATTGGTAACTAGAAAGTTTACGATTTAATTAAAATTTTACAATAAAAAACTACTCCATTTGTCCGAGATTAATTTTCTTACTAATTTGAGCACATATTTAAAAAAAAAAAACATAATAAATAGAGTACTGAAAGGTAGTTTTGTAAACTTTTATTATTAAAGTAAGAGAGATAGTTGAATTGAGTGTAAAATGTCATTGACATTTTGAGTAAATATATAAATATTGTGATGGTGGAGTTTAAAGAGGGATTTTCTTTTTTGGAATGTGAAAACTAATGTGGAACAAATAAAAAAGTAAAGTGTGAAAACTGATGTGAGATAGAGGAAGTAGTTATTTAATACATTTTAATAATCAATATTTTTAATAAAAAAATTAATATCATTTAAAATTAATATGTTACCGTAAAAATAAGTCCAAATCATCATTTTTATCTATATTATTCACTTTTTATCAAATCTAACACATTTTTTTTTTACATTTAACCAATTTAAACACATATTATTTATCAATTATGAAAAATAATCAAATTACCTTACTTATTAAAATGTTCAAATTCTAAAATTATATATTCATGCGTGCAAAATAAACACTCTTATAAGAATCGAACTTTTTACCTTTAATTTGAAGAAAATGACCCTGAACATAGCGCACGAACTCAACGACCCGAAACTTTCTCAGATCTCCAAGTACCTATAGAACACACCGAAGGATTCTTCAATATTGGCACTTCGATACTCAAGTCAAATGATCAGAAAATCTCTGAAAGATACTTTGAGGACCTTATAATCAAGGAAGGACCCTCTCTAAATTCAATGAGATAATTCACAAAAAAAGTATAAGAATGCAAGGATGTTGCTCAAGATGTTATGATGTGTTGCTTTTACAAAAAAAAAAAAAAAAAAAAAAAAAAAAAAAAAAAAAAAAAGATGTTATGAATGTGTGTGTGAACTTACTTGTTGTAGCTTCCCGTTCCAGAAACGTCGGACCCTCTGTGACCTATCTGAATCGGGAGCGAGTCGCTACTATAATAACTAAAATTTAAACTTTGAATAATTTATAAAAATAAAAATCAACACAGCGGAGGATGAAATTCAAAGCTTAACGAATAATAACTGAAATATTATAATTTCATGATAATAACACATTCATATCATAAAGATGGTGGATCATAAAATTTATCACAACCATAATTGGAGTCTGAACTTAAATGTCGTAAATATTTGACTTTATTTAAATATAATATCTTAACCAAGTTAATATGGGGATCTCAGTGTCACTGCAGCTTCCGAATTCCTTCTTCAAAACCTGAAATATTAATTGGGT
Organism: Paraleonurus japonicus; assembly: GCA_030762865.1. Lineage (NCBI taxonomy): Eukaryota > Viridiplantae > Streptophyta > Magnoliopsida > Lamiales > Lamiaceae > Paraleonurus > Paraleonurus japonicus. The sequence goes on from CM061059.1 coordinate 19,007,226, forward strand.
GTGAGATAAAAAAAATTTCAGTAGGTAACCTGCAGGTTGTTAAGTCGTTTGACAATAAACAAAATGTATTATTACGAACCGGACTCTTCAGTCATTTCATAAATTTATATTGCCCAATAGATCCGTCGATCCTTAACCCGAAGGTTTAAAGGCACTATTGATCTGAAGACCAATAGTAGTGAGTACATAAGACTCAGTGAGCACATAAGGCTCTGGCCCGATAGACCCGTCGGTCTAATTGGCCACTTAGATCCGAAGATCCGAAATAATAGTAACTTATTGGTTAATATAATAAATACAATTGCATATACCAACAGACGACAAAACATTTACAACTGCACCGCAGATAATGTTACCCACCTTGTAACTTTACAGATTAGTTAGAACTGTCTCTGGAATTCTTTGAAAATTAAAGCTTAAAGGGACGTCTCGAGTCACTGGTCCGTAGCACTTTACCTAGCACATTTTCCTGAATATTTATTTTGCTATAATTGGATAAATAATAGAATAATAGGAAGGATTATATAATTACTTACTTCTTGGTGAAATTCTTGAGGAAAAGACATTGATGAAGGGAACGATGATGAAGTAATTAAGGAAAATTGAGATGATTTTGATAGAGAAATTTTGCAAAGCATATTGTACTTATAAGGTTGCTAATTTGGATGACTAATGAAGGCTATATTCTAGGTGATGATTAAGCAAGCCTATATTTAATTTAGGCTTGGGTGTTGGCAAATTCTTATGACATTATTAAGTTGTGGTGAAAGAAAAGTTTGCCACCTCCTTTGTTAAGTGGGCTTCGGCCACTTTGAAGAAAAAGAAAAAAAAAAAATGTAAGAAGGCTTATTAATTATTATTATTATTATTATGATTATGATTATTATGCGTGTACCACATATGTAGTTCATTTATTGATTTTAATATTTCAACCATTCATAACCTCTAATTAAGTATTTAACTAAGTAAATTTGAGGTATTAATTAGCCTTTTAAAATTAGTCCCTTAATATAAAAATAAAAATTTTGATCCACATAAATTTTAATTTAACTATTTATAGATTGTACTTAAGTTGCATTGCTTATAATTAAGTTTCGAACCTTTTTATTTTATAATGTGCTAGGAGTACTTACGAATTCAAAGAGTTCATTCCAAATCCCTAAAAATATTATTTCTTGAAAGTACTTTGAAATTAATGCAACAATAAAATTTTAATTTATAAATAACTTATTAAATTATGAGATAAAAAAATGCACTTGGGTATTACATCCTACCCCGTTAAAAAAAAATTTCGTCTTCGAAATTTTACTTACCTAATTTCTCAGGCATTGTGGGTATTTTTCTAAAATCTCATCAGATGAGATTTTAGAAAAATACCCACAATGCCTGAGAAATTAGTTAAGTAAAATTTCGAGGACGGATTTTTTTTAAGGGGAGTAGGATGTAATACCTCAGTGCATTTTTTTATCTCATAATTTAATAAGTTATTTATAAATTAAAATTTTATTGTTGCATTAATTTCAAATTTTAGTACTTTCAAGAAATAATATTTTTAGGCATTTGGAACGAACTCTTTGGATTCGGAAGCACTCCTAGCACATTATAAAATAAAAATGTTCGAAACTTAATTATAAGCAATGCAACTTAAGTACAATCTATAAATAGTTAAATTGAAATTTATGTGGATCAAAATTTTGTTTTTATAATAAGGGACTAATTTTAGAAGGCTAATTAATACCTCAAATTTACTTAGTTAAATACTTAATTAGAGGTTATGAATGGTTAAAATATTAAAATCAATAAATGAACTACATATGTGCTACACGCATAATAATAATAATAATAATAATAATAATAATAATAATAATAATAATAATAATAATAATAATAATAATAATAATAATAATCGAGGAGGTGGAAACTTCAGATCATCTTTTTCTCAATTGCAAAGGTACATCAATAATCTGGTACAAAGTTTTCCATTGGCTTGGTGTTTCATCAGTTTTGCATGGCAAGATAGGAGAGCAATTTATTCAATTTTCTACATGTCATCTGGGAAAAAAAGGAAGGATTGTGGCTGTTTGTGTTTGGATTTGTGTGGTTTGGCTCATTTGGAAGGAGAGAAATAATCTTATTTTCGAAAATTTGGAGTTCATAATTGACAAAGTGGTGGACGAGTTGAAGGCAAGACTGTGGAGTTGGCTATCGATTTATTATCCTGATATTGGTTCACATGTATATTCTGATTGGCTTGAAAATCCTAGAGTAGTTTTGAATTGTTGAGGAATGTTCTAACTTGTAAATATGGGGTATTTCTTATACCCAACACTTTTATTCTAATATATAAAATTTTTCCTGATAAAAAAAAAAAAAAAAAAAAATAATAATAATAATTAATAAACCTTCTTACATTTTTTTCGCAATAGTTTCACGGCTTTTATTATAGATATTATTGATAGTTTTGAGTCAGTCCTTGCTTCACGGAATGTGAAACATTGACCATTACCCTTCTCAAAATCTATTTTTTAGTCCGCGCATCTTATGATGGCTTTATTCTTTGTTAGCCAATCTATGCACAGTATTGCGTCGAAGTTCTTCATTCGTAAAAGGTGGAGGGTGGCGCGTGTCGTATACCCATCCAAATCCAGCTCAACATCATTCACTTGCCCTTGGACTTTTATCGTATCCCCAGACAGAATACTTACATTTAATGTTTCCCCTTTTTCTACTTTTAGTCCCAATTTAGTTCTAAAATTCTCAGACATAAAAGAATGAGATGCTCCAGTATCGAAGAGAACATATGCGGGATTATTGAATATTTTTATCATACTTGTCCTGGTCTCATTTTCCACTGCCTCCTCTGCACCTCCATTCTCTTCCTCCAGTATTGCATTTACTTGGACCCTTCCTCTGTGTCCTTGGGCAGGAGTCTTCCTCTTCTAAGGTGCGATAAATTGATTATTTCTTCCTGGTAATGGTCCTGGTTGTAAGTTTCTTGCTTGCATTCCATTGTCTGGTAATGGTCCTGGTTGTAAGTTTCTTGCTTGCATTCCATTGCCTGGTGGTTCTGGACATTCTGTAACCCGATGCCCTGGTTTATGGCAACGGTAGCAGACTCCTTTTCCATACAGCCATTTCCTTGTGTGGTTTTTGCCACAATCGTCATATAGTTGTATCGATCCTGGCTTTGCAGCGATGGCCACTTGATTTCTTTTGGCAGGAGGTTGGAAACGATTTCTTTTATTTGGTTGCCATCTCTTTTTGGTCGACATTTCCTGGGGCTTTTGTTCATACTCCAGCCCCTGGTTGATAGAGACAGTTAGAGCTCTATCAAAGACTTCATTATACTGAGGTAATTTCAATCCACAGATAATTCCTCCAATCTCAGGACGCAAGCCTCTTTCAAATCTCCTAGTCTTTCTCTCATCCGTATTCACTAGGTGAGTTGCACATATCTGGATAAGTGGTTAAAACGACGCTCATATTCTGTCACAGTGAGTGTTCCTTGTTTAAGTTTCACAAATTCCAATTCTTTTTGGTCTCTTAGGGTCTGTGGAAAATAACGCTATAGAATGGCTTTCTTAAAATTATCCCAGTCATTGCACGTCTCTCTTCCAACATCAAAGTGCGCTCATATGCTTCCCACCAGTGGGCGGCATCCTCCATTAACTGGAACTGAGCGCAGGAAACCTTCTGTGCCTCAATTATTTCCATAAGAGGGTAAATTCTCTCAATTTCAGCTAGCCACTCCTCAGTGGCCACAACCCTTCATTTTCTTTAAAACGCGGTGGCTAAAAATGCCTGAATTATTTTACAACATCGTTAATTCTTGGCCCATTTTCAGGGATATATATATATATATATATATATATATATATATATATATATATTATTTCATTTGACAAATTTATTAATATATATGTATTGGGGATCGGTGTTCACAGTAGCTACCGAAGGTAAAGTAATAATAATAATGATGAAATAAATTTATTTATGTTGAAGTGGTAAAAGCTAGATATTACTTTATTTAAAATTTATTTGTATGCACTTTTCCGTACTTATTTAAAATTTGTTTTCCTTTTCTTTCATGTTCTGTAGTTAGATGTATTTTGGGGGAATAGGAGGATTCTTCGTACCACCCTTAGTGCCATATACCATTCAATACCAGGAGGCGAATCAGATCGAACACGAGCCAATCGCGCAATACGTCTTTAGGGTGATTGAGCTTAGAACCCTGGCAGGTTATGAAGGCTATATAGATTCTGACGTGCATGCAGCACAATTACCAAGGGATGGAGTAGTCACATGCTAGAAGGAAGTGGCTCGAGAAGTCTTTGATTAGCTGGTAGATGCAAATTCACAAAAAGGGATAAATATCGACTATGACCAGTTCACTAGACGATTGATATGGGCCATTGAAGACAAGGTAAGATTCCAACAATTGGCAGATGACCATGAGAATCAAGCAAATGGTCGAGAAGGGAGGGCAGCTATCCTGGAACAGGAAGCAACCGAGTTCTATCGACGAGGAAATGCCAGTAAACGGCGAGCAACTGAGGAACGAAGGTTGGCAAAAAAGGATAGAGAGGCAGCACGAATGCACCGAGAAGAAGCAGGTTTACCAGGAGGACCCGTAGAGTCTGACCCCTCCGAGGAACATCGCCTTTTTTATGTCGAATCCGCAGCAGGAGGAGATCATAGGGTTAGGTTTTTTCTAACTCGCTTGGACGACGATAACCAGGAGGGACAAGACGAGTGTGATGGACCACTACCTAATAAGGACGAGGCTGGACCAAGCCAACCACCGACAGAAGAGGGATGAGAGGACCATAGAGCTCTTTTATAAGATAGTATGATGATATTAGAACTACTAACAAAAAAAAATTGTGTAGTTGAATCTCATTTTGTATAGGGAGGTCTCAAATTTACTAGTATGACAATATTAGAACTTTTGGACCTCATTTTGTATAGGGAGGTCTCAGATTTACTAGACTTATACCCATATTTTCCCCATATAGGCATAAAGTCTCTTAAATGCATATATATTAATATATGTACTAACTATCGTTTTTAATATTTTAAATTAATATAGTTTTTTTCCACTGAAAAAAATACTACTAAAGTAGTAAGCGGTGTATGTTAAATATTTATTTTCGCAGTTTACTCATCTACAAGTAAAATTGCATTATTTTATCCATTTTTTTAACTTAATTATTACTTTTATTATATGTTGACATATTTTCTAGAATAATACAACCTATCACGAATACTAAACGATAGGAGTGATAGGTGACTACATTGTCTATAAGCAATAAGTAATAACAAAATTCTACTTTATCTTACCTATACAATGTAATATTTTCTTTAGTCTACTAACATGGCGCCATAGGGACGACCACGAGAAAATCAGGGAGCACCAAGAGAGATGCCTCAAGGATCATTCGAACAAGAGCAACCAGCTCCAGGAGACGCAGGCTCAGGGGCAGATATGGCTAGAGAATTTTTTAACTCACTACACTTGTCGAATGCATGAGAATGTAGACCTATTTATATTACCTCGAGAAAGGCTTAGAGACTTCCTAAAATCTCTTCCTCACCTGCATCATGTCTTAGGCATGATCGTACTTCTTCTCCATGAATCTTGTATATCTAATTTTATCTAGAAATTTGCTATCAAATATTTGGAGAGATGAGAGAGAGCGTCTAGAGAGAGAGAGAGTTTCCGGGGGGCGGGGTGTGCGTAACCTTTCCGAGTGACCTCCGATGAGGCAGATACCATTTCCCTCGAACTGTAAGCCTTCATAACATAGTTTTAGGAATAAGGATAGATCGGTTGATTGGAGAAATACCTTCTAGAGAGCTAATGTGACCACGAAAGGTATTATGACTTTCTATGTCTGGAACATTCCCATGATGGGTAATGGCCAGTTTCTAAAACAAACATTGGCCGCGAAAGGAGATATGACAGATTTCTTCATTCCAGCAAAAACTAATAGGACAGGAGAAAAGTTTGGTTTTGTTCGTTACAGGAATGTTAGAAACGTCGAAAGTTTGGCACGCAGACTGGATGATATTTGGATCGGCTCCTATAAAATTAGACTTAAGATTGCTAAATTTTGAATAGGTGATATTGCTCCACGAGAGAAGGAGCGTCCACATCGGGCACCTCCAAGACGCCATCAGATCCCCCGTCCTAGTTGGAGATCGGAAAATATTTCTTATGCGGAGGCTATGACAAATCGTTTGAAGGCTGCTAATCAGAATAATATGAAATTTGTCTCTGATAAGCAGAGCTGCTTATCTTTCTCGACATGCAGCGATGATAATGCCTGGCTTATAGGTTCCCTATTATGCAATATTAAGGGTTTGCTATCGTAGTTTTGTCATGGTTATGAAATTCAACAAAAGGCAAAGGAGTTTGGTAATATTACCTATCTTGGAGGCGATATTTTACTTCTCTCAAATATGGAGGGTGGTAATATTCCGGTCCATTCACCCTCTTTCAAATTGTGGTCATCTAAATGGTTTGATTACATGGGTGACTTGAATAAGGAGGACTTAAACTACAAAAGGAGGGTTATCTGGACTCTTTAGCACGGGATTCCTCCAAAATCCTGGTGTCCGAGATTTTTTAAGTTATTGGCGTCCAAATTTGGTTCTATTCTGCTCTTTGATGAAGATACCTCCGCAAAGAAGAATCTCAGTAGGGCTCGAATCTTATTGAGAACTTCACTTCCAAGTCTTCCACAAGCTGGAGTCAGTGTTAACATTGATGGGAAAATTCATATCATCAAGATTTCCAAAGAACAGGAGTTCCCGGTGGTGGCGCCGCCGTCCGGAAATGTGGCCATGTTTTCCAGTTCTGTCGCTCAAAATCCCCCTCCAAGAGTCTTGGAAGCTGGAAAGACGCCAGTTTTAAACTCGCCAATCACAAAAAAGAATGTTATCGAAATGGTTTTTGATACGCTGGTGTTGGGAGAAGTTTTTCTCCTAGGAAATCTCAGCACTCCAACAATCGTGAGGTGGATAATGAATGTCGGTTGTCGGGGGCCCCACGTACATCTCCAATTCGGATTTTACCTAGAGGGTCTTTCCTTGGGGCGGTGGAATCCACAAACAGGCTTGATAATAAAAAGTCCATAGATTTAAATAAGTCTACCCAAGTGGAATATCCAACTTTAAGTATTTCTTTTGCCGTCTTGGGCCAGCGCAGGAAATCTGGCCCAAATAACTCCTCTATTGCCCCACAATCGTCTTCTGCTGATCCACAAAAATCTGTTGTGCAAAACGTGAATTCCCCAAGTCGGCAGAGACAATCCCTTGTCGCTTCCATAGCCTCGACGTCCTCTTCTCCTTCTCCTTCGGTGAATAATAGAGACGTGGGAATAGAGCTTGATCATTCCATGGAATCTGATCAGAAAAATTTTAAAAATGCAAAAGAGGCAATTGCAACCTGGAATTTGGGGAAAAGTCTGGGTATGGTGGGGAAGGAGAGTGATGTTGAAGTGACAGGCAAAATTGAAGACCTCATTGTTCAGGACACCAGGAATCAGAAATTATCAAGGGGTAAAGGCAAGAAAGAGAAAATGAGATCTTCCTCAAAGTCTAAATAATTGTGGTAAGCTACAACGTGAGGGGCCTTGGCCGTTGGGAGAAGAGGAAAGGCGTCAAAGAAATTGTGAGAAGGGTGAAGACTGACGTCTGTTGTCTTCAGGAAACGAAATTGGAGTTGGTAAACAGACGAATCATTAATTCCATTTGGTGGAAGACGCCGTTTGATTGGGAGTTTGCGAAGTCAGAGGGCAATTCTGGAGGCCTAATTTATGTATGGAATACAACAATCTTTCAAAAGGTTAGTTCATGGCATACTAAGGAGCTTCTTGTAGTAAATGGTTTTTTGATCAAGGATGGAAAAAATTGCTCGATTATAAATGTTTATGCTCCAAACTTCGCTTCCCTTCGATTAGTATTATGGGATCAGTTTGATTGCAGCTTTTTCGTGTAAGTATATTTAAGACCCAATCAAGTTATCGAACCCAAAGGAACTATGTCGAGCTAGGATCCCTAAAGCTAAGAGTTGGCATGGTATTATAGAGTCGGGCTCGGGTATTCGAAATTAAATCTAAATTAATCACTAAAAATAATAATAAGATGATAAATATGAGAAAAATGTGTTCGGGTGCAAATCACCAAGGAATCCTTAATTATGAATCACAAATGATCGGGGTTTCAATTAACGAGGGATAATAGGAGCTATCTAGCCAAGAATCACATATCAACCGTACTGGATAAGCCTAGGTTTAATACATCAAATGTGCACGTAAGATAGTTTAGAGACGACACCCTAAGTCTCATCACTTAATCACAAGAAATAAATTCAAACAATTAACGTATTCTAATGTAGGTTCTAATGAAAATTAACCAAGTCTCCTTGCGTTAATCCAATATTGAATTCAATCACAAAACTAAACCTAACACCTAAGAATCAATTTAATAAACCAAATCTCTTTGCGCAAATTAAATCAATTAACAAAGGATCAAGACCTAATCTAGCAATTAAATCATACAAATCACAATAGAATAATTAATCACCTCTACAATTGAAACACCCAATCACATGATCATCAAAATTAATTCACCCAAGGATCATCACACCCAAACACAAAAGGAATTTAGCCAATCATCATGAATTCAAGAAAACCCATGAAAATTGAAAGAATTGAGAGGGAAGAATGCATAATAATTGAGAAATAATCCACTATTAATTAAAAGAATGAGGTTTGATGTCACCTTGAATGTGTTGAATACTTGAATCAATCCAAAATCTAAACCTAATTTGCAAGAAATTGTAAAGAAATTCAAGAAACCTATACTATGTGTGATTGTGTGTTTTCTTCTCTCCCAAGGCTAAAACTGCTACCCTAATTCTAATCTCCGCTCCTTTCTTTTCTAATCTGCTCTCCCTTTCTAATCTGTTTCTGTTGCTTTTAAAAAAACGTATTTCTGAAAATCTCGCTCCTCGAGTCGAGGCTCAGCCCTCGACTCGAGGGATCTCATTTTTCCACCGCCCTCGACTCGAGGCTCCTCCCTCGAGTCGAGGAATCTGATTTTCTTGCATCTTCTCTCTCCAGCGTATCCCTCGACTCGAGGGATTCTTCCCCTTGACCTGTGCTCGAGACCAGGGATTTTTTACGAGAAATACTCCGCCTCCGACCCCCGTTTTCGTCCGGTATGTTCGTCTCTTCATTCTAAGACTGCCGGTACTCTCGGTTTGGCCAAATTCCACCGATTTACCTGTAAAACGAACAAAATACCTCAAGTGATACTTTTTAGGCAAAATAGTGATACTCTACACATTTAAGCACAAAACTAATATTTTTATCACTTTTTGCACTAAATTAAGCCCCAAAAACATGTATCACTTCTCTCCAATCACAGTTGAGCAATTTAGTCAACCAAATGCATGATTATTACTTATGTTTAATAGGGGATTTCAATGTAATCCGCTCTGTGCAAGAGAGAATGGGGCGTGGAGATAGTTGGAATAGAAGTGATATACTGAGCTTTGATAACTTTATTAAAGGATGTAACTTAATTGATATCAAATTGTTGGGGAGGTTCTTCACTTGGTATAGACCAAATAGTACATGCAAAGGTCGTCTTAATAGAATGCTGGTAAATACATTATGGATTAATAAATGGCCAAATACAAAGCTTAAGGGGGCACGTCGCACACTTTCTGATGACTGCCCTATTTATGTGGAGTCGGCTTGTAAAGATTAGGGACCTAAGCCCTTTACATTCTTCAATTATTAGATGAGTCGTTGAGGCAAAATGGAACCCTCTCAACATCAGGGGGTGGGGTGCTTTTGTTCTTAAAGAGAAGCTCAAATCTCTTAAAGGGGAATTGAAAACCTGTAAAAATGAAGTTTTTGGTGCCTTAGAAAAATCCATCGAGGACAAGAAATCTGAGTTTGAGAGATTGGATTTATTAGACGATACATTTGGGCTCGATGAGGAGGAAGCTTGCAAGAAGGAACAGGCTATTGAGTCTCTCGTTAAAGAGTTGAGTTGGAAGGAGGCACAACTTTTTCCAGAAATCTTGAATCAAATGGATTAAGGAGGGGGATGTTAACTCAGGCTTCTTTCACAAATGGATTAACTTAAGTGTTGTGAGAGAGATTATGGGCTTCGGCCCAACTAAGAACCGGCTCAGCCCATGGGCAGGCCCATTCCCCCCACAGGCGGGTTAGAATCTCTGGGAAGTAACCGACCAGTCAGCACCGCCGAGCAGAGTAGCGCAGACCGAGCAAGGCTGTTCGGAGGAGCCGGATATGAAGACGCCCTGCGGCACACAAGTGGGACCGACCAGAGGAACCTCGGACCCAGCCACGACCATCTGAAGAACGCAGCCGAGCTGAGAACGGAGGCCGCGCTCCTCGGCTGTCAGAGAATCGCCCCTACAATAGGAATAAATCTCCCAACAGTGATCGCATTAAATGCGGACATTCCTTAGAATAGTAATAGTGTACCTTCTACCGCCGATGGCCTACCGAAAGCAGCCAAATATCACGTACGGCCGGAGCGGGCCGCCGCTATCTTTGTACATGGCCGTACATCCGGCATTAATTAAGGATCCATGCATTTAATGCATGGCCCCTAATTTCAGGGATTCTAGGGCAACATTTGAGTCCTATAAATACTGCCTCAGAGGCACAATAAAAGGATTACACAATCCACACTTTGCCTGGGCCTAAAAACCCAACAATCGCCGTCTTCTTTACTATTATCTCTGCATATGCATTTACTGATCCAATCATTCATATTAATGGCACTCTTCCACTCATAACTCAAGAATAACGATCAACACACGCATTTATCTAATTATTGTTGATCGGTAACCTCGTTAGCCACATCATCCAACCAATAATTACCGGTTACAACAATTGGCGCTAGAAGGAGGGTTTGTATCCTCAACCCAGAAAAATCACGACAGAATCATGACGAACTCGCCATTCACCACCCGGGGGGAGGGAGCCCATGCCGGGATCGATCCTCACGACGGCACGCATATTCCTGACCCTACAGTCCAGGGAGACGCGACGCCAGTCAGGGCCGGAGGCTTCATCGCCCCCATCCCCCTTCAGGAGTATCAAACCCCGCAATGTATACGGATCGATAAAAAGCAACTCCGTGCCCGGGCAAGGAGCTTGAGGTGGCGAATCCCGAACCCCCGGTGGCTCGCAAGAAGGCGAAGAAAGGGAAAAGAAAGGCGGTGGAGCGGGCCGCGAGTCGATCTCCCCAAGGGTCCCGATCCGTTTTCGAACGACTCGGTTCTTCCCGCCAACTTGATTTTGAATCAGATTCTGAGTCGGTGACCAAGGCGCCCGCCAAGGCGCAGTCTGAGCGGCGCGCTCCGGCTCCCAGTGCGCCGATCCCCCAGCAGGAGAGGAGGGCATCGGTTATGGATCGACTGGGTCCAGCCCCGGTTTCGGTACATGACCGACTCGGACCGTATCCTCTCACCCGCACCGAGCCGGTTAAGGATCCGCGTGATTCCCTACTTGCCGCCATGCAGAAAAAGATTGACGAGATGGCCGAAAAGATCGGCTCTAGGGATAGCTCTTCGAAAAAATCCCATGCGAATGAGCCACTGTCAGTGGAGATCGAAGAAGCTCCAGTCCAACCTAAGATTCTTCCCCCTCAAACCCCAGTATACGAGGGAAAGACAGATCCGGAGACTCATCTGAGCAAGTATAAGATCTACATGGTAGGCCGAGGAGCTTCGGACGCCACCAAATGCAGGCAGTTCCCGCTGACCCTGGGCGAGCTGGCCCATAAGTGGTGCGTGTCGCTCCCCGCTCGCTCGATCCATAACTTCGACGAGCTCAGCGAAAAGTTTACTTCCTACTTCGCCTCTAAAATCCCACGAGCTGAAAACCGACAGAGGTTGATGGGAATCCGCCAAGGCCGAACAAAGCCGGATGAAGCATACCTCGATAGGCTGGATGAAATATTGCTCACCGGGGAACCGGTAGGCGATGAGCTACAGCTCCACGCTGCCATAAGCGGACTTCGCCCGGACTCTCACATGTTCAGGCACATGACTAAGAAGTACCCGACCACTTATGCCGAATTCCGCCAACGGGCAGGTGATCTCATTACCCGCCAGAAGATAATTTCCCAGCGCCTGGGTGAGGTGGAGGCGGAGGGAGCAGCCGGCGAAGCGGGGAAACACCCCCCGACCAAGAAAGGACCGAGCGGCCAAAAGAGGGGCGGGAACAAGCGGGACTTCGGAACCTTCAAGAGGTTCGACGAAGCTCCCCTAAAATCAGAGGTGTTCCCGATCGTAAATGTGCTCGGCCAATCGCCTGCTCAGGTTTTTCACTCCATCCAGCACTCGGGTTTATTGCAGAAGCCCAAGCCGATCAAGCTAGACCCCTCTAAGCCGATTTCAGGCAAGTTCTGTGCATATCACGAATCTCCCGGTCACAATACCAGTCAGTGTCGCGATCTTCTCCGCCAGCTGTGGAAACTGTACGAGGAAAGAAAGCTTGACGCTTTCGTTAGAAAGCCTCCGCCCAGGGCAGACACCGAAGAGCGGCCTCCTCGCCGCCAGAGAACGAATTCCCCGGCCAGGGTAGCGGCAGTTGAGCAGCCCGCGGGTGAATCCGGCGATGACGAGCTCCCGCCCGCTCATGCAGGGGGCCGGATCAGCATGCTCCAGCAGGGCGGGAGCCTCGGCGGGCTGGTGGAGGTTTTCAGCCAGTCGAACCGGAAGAGAAAGGCCGAGATCAGGGCCATTGATAACATCAGCCTAGTCAATTTCCCTCTAGAGCCGGCCATCCTGAAGTCCACCGTGCTCAGCTTCTCCAACGCCGACAGGGAAGGCATCCTTTGCCCGAAGAACGATGCACTCGTGATCTCCTCCACCATCCTCGGGATGACAGTCGACAGGATTTTGGTCGACAACGGGAGTTTCTGCAATCTGATCTTCAAGTCGGCGCTGGACCAAATGGGAAATCTGACGAAGTATATCAAGCCCTATGACTTGCAGCTGCGCGGATTCGGAGACATGGTCGTAAATGCTTACGGGAAGATCAAGCTGACGGTGGAACTTGTTGACCACAAGGATGAGAAGGTTAGGATTACTAGGCCAGTAGACTTTGTAATTGTGGACCAGCCGAACATGTATAACGGCTTCTTTGGTCGACCTTTCTTTGAAACTTTTGAGGCGGTCGCCTCTTCTTTCTTTTATTGTATCAAATTTCCCACTTCCGAGGGAAACGTGGGAACTGTAAAAGGCGACCAGAAAATGGCAAGAAAGTGTTTGAACTACCCTAGTCCAAATTTATTTTCTGCTTTTTTAGATTTAAATTGTAATACCATTCACAAGGCAAGTTCCTCCGAGACCGACCAAGGCCCAATGCAGATGGAAGTCGACCGAGTCGACGACCAGGACTTGGAGCCCCGCCTGGGCTTCGAACCGCAATGGCTAGACCTCGACCCAAGGGGCAACCCCAAAGACCCCGAGGGGCAGAGGCTCAAAAGGACCGCGCCGGTCGAGGAACTTGAATATATTCAAGTCGACCTACGCCGACCAGAGTTAGAAGTTGCTATTGGCTCGAAAGTCCCTTCAGAAATGCGGGAAGAAATAATTAGCTTTTTGAGGGAAAGCGTGGATGTTTTCGCTTGGTCTCATCAGGACATGGTCGGTATCGACCCCAAGCATGCCTGCCATCACCTGAAAATCGACCCTAAGAAAAAACCAGTCTCGCAGAAGAGGAGAAAATTCGGGCCAGAGAAATACGCGGCTTTGGCAGAAGAGGTTAAGAAGCTGCTCGACAATAAGCTAATAGAGCAGGCCGAGGACGAACCTCAATGGATGGCCAACGCCGTGTTGGTGAAAAAATCGAATGGCTCCTAGGGGTTGTGCATCGACTTCACGGACCTCAATGCAGCGTGCCCAAAAGACCATTTCCCAATGCCACATATCGATCACCTGGTCGACAACACTGCGGGGCACGAAATGATGTCGTTCATGGACGCCTTTGCGGGGTACCATCAAATACCGATGGCGGTGGAGGATATCAAACACACCTCCTTCCTTACAGAGAAGAATGTCTACTCATGGTTGAGAATGCCTTTCGGCCTGAAAAACGCAGGGGCAACCTACCAAAGGCTGGTCAACAAGATGTTTGTCGAGCAGATCGGCAAAACAATGGAAGTCTACATCGACGACATAGTGGTGAAGAGCCTAAAGAAAGAAGACCACCTGCGGGATCTCAACGAGGCATTCTCAATTTTGAGGGAATATAACATGAAACTTAACCCGAAGAAGTGCAGCTTCGGGGTCGGGTTAGGGAAGTTCCTCGGCCACATAGTAAGTCGGAGGGGAATAGAGGCGAACCCCGCGCAGATAAAGGTCATCCTAGACATGGACGAACCCAAGAACATGAAGCAGGTACAGCGCCTGACGGGCTGTCTGGCGGCCCTCAACAGATTCATACCCCGCCTCGGAGACAAGAGCAAACCTTTCTTCTCCACCATCAAGAAAGGGAAGTTCTCCTAGGGGAGGGAGAGCAGGGAGGCCTTTCAGAAGGTTAAGGAATGCCTGGCTAGCCCCCAAATCCTTTCCAAACCAGTTCCGGGCGAAAAGCTCTTTTTATATCTAGCAGCCTTGGATTCAGCTCTCAGCGCCGTCCTAGTCCGGGCTGAGGGGTAGCAGCATCTCCCGATATATTTCATCAGCCAGGTACTGCACGACGCTGAACTCAGATATACTCCCCTGGAAAAGCTAGCATATGCGTTAGTAATGAGCGTGAGAAAGTTGAGGGCTTACTTTTTTGACCACCAAGTCGAAGTCCTCACAACCCTCCCGCTCAGACAAGTGCTACATCGGCCGGACACAAGCGGTCGACTCCTAAAATGGTCGCTGGAGATAGCCCAATACGGGATAATTTACTCCCCTCGAACAGCAATCAAGGGGCAGGCCCTGGCGGATTTCTTGGTCGAGCTGACTTTTCCCCCTGATCCGACCAGAGTAAACTTCCCTCCTTGGAGATTATACGTCGACGGATCATCCACGTCTTCCTGCTCGGGGGCCGGGATTGTATTGATTGGCCCCGAGGGCCAATGCTTCACAAACGCGGTCCAATTTGACTTCCCTGCCACAAACAATGAGGCCGAGTACGAGGCCCTGGTCGGGGGTCTTGAGCTCGCCGAAGCCATGGGAGCCCGACGACTGCATATTTTCATGGATTCGCTGCTCGTAGTGAACCAGGTTAAAGGGGAGTTCGAGGCGAGGGGAGAGCAGATGGCGAAATATCTAGAGATAGTGGCAGCCATGTGTGGGAAACTCCAACAAGTGCTCATCGAGCAAATCCCGAGGGAGCAGAATTCCCAGGCCGATGCATTGTCCAAATTGGCAACCTCCGAAGGGGCGGCCGACATGACCAATATTGTTCTAACAAGGCAGCTCCATTCGGCGATTCATAGTCAGTCAATCAACATGGTTGGGGAAGAGGAAGAAAACTGGATGACCCCAATCGTGGCCTACCTCAAGAGTGGGACTTTGCCAGAGGATAGGGTTCTAGCCAAACAGCTCGAGCTTAGGGCGGCGAGGTATACCCTAATTGATAACGTACTTTATAAGCGAAGTTTCTTCCTCCCGTTACTTAAATGCATCACGCCCGAGCAAGGGCAAGTAGTTTTGGCGGACATTCACGAAGGAATCTGCGGGAACCACGCCGGAGGACAAGCGCTCGCCCACAAGGCGATGAGGCAAGGCTACTACTGGCTCACCCTCAGGAGGGATGCAATCACATACGCTAAGGCGTGCCGCAAATGTCAACTGATGGCACCGAGCATCAGGTCGGCCCCCGAACAGCTGAAATCCATCTACAGTCCTTGGCCATTTGCTCAATGGGGCATCGACCTGATAGGTCCTCTCCCGACTGCTCCCGGAGGCTGCAAGTACGCCGTGGTCGCCGTCGACTACTTCACGAAATGGGCAGAAGCTGAGCCCCTGAATAAGATCGACCAGCGGCAGATCATCAAGTTTATATGGAAAAACATCATTTGTCGTTTCGGTCTTCCCCACGCCATCGCTTCTGATAATGGGAAACAGTTCGATGGTTTGGAAATCACGGAGTTTTGTGAGAGGTGGAAGATTAAAAGATTGTTCTCCACTCCATATCACCCGCAATCCAATGGCCAGGTGGAGGCGGTTAACAAGATTTTGAAACACATCTTGAAGACCAAACTGGAGGATAAAAAGGGAAACTGGGCAAGCTGCCTACCCGACGTCCTCTGGGCATATAGAACTACCATAAGAAACTCCACAGGGGAGACCCCGTTCGCCCTAGCCTTCGGCACCGAGGCAGTCATACCATCGGAAATTGCCGTCCCAACATTGAGAACCTCCACTCCGATCTCCGACATTAATGACGAGGCCCGAAGAATGGATCTTGACGTGCTCGAGGAGCGAAGACTCATTTCAATGCATAGGAATGCGGCATACAAGCAGCGCTCTGAAAAATACTACAACTCCAAGGTTAAGGTCCGCCAGTTCCAGGTCGGCGAACTAGTCCTCAAGAAGGTCCTCGGCCCCAGCCAAGGAGTTTTCGGCCCCAATTGGGAAGGCCCATTCAGAATATCTAAATGGCTATCCGGCGGAGCCTACGAGTTAGAGCATCTTGACGGCACACCGGACCAATACCCGTGGAACGCATGCCACCTCAGAAAATACCACCAATAGCTGGTCGGGTAGGTCAGTAGGAAAATCTTGTACCTCTCAAATGTAATAGTTGTAGAATTGATGAATAAATTCGGTTTATCATCTCAAATCTTCCAAAGTTACAAGTCTTTCCGATCCACCCGACCACAGCTCGCGAGTGGACACTGACTCCACAAGCCTTGTGAACGAGCAAGAACCTATCACAAGCAAGGGGGCACACCACCCCCAAATCCTCGTTACGAGCTCTGGCTACGGCCGAGGTCAACGGGCAACATTGCCTTCGAGGTATCCCGATTCCTATGAGTTTCGGGCGTTCGAGCCCTGACACGTGACCGGCTCACGTAGGGCAAGACCCGCATGTGTGCAAAGTCACGATAGGGCAAATGAGCTCGAGCGGTCTCTAATCCCTCAAAGAGCACAACTCAATAAGTCGTAGAAACCGACCGACCACCATGGCAGGGCGGGCGCGAAGCTCAAACACCCTGCCGAGCAGATTCTGCTGATCGGAGAAATTTTTCGCGAAAATTTTTCTAACTTTAAAAGCCGAGCCTCGCCTCGGAGGCCGAGCAGATTCTGCTGATCGGAGAAATTTTTCACAAAAATTTTTCTAACTTTAAAAGCCGAGCCTCGCCTTGGGGGCCGGGCAGAACCACCTTATTTTATTTCCTACTCGATCTATTTTTCTAAGTATCTAATAAACAGGTAAGGACGGAAAAATACCACAAGATAGTAAAGACAATTTTACGGTCAAAGGGTGGCCGGAGTCAACCATACATCCAGTATTGTCGAGTACAGAAAACAGTAAATGAAGGCGAGAAATGAAGAGATGCAGATTTCATTAATTACAAAGGGGCGGCCATTGGCCGAGTACAGAAGTCCTAAACCCTAAACCCTAAACCAAAAGAAAAACAAGAATTACAACCGCAGCGGGGGAATCCAAAATATCGCTTGGAATTCAAGGTATCTATTAAAAAGAAAGATCAGCCGCTGTGGGAGAGTCCAAAATATCTCTTGGAGCTCAAAGTATCTATCAAAAAGGAAGACCAGCCGCCGCGGGGGAATCCAAAATATCGCTTGGAGCTCAAGGTTTCTATTAAAAAGGGAGATTAACGGCAGCAACGGGAACGAGAGTTTAAAGTATCCCTCACTCCTCCAAAGAGCCCCATCTCCCGAGCGATCCCCCACACCGGTCCCCCGCCAACTTGCTCGCCCGCCGAAGGCGCGTCTCCCCAAAGAAGCTTTCCCCATGCCTTCACTGGTCCACCGCAGATCCTCGGGAGATGCTTCACGGGGAGGAGCAGCCGGTCCCCGCGAGGATACCAGAGAGATCAACACCCAACTCCACCAGTCTTTGATCGGAACATGAAAATCGGGGTGAAGAGGGTGCTGCTCGGCATAAGCCCTAAACGGCTCTCGAGGTGGGCGGACGGCACATTTTCCTCCGACTCGTGCGGATGGCCTCGCGAATGCCATGTAATAGGCAAACTCCGATACCGCAGCCGACATCCTCATAGGGATTGAACTCAAGCTCTCCCCTCTCCGCCTCGGCAGTCCCTTCCTCCAGGGCGGCTATTCGGCGCCGGGCTTCCACCAGGTCCCGGACAGTCTCCTCGGAGGCCCGAAGCTGGCTCTCAAGGCTGGTAATTCGGTCGTCAGCCCGGCGAGCCTGATTCCGGGCCTCCTCGGCAAAGGACTGCACGTCCAGGAGGCTGGCCTTCAACCTCTCCAGCTCCCGAGCGGCCACCTCCTGCGCCTCGGTCCTCCCCCTGTTCAAGCCCTCGAGCAGGGCAGCAGCAGCAGCGGCCCTCCTTGGCCCGGCCGGCCTCGGCCTCCTGTTCCCGGAGGGCCCCCTCCAACTCCACCACCCGAGCGGCCAGGGACTCCATCTCCCCCAACCGCCTTTCCAGAGCCTCTGCTCGGTGGAGGGACCCGACAGCCCGGGCCTCGGCCTCTTCCAGGGCCTTCCTGGCCGTCTCCGCACGGGCCCGGTCGGCAGCAGCCTGGCGGACCTCCTCATCTCGCTCCAGGCCGGCCCTCTCAGCCATAACCAGGGCCTGGGCCGCCAGCATTTGGACGGCCACTACGCTGCTCGCCCGGGGGAAAGTGGCCACGGCCTCCAAATCCTGGTTCCAGGCCGCGGGAATATCTCTGATAGCCAACTGGAGGTGGGCCGGGAGAGCAGATACGTCCCCAGCCGTCCGAGAGGATAGGAAATTCAGCAGAATGTCCGGCTGGAAGACGTCCTCGGTAAACATCCTGAAACCAATTGTTCAAATCAATAATAGGATCGAGGAAAAAGAAAAAGTCGAGGAACACTTACTCCTCAAATCGACGCTGGTCGCGGCCCATCCAGGTCCGGTCGGAGGCGTACCTCTCGGAGTCAGGCAACGGAAGGCCTTCAGTAGAAACGGGGACAGCAGGGGCGACCGGCTCGAATCCCCCCTCAGGGCGGGGCGATGATGTCCCCTCCCCGGCAGAAACAGCTCTTCGCGGCCGCTTCAATGGGGGTTCTTGGCCCTCCTCCTCGGAGAGCTCCACCGGCCGGCCCGGAGTAGACCCAGCTGCAGCGCCGGAGGTCCCGGCCCCCGCCCCTTCTGAGGCCGGGGTTAGCGTGACATCCCCCCCGCTCGGGGCAGTCGGAAGCTCGGAAGCAGCGAGGGGGACGCTGCTGGCCACGGGGGTGGCCGGGACTCCCGAGGGTGGCGGGGTAGCCGCAGCAGGAGTTGGGACTGGCTCCCGGATGACCACCCCTCCAGCAGGGCGTGTTACCGCCTTCTTCGCTTTCCCGCGGCTCTTCCCCCTAGGAGCGCCAGCACGCCCGGCATTCGATCCACCAGTTCGGCGGGGCAGGAGGAGAATATGGGAAAGTCGGGTTCTGCAAGAAAAGAGAATTAGAGCCAGAGAACCTAAGGAAAGAACGAACAAATAGAGCAATACCTCGTCGGCCGAGATGCCGCGGAAAGCTGAATAGTCGGGCACAACGGCGGGCCCCGGACTTGCTGAGGGCGGCACAGTGGCGTTCGGAGGCTGGGACCAGCCGAAGCTTCTCCAAGACCAGACCGAAGTCAAAGTTCAGCTCTCCCTCCTTCGGGAACTGGTAATCTGCAAAACAGGGGAAAGAAATTAGATCAGTCCTTCTCGGCTCGTAAGCTATGGGGCAAGCTCACCTTTCTTTTTCTCTCGAAAGGAGGTGGGGACCAGGACTTCCTGGGGAGGGGAACCAATCGCAGACCTCCACGCCCCAGAAACCCAAAACCATCTCGTTTTCCAGTCCTTCTCGATCGAAGTGATCCCCAATCACGACCTTCTTCCGGCTCTTGACATAATAGAGCCCTCGGTTGGCCGCCCCGGGGGTCTTGTTGAGGCTCACCAGGTGGGTGATCTCCCCCGGGGTGGGGTGCCTGTAAAGTCTCAGACACCCCGTGAGGGTCATCAGCACAAACCCGAGCCACCCGCTCGGATGGATCTCGGAGGGGGCCACCTCCCGTGAAGTTGAGCAGGTGAGACACGTTGATGGGAAGGGGGAAGCGGAGCCCGGCGTTCATGATTTCCACATTAACAGCCACCATTCCCTCAGGAGGCTGGTCGGCCCTCTCGGTGGGATCGGGAGCGTAGAGGTGCACATCGAGCGGGATTCGCCAGTTCACCCTCAGCCTATCCAGATCGGCCTGGGAAATGGAGCTCATCCATTCCTCGGAGCTCACGGCCCAGGGTGAAGGCTGGGCAACCCGAATCAACCTCCTCGGCCGGTCGGAGGGATTGTAAGGATAGGCCTGCAGGTACGCCTTGAAATCGAATTCAATCTGAGGGCTAGCCAACTGATCCATAAACTCGGCCCACAGCTCGAACCCAGCTTCAACCTCACGGTTCCTCTCCTCAACCAGACGTCGGGCAATCTCCTCATTCGTCTCTTCCCTCCAGGCCCTATCCCCTTCGGCCAAAAGGACCCTTTCCTCTTCACCTCCATCGCCAGACCTCTCCCCTCCGTCACCAGACCTCTCCTCAACACGCTCGAGCCCCATCTCGACCACTAGGTCAGACAAGCCTTCGAAGGCCGAGTTTCCCGTCCCTTCGCGGGAAACGACCCCGGCAGAGGCCGCCACCGACGCCTCTCCAGCCTCCGCCTCGCCAGCCTGGCGGAAGACTCGCCCCAGTCCGTCTTCGTCAGTAGGCCCGACGCGACGGGACGACTCACCCCCGTCAACCCTTCCGACGGTCCTACCCCCGACACCGCGCGACCCAGAGGCACCACCGCGGGACCTCACCATCTCAACAGTAATCAAGTAAATGCAGAGAAAGAGAGGGGCGCTTTCAGTAGAAACTTACCAACAAGCCACGGACGAAGGAACGACCGCTAATCTCCGAAAATGATCTTTGACAGAAAGGGAACGCCTGAAGTCGATGGGGTGATCTTTAACTCAAAGGTCGAAAAGTTCTGTATAATGAAGCGGAACCGCTATTTATGAAAGGCGGGAGGGACCTGTGTGAAATTAACTTTTCAAATTTAGGGGCTAAAAAGAAATTTTTCGAGCGGGTTATGACCGTTTGATGTAACCGTGTCAGTAGCGCGTGCGGAACAAGCGCCATCATAGCCTACGCTCACGCGCGCATAGGCTACCTCCCGTAGACTCTTCACATTCTCGATAAGTCCCATCGCTTCCCGAGTACGCTACCCTCACCGTCGAGTCCCGAGAAGCTCCAGGCTAGCCCATCACACGGTGCCCTGCCCGATTCGGCGTCCCAGGTCGGTTGCTCGAAGTGTCGCCTCGGCCCCCGGACAAAGCCAAAGGCTAAGGCGAGGGGCAATTGTTGTGAGAGAGATTATGGGCTTCGGCCCAACTAAGAACCGGCTCAGCCCATGGGCAGGCCCATTCCCCCCACAGGCGGGTTAGAATCTCTGGGAAGTAACCGACCAGTCAGCACCGCCGAGCAGAGTAGCGCAGACCGAGCAAGGCTGTTCGGAGGAGCCGGATATGAAGACGCCCTGCGGCACACAAGTGGGACCGACCAGAGGAACCTCGGACCCAGCCACGATCATCTGAAGAACGCAGCCGAGCTGAGAACGGAGGCCGCGCGCCTCGGCTGTCAGAGAATCGCCCCTACAATAGGAATAAATCTCCCAACAGTGATCGCATTAAATGCGGACATTCCTTAGAATAGTAATAGTGTACCTTCGGCTGTCAGATGGCCTACCGAGCAGCCAATATCACGTACGGCCGGAGTGGGCCGTCGCTATCTTTGTACATGGCCGTACATCCGGCATTAATTAAGGATCCATGCATTTAATGCATGGCCCCTAATTTCAGGGATTCTAGGGCAACATTTGAGTCCTATAAATACTGCCTCAGAGGCACAATAAAAGGATTACACAATCCACACTTTGCCTGGGCCTAAAAACCCAGCAATCGCCGTCTTCTTTACTATTATCTCTGCATATGCATTTACTGATCCAATCATTCATATTAATGGCACTCTTCCACTCATAACTCAAGAATAACGATCAACACACGTACGATCTAATTATTGTTGACTGGTAACCTCGTTAGCCACATCATCCTACCAATAATTACCGGTTACAACATTAAGAGATTCAATTCTAATGAAATCACAGGCTTGTGGATTGACGACAATTGGGAAGAGTCAGTGGAGGGAATAAAAAACAGCATTTTCAATCACTTTAGGACTCACTTCTCGACTTCTCAAATGTCCAGGCCTGTCCTGGGCTCCTCTTTGTTCTCAAAACAAATCGATGAAGTTGAGAATTGTTTCCTTACAGCACCTTTCAGTGATGATGAAATTAAAAATGCGGTTTTGGTCTGTGGATTCGAACAGCAGCCCCGGCCAGGACTGTTACACCTTTGGATTTTTTAAAAGCAACTCGGGGTAAGTGAAAGATGATATTATTCGAATGGTACAATATTTTCACGCCAATGGCAAGCTGGTTCGGGGTCTCAACACGTCATTTATCTGTCTGGTACCGAAAAAATAGTCTCCACAGAAAATTGAAGACTTTCGTCCAATCTCGCTAATTGGTGGAGCCTACAAAATCAATTCGAAACTCCTCTCTGATCGGTTGAATAAAGTGATTGACTTGGTGTTGTTGGATAATCAATCAGCCTTCATTAAAGGAAGAAACATCATGGACAGCATAGTCATTCTCAATGAATCTATCGAGGAAGTAAAGAGGAATAAACTTGGGCGGTTACTATTCAAAGTGGACTTTGCAAAGGCCTTTGATTCAGTCGATTGACTCTATCTGGATTCTATCTTACAAGGGTTCAACTTCAGTGAGAGGTGGAGAAAGTGGATCAGACCATGCGTCGAATTAGCGTCGGCCTCTGTTCTTGTTAGTGGAAGTCCTAGCGGTGAATTTCCACTTTGTCGAGGGCTCAGGCAAGGTGATCCTCTTTCACCTTTCCTATTTATCCTAGCTATTGAAGGTCTGAGTTTGCTCACTTCCAAAGCCTGTGATGAAGGCTTTTTGAAATCGACACTCATTGGGAAGCGGAAGATAGCCATCTCACATCTTCAGTATGCGGATGATATGGTGTTCATTTGTGAGAAGGAGGAGGAAAATCTAAGAGTTATTAAACGAATCCTCCGGTTGTTTGAACTTATGTCGGGTTTACGGGTGAACTTCAATAAATGCAAATTGTTTGGCCTCAATATTTCTGAACAAGAGCTGAATGTGGGAGCTTCTTTAATGAATTGTGAGACTGGAAAAAGGCAGTTTGTTTATCTAGGAATGAAGATCAGAATTAATAACCATCGCAAGGGGAGCTGGTCATGGCTTGCTAAAAAAGTGAAGAATCGTATTGCTTGTTGGAAGGACAAGAATATCTCAATGGGAGGAAGAGCCACATTACTTCAATCGGTGCTCTCCTCGATACCGATCTATACCTTATCCTTTCATGTACTACCTAAAAGCACCATTCTTGAGATCATCAAAATCCAGCGGGCTTTTTTATGGGAAGGGAATGATTCTTCAAACAAAATTTCCTGGGTGAGTTGGAGCGATATTTCCAAGAAAAAGGGGGATAGGGGGCTTGGGATTAAGGATTTGGGAAATTTTAACAAAGCTTTAGTGGGAAAATGGATATGGAGAATTTTAGAGGAAGAGAGTAGGTTATGGGTTAAAGTTCTTAATTCGAGATATGGGAGTCTAGAAGAAAATAGGGAGGTAGTGGTGAGTGGTCGAGGGGGTTCGAAGATATCTTGTTGGTGGAAAGATTTGTGTAGGTTGTATTGGGGGAAAAATGGGGAGGAGGGTCTTAGAAATGATTTCACTAAAATTCTGGGGAAGGGGGAAAATACTATTTTTTGATTTGATAGATGGGGGGTGGATGGGGAGTGTCTAAAAACAAAATTCCCGATGTTATTTAATTTGAGTTGTCAAAAGAATGCTAAAATCTGTAAGATGGGTGGGTGGTTAAATAATATATATAGGTTTGGGATTTAAAATGGAACAGGGAGTTGTCATCTAGGAATAAGGAGCAATCTGATTTTCTTCTGTCATCTATTACCTGCTGTCCTCCAAAATTTGCAGGTGAAGATAGATGGGAATGGAGGCACTCTCCAAAAGGCCTTTATTCTACCTTGGCTGCTTATGATGCTCTCTTTTCTCATACGACTGCTGTTGTTACAAGTAACCAGATGGAGAATTCGGCATTTACTCGTCTCTAGAAAAGCTGGGTACCGAGGAAAACCATTATTCCTGCTTGGAAGCTGCTCAAGAACCGGATTGCTATAGTTGATAATCTTATTCGTCGGGGTGTACAACTTCAACAATCAAAGTCTAAGTGCAAATTGTGTGGAGAGTTTGAAGAAAATGCAGGCCATCTTATTTTCCTTGAAGGTTGCTTCTCAATTTTGGTCAGACATCCTTTCTTGGTTGGGAGTTCACTTTGCTATTCATATTAATCCCCTCATAATTTTCCTTCAGTTTAGTGATTGTTTGGGTATGAAAATGTTGAGGAGGGTGGCTATTAGCATTTGGATTGGTGTCATCATTTGGTCAAATTTGGAATTTGCGGAATGATGTCACTTTTAATAATGGTAGTGTTGTTTTGGGCAAGGAGATCACAATTCTTAAAATTAAACTTTGGCATTGGATTTCTTGTAAAGAGTCATCCTTGTCAAGCTCTAATGGTTAGGGGATCCTTGGTCTTGTCTTAAACTCATTGTTTGAATCCTTTGTACTTTAGATTGAGTACCCCTTGTACTCACATTAATTAATGTTTGTTTGCATTTTCAAAAAAAAAAAAATTATCTAGATGACTCCTTCACCAAGTTCCCAACTACCTTAGGATGATTCTCTATTTACCTATACTCTTTGATCCTTATCTTCAACTACCTCCCTATTTTCATGGGCCCTAGCGGGTAACCTTTACTTGGACAGGGGGCAACCCCTTTTTATGGGCCTTGTTTGTGTGAATAGTTGAATGCTTCCTCTAGGCCCACTTTTATAATCTCTTTTTATGTGGGCCTCCTACTTTCCAGGGGTCTGTTAGGGCTAAGACGGTCCCCTATCCGTAGTATCCATGATTACGCACATGTATCATCATCCAACAGTGAAATGTCAATTTATCCCGTATCAACTATTCCCCCTACTCGCTTGAGGTTAGATAACCCAGGAGAGTAGCATGAATCCCGTGCCTTTCTTAGGCTCTCTCTTTCTCTCTTGGTTAATTTTGAAATCTCCCCTCTTCCTCTCTTTCAATAAGACGCCTAGACTTCTGTGTGGGTGCAGTTCCTGTTCACATCATCCATCAAGTATCAACTCTCTAATAATTACTTGTCTTTATTAGCTGTAAATTGGGAGTCGTATCTACGCGATTAGCCCGAGGGCCAGCCCCTTGGTCTGGCCCATTTTACTCTCCTTAAATAATGTTCCTTGCTTATTCTAAAAAAAAAAAAAATTCGCAAAAATCACGACTTTCCTCACCTCCATTTTCCCTGCCACCTAACCAAGTGATTCCTCCAGTGCCCTTTGAATTCCCCAGCCAAAAACTCTCCTCCTTCCAGGTATTTTCTAATCGTTTAATCTTTTATTTCTCCTCTAGGATCTAACACCTTCTTTTTCTCCCTTCTCTTCAACAAACCGGTTAGGTCCTTAACTTTTACAAAATGAGATCATCTTCTCAGTCCCCAAGAAATTCTCTTATTCCTTCTCACTCTTCCTCCGATCCTACCACGCACTACAACAAAAAATAGTTTTTCAGACACTGAAAAGTGCCTCAATATGTACTCTATTGGGGCACTTATGATATTTGGGGCAATTATCACATGTGCCTCAAAGTATCGTGTCCCAAAAAAGTTAGAGGCACTTTTTATGTGTCTCTACATTAATAGCTTTCCAGGCATTTGCATATGTCTTGGGATTGATTTCTTGAGGCACATACAAATGTCTTTTAAAAGGTTTAAAATTCTAGTGATAAGTATATAAGGACACTTATATATTTGTGTATTCAAATAAAATATGAAGACACTTATTTGTGTCTTTAAATGAATATCGGGACATATAATGTATAGCATCAAACTCCATTTGTGTCTTTAAATTAATGTCACGGGGCATTTATGCGTGTCTTAAAGAGCTCGCACGAGGCACTTGTTTCTGCAATTAGATCAAACTTGAGACACTTTCATGTGTAGTATTAAAAATTTTATGTCCCAAATTTGTATATTAACATACTTATATATATCTTGTATGATAGAGTTATGTACCTCTATATTCAATACAAATACAATCATATCCTGATAATTCTATAAGTAGTATCATTCTTGTCAAAATATACATTTACAATTTATATCAAATGCAAATTTACTGTAAAATATTTAATGTTATTTAACAACTCAATAATCAAAAAATCCAAATGGAAACTAGACATTAACCTCATGCCCTATCCTGTCCAAAATATGCAAGAATAACTAAATAATCATAGTATTGTTTCTATTAAATGTGATACGTAAAAATGACACCATCTAAATTGTGAAGGTTTCTTTGAGGTTGAGTGTTCTTTTCCAACAACTACTTACATCAATTTTCACCTTCGTTCAAGACAATCTGCATAGTGGATAGATACAAAAGAAACAATATCAACCAACAAGTTTAATAAAAACATAAAATGGAGTTTGTTAGAAAATTAACAAGAAAACAATGATATTTAAAAATAATACTTACACAAATGACAACTTAAGAAATAATTTTATTTAATAATATACAGAACAACGTAAAAAAACATTCAAAGGCCATAAAATGTAAATATCATAAGTAACCATTCTATTTTATACAATAATAACAACATTCTAGCTCTATAAAATTATTGAGCTCATATAATTTTCATTTTTCAGATATCTAAAGAACTCATGTAAAACATATTCTATTTAATGCAAAATATTTTAAAATAAATTAAAATGACAAAACATACTTGCATTTTCTTTCTCTCTCTGGTGGTTCAATCCAGTTGTCACTAATAATTTTCTTGAAATCAAATATATTTTTATCCTCAACGAATGAAAAGAAAATACAAACCATGAGGTAAATGAAAATATTTTGAAGTCATGATAATCAACAATAAAAACAGTAACTATACATTATCATTATTCAAATCATATAAGTCAATAGCTGGAGAAAGTCCCAAAAGCTCATGTTAGTCTCACTGATAAAAAGATAAATGAAAATCGTTTTAGCACTTATAAATCTTAACATTTGTAGCAACTCATCCTTATTAACAGTTGCATATCAAAATTAAAAAAGTTAAATTACATAACTGTGATATTGTCAGAAGAAGGAGCGAATAAAGTTGACAATAAAGACTCACTCTTTGAGTTTAAAACTTTTTTCGTCCCACAACTTCACCTTTTTTCTCAAATAGTCCCAAGTTAGTTAAAAATTTTAATTTAATCCCATAATCCATTCAATTGCGCAATTTTTACCCAATTTACGCCGGAGACACCAAAACGATGCCATTTTTGGCACGTATCGTGCACGTGAGACACCAAATTGGGAGAATCCGGTGAAATATGTGACTTGGACGCTGCATGGCATTCTTCCTTCCATGTGTCAATTAAATGTTTTTTTTACCTATTTCCAATGAGAGACTAAAGGAAAGACACATACAAGTAAGCCCACGGATGTGGATATGGGCTCAATAATTCAGATATCCGGGGAGTAGTTGAGATAATACCCCGATTAAGCTCTAGGTAGTTTGTAAAACCCCTTTGAAAGAGGGAGTTTTCTCATAACTGACATTGACTTGGTCAGACAGAGCCGGAAGTTGATGTAGAGAAATATCTGGAAGCAGTTATTCTCTGAGAATGAGAATGGGACGTGAAAGAAAGACAGTAAGTGGGAGAAACACGATGGAAAGTGGGAGAACTCCATTGGAGGGTGGCATAAACCGTTCTTTCTCAAGTATTATTTATAAAGAGTTAGCATGATCATAAACGGTACGAATTCACTTATTCACTTATCATACTCCAAACACGTTACCTTATATTTCTTATCATACTATTAGCTAGCTCACATAAGCTATGGGAGGTTCCTTATCGGGTATTATGGTACTTCCCTTTGAAATTTTTGCGGTCACTGACTTGGGGGTCAGAGTCCCAACGCCGGGGACCCCTCTGGCGTGTTTTGCAGGTATTTGGAGCTCGGGATCGTGCAGTTCTTGTTTGTGCTTGAAGTGTGATTCATCGAATCTCAGATACGGAGTTCGACTCTTGTTGTCGTGACTATATCACATGCATAAAATTCCATATATTTGAACTACATTTTCATTCAAATATGTAATCAAACATTATGTTGGCTATACTACACAATATAGAATCATAACATAATTTAATATATTGGCTTATAAACATTCAAGTATTGAATGCATGATCATTCTCAAGGCGTTTGCTTGTACTAATATATTAGTATATATATACATAGAAGAAGAGGTCTATGCAAGCAAAAAAATTTACAAAAATATATGGACCTGCAAGGGACGAGAATTGAAATTTGAGGGCCCAGCAAATTGACCAAGTACAAAATTGCAGGAGGTTAACAGAGCATTTGCAGAACTGACAGTTGAATGTCTTCTCAAATTCTCATTTGTCAACATTAATCTTTCAATTAACTTTTTATTCTCTTCAAGTTCTTTTTCCATGACAATGAGATGGATATCATCCTTTGCAAGTGAATGACCACTGTATACAGCCTTTGCATTTACTCTATATATATACATACGCACTCGTCCACCTTTATCTTCAAGGACTTGAGAATATATATCATTTGGGCCTTTGTCTCGTGTAACGGGTGACAGTTGACTTTTTAACTGTTGTATTTTTTCTTGTATTATAATAAAATTATCACAAGAGAATACCTATATTTAATATTTTTATAAAGAAAATAAGGTAGAGAAGTTAAAAAAAAAAAAAAAAAGTTTCACCAATGCATTTGGAACTTCAGGATTAGATGTACTACCATCTCGCAAGAAGCAATTTGAAAAAAATTATGCTCAGGTCAAATTGCTTATTCACGACTCCTCATCGTCCATATTATTTTCTTTTATCCCAATATTACGTAAAACCTTCTCCCTACAAGAAAAAAAAATCTTATATCAATCATCAGTTTACAAGTTATCATTAAGTTTGTAAAGAGAAGTAGTTACCTTGTCCATTTACACTTGAGCAAAACTCTTCTTTCTAGTAATATGTTGTGTTTTCTTCATCGTCTATTTTCTTTAATTTTTCGCTAGTTTCTATCACTACAAAAAAAGGTGGATTTAACGAGGGAAATTACCGAGGGGACGAAAACCCTCGCTAATTAACGAGGGGCAAGACGAGGGGTATTTTAACGAGGGCATAGGCGAGGGAAAATAGCCCTCGCCAATTACCGAGCACATTACCGACGAAATACCCTCGGCAAGCCTTAGCGAGGGCTCGAACCCTCGGCAATATTAGCGAGGGCCTATGCCCCCTCGGCAAATTTTTAGCGAGGGCCCCCTCGGCCCATTAAAATTACCGAGGGCCCAATACCCTCGCTGGGCCCCTCGGCAAAGC
This sequence comes from Paraleonurus japonicus, assembly GCA_030762865.1. NCBI lineage: Eukaryota > Viridiplantae > Streptophyta > Magnoliopsida > Lamiales > Lamiaceae > Paraleonurus > Paraleonurus japonicus. The sequence goes on from CM061059.1 coordinate 19,037,008, forward strand.
CCACTATTAATACCCAGCAGCGGGTTTCTTCCCCACGCAGGACAGATCCCCTTTTCCATTTTCCAGCCGCCGTGCGCCGCCTCCGTCGTCCGCCACCGCCGCCTGAAATTGGTCCGTACAATAGTCGGGCTTTGTTCTACTTATTCCCGGGAACATTTCTACGGTGAGTTTTTATGATTTAATCGGTTAATTTTGTTGTTATTTTACAAATTTAATTTGTATTTTTTCATATGCATGTATTTGTGTAAATTTGTTATTATTATACATAATATGCATGTATTTGTGTAATTTTGTTGTTATAGTTGATGATTTATTAATTATTTAATGTTAATTTGTATAATTGTTTTATGTGTATTTTAATTATTTAGGAAAATATTAATTAATTAGTAATTACGAAATTATATAATTTTGTTGTTATAGTTGGTGATTTATTAATTATTTAGTGTTAATTTGTATAATTGTTATGTATATTTTAATTATTTAGGAAAATTATTAGTATATGAATTATATATAATTATTTAGGAAAATATTAATTATGCAATTTAATAAGTTTGTTGTTATATATAGTTGGTGATTTATTAATTATTTAGTGTTAATTTTTGTAATTGTTATGTGTATTATGATTATTAGTAATTATTTAGGAAAATTAGTAGTATAAGATTATTATATAATTATTTAGTGTTAATTAATTAGTAATTATGCAATTATATAATTTTGATTATTAATATTATTATAATTTTAATTTAATTGCTATAATTTATATATTTGTAGGTGTGTACGTTTATTGAAAAAAGATTCGATCCGGGAGTATAATTTCATAGCCACCACTATCACCGTAAGTATTCTTTTTTTAATTAATTATTTAAAGATATGCTTTTAATTTAATTGTAATAATTATTTGATTTAAAATTATTTTGCATGCGCATATATATGATATAATAATAATTTATATATATGGTGATCGATGTTCGATCAAATTTTGTATGATAGTTCAATTATAATATTAGTTTTGAAAATTGAATCGATGTGCGATTCAAGTTGATGTTGGAGTTGAGGGTTGATGAATTGTTTGATATTGTTTGCTGTAGAATGTGCGTTCCGACTTGATTAATTTTAATTAAGTCGGAAATGAATGCACTAGGAATTAACTTGATATATTAACTGGGGAATGCGATAAAATAAAACAAAACTCTGCCGAAATTTTTAGAAAATATATATATTAATATTAGGAAAAAAAATATTAAGTGGAAGAATTAATTATGATTTAATTAAATTTTGAATCTTCATTAATTTGAAACAGATGAATTATTCAAGTCGTAGTTGGATGTATGGTCCAAGAACGATTAATGGCATGATATCTCCCGAATTTCTGAGTGGAATCGAATCGTTTATAGAATTCGTTACTAGTAACCCGGAATGGATGAGTGGAGGAAAGATTAGGTGTCCTTGCTCGAAATTCAAATGTAGGAACCATAGTTTTAGAGAACCCATTGACGTGAAATCACATTTGTTTAGGCATGGGTTTATGTCTAATTATCACAATTGGATTTTGCACGGTGAGCAAAATTGGAATTCTATGCCACACCGAAACTATGATCAGCCGGCGTCGACTTCATATAGAGTTGACGACACTGCAGTACCTAGCTCGTACCAAAATATGATGATGGACTTAACTTCTGGTCCTAACATCAGTTTCCAAAATGTGGAAGAAGAGCCCCTTAGTGAGGAACCTCCTAATCAGCATGCTGCACATTTTTTTGACATGCTTCGTGCAGCGGATCAGGATCTGTATCCTGGTTGCGAGTCTCATTCTCAGTTGTCATTCAATGCCCGTCTTTTAAACATTAAAACTGAGAATAGACTGTCTGAAAGGGGTTACAATCAAATAGTTGATTTGATTAGTGAGATTTGCCCTCCAGAAAATCTGGTGCCCAAGAAATTTTCTGATACTAAACAGTTGATGGGTGGGATGGGTCTTCCCGTAGAGAGGATTGATTGCTGTGCAAATAATTGTATGATATATTGGGGTGCAGACAGGAACTTGAATCTTGTAAGGTTTGTGGTCGGTCACGATTCAAACCTTGCTAGACGTGGTGTGGATGGTCGATGGAAAAAGAACAGTCCTTTCAAAGAGATGTTTTATTTTCCTATCATTCCTCGATTGCGCAGACCCGTATCACCACTACTACTGCTAAGGATATGATATGGCATGCTAGTTGCTATAATGATGAGACTGGTGTTATGCATCACCCTGCAAATTCGTTGGCTTGGAAACACCTGGACTATTCATATCCTGATTTTGCAGCTGAAATACAGAATGTAAGGTCGGGTTTGAGCACTGATGGTTTTCACCGTTTAGGCAGACGGAAAACAATATTCGTCATGGCCAAAGTGATAGTGACACCGCATAAATCTGCCCCCATGGTTGTGCATGAAAGAACAATTCATGTTTCGACGGTTTTGGTGCCTGGTCCTAAAAATCCGAAGGATAATTTAGATGTATTTTTACAGCCACTAATTCATGATTTGAACATGCTGTGGGGAAATGGGGTGGAAACCTATGATGTTGCTAGAAAGCGAGAATTTTATGATGCGAGCCGCATTAATCTGGACCATTAGTGACTTTCCAGCTTACTCAATGTTTGTCTGGATGGAGCACCGCCGGGAAGGATCGCTTGTCCATATTGTCTTGAGTACTCCGATGCCTTCACTTTAAAACTCAGCCATGAACAATCGTGGTTTGATAACCATCGTAAGTTCTTACCCGCAGGACATCCGTATCGCAGAACAAGACCGCATTCACGAAGAATGTAGTAGTTACAGATGACCCACCACCCATCCGAACATGTGAAATGCTTCTACAAAAATTGATTGGTTGGGGTACCGGAAAGTGACAGAAGAGGGTGCTGAGGCCCACAACAAAAGATTAGATGGTGGCTGGAGGAAGAAAAGTATTTTTTGGGATTTGCCATATTGGAGTACCCTCTTGATCCGGCATAATTTGGATGTGATGCACATTGAAAAAAATATTTGATAATTTGTTCTACACAAAGTGATGAATGTGGAAGGGAAAACAAAAGACACAAATAAGTCTAGGGATGAACTTAATGAATATTGTCGCCGTCCCTCTCTAGAAATGTCAACGCACAGAAAGTATCCCAAAGCTTGTTATTCACTTGATAAGAGTCAAAAGGATGATCTCGTGCGGATGGGTAACCGAGTTGAAGTTTCCCGATGACTATGTGTCTAACCTATCTCGATGTGTAGACTGGAGCAAATTGAAGATGTTTGGGATGAAGAGTCATGATTGTCATGTGTTTATGCAGAGACTACTCCCGATTATTTTTCGTGAAACTCTGCCGCCGAATGTGTGGAAAGCAATCACCGAACTTAGTTTGTTCTTTAGGAGTTAACTTCTACATCCATTACAAGAGAGAACATGGCTCGATTGGAAGCAGATGTTCCATTTATATTGTGTAAGTTGGAACGTATTTTTCCGCCTGACTTCTTCAATTCGATGGAGCATCTGCTGTGCACCTTGCATACGAAGCAAGGATAGCTGGGTCTGTGCAAGATAGATGGATGTATCCATTTGAGAGGTAATTTATAACTCTAAATTATTTGATTACCTAAAACGGTTATATATATATATATATATATATATATATATATATATATATATATATAACACTTGATTCATTTAATTAGGTATCTTCACAATTTAAAGCTCGGTGTTGGTAACAAGGCGCATGTTGAAGCATCGATTGCAAATGCGTATTTAACAAAAAGAGGCCTCAATATTTTGTTCCCTCTTTTTGGCGATCACGTTCGGACGAGGCGGCACGGTGTACCTCGTAATTACGATGGTCGGGCGAGGTACCCGAAGTAGCGAAAGGTACTTTGTCCATATTTATACCTCCTGGTCGACATCTTGGAAAGGTGAACAAAAGATGGATTGTAGATGAGGAGAGAAACACGGCTCATACGTACGTGTTACTGAATTGTCCCGAGTTGCAACCGTATATCGAGTAAGTTTATAACGTTCAACTTTTGTTAATTATACCGTCAATCCGTATATTAAATAATCAAATCCCCTTTTATAGTATGTTTTCCGAGCAATTGCAAAAATACCAACCGGGACTCTCGAGGGCTGAACAAGATAATAGACTACAAGATGAGTTTGCATCGTGGTTTGAACAACTTGTAAGAATAAACAATATTCAAAATCGGTGGATACGTGATCTTTCTAGCGGTCCTTCGAGTTGTGTCACCACATACCCTGGATATTACGTGAATGGTTACAAATTTCACACACGAACTTATGGCTCATCCAAATCTACTTCAAATTGTGGCGTTTGTATCAAGGGTAAAAATTATGATGCAGATGAGAATGATTTCTACGGGATCCTCGAGGAAGTAGTGCAATTGGAGTATCCCGGACGTATTGAGAAAAATGTTGTTCTGTTCAAGTGTGAGTGGTTTGATCCATCTGTGCCAAATGGAACTAGAGTACATCCTCATTACAAACTTGTGGACGTTAATCAAAGGGGAAGATACGGCCGCTACGATCCTTTTGTGTTAGCAAGTCAAGCCACTCAAGTTTACTATTGCAAGTACCGGAAAGCGTAGACATGAGTGGTTGGCCGTTTGCAAAATCAAACCGAGATCCTTGGTCGAGACCGTGCCAACGAATGAATGAACAAGAGCTTCCCCTTTCAAGACGACCTTGAGTCCCAAATTAATATTGTGCAAATGGATGATGATCCAATCATATTGACATGTCAACGGTGCACTAATTGATATTGAAAATAATGAAGAAGAGGAAGGAGAAGACGAAGAAGAAGAAGAAAAAATGATGATGATGAGGAGGAGGAGGAGAGAAGAAGAGGAGGAGGATGAAAACTCGGATGAATATTGAATATATAGTGTAATAATTATGTGTGTTTCATTTTAATGCACTTTGCTTCGAGTATATGATGAATTATTTGTTATTGAATAGTGTAATAATGTGCTTTTATTTAATTATTGTTACAGATGAGCGGACCGCTGGATGGAGGGGACCGTCTCGGTCCAGGGGACGATTTGGGGTCGACGGAGCGTCCGGATGCAGGTCGAGGGTACCGATGATCGGTACCCATTATTCAGCAGATGAAGCGGACGAGGCCATCGGCTCGAGTCTTATGAGGACCATCCGAGATCCGGCTCCGGCTCCTGCGGGTTCGATCGTGGATATATGGATCTACGAGGGGCACGTAAGTTAAATACTTGTGAATAATAAACTGTGTCATATTTATATGTCTATTAATTTCGCGTGTTTATTCCGTTTTGCGAGGTTGATGCCATCGAATCAGGTATCCAGGATTATTCGGGATATTATGTATAAACAAATGGAGCCCAAAGCATTCACTTTCCGGATGATATCTCCTCGGAGGCTGCAGACGTCTTCGGAGTCATTTCGGGTACATTATATTTTGTTATTCGCTATTTAATTTTGATTAATTTATAAACTTTAACGCTTATTGAGTACAATAATATTTTGTTTGGCAAAAGTGACTAGGTGGGACCCTTCCGTTCTTAACTCAACAGAGGTGTATCATTGTTCCTTCGTAGGGCAAATGAAAGATACACGATATCTTGAACAACGTGAAAACGTTGTTCTTCACCAAGGAACAGTGCCTGGATGGGATGACGCCGTCTTCAATCCACCGCTCGAGTATTGGGGTAGAGAAGAGGTGAGGTCAAAGAGCGCGCGGTGTAGGAGGAATCGAATGTCGGAGCACGGAGGCCGGGTCTTGGCATCTCCCGTCATAGGGCGGATCCCGTGGAGCAGCCAGTATTCATATGACTTTGTAAGTAATTTTTAATGCTAGTTCAATATTTTAATTAAACACATGGTTCTAATTAAATAAATACGAGAGATGAAGCATGGACGGCCCCCACCGATCGGGACATAGTGCGGATTACCACGCAACTCCTGAAGGGGAGTACACCTACGGGCTGTTTAGTGACACAATTGTAAGTATTTTCATTTTATATTATGTAATAATTTATAAAAAAATTATATATATGTCTATTTTTGTAATCTAAAATTTTAATTGTGGAAATATTCGTACAAAGATGAAGTACAAGAGGCGGCCTCCCGGATGCCTCAGCCCTCCTCGAGGGGTCGAGCTCCGAACCCCAACCCGACTTATCCCGGATCTATGTCCAAACCGTTGGAAAACAACACGGGAGGGTTCGGGGTCTCGGTCCACTGGGTAAGTCTAGACGCATCCCCTCCGGCTCTTGCTCATCGAGTACTCCTCCTCCTCCTCCATGGCTACACCCAAGTGATGTCGATCGCCCGCTCCAAGAGGGAGCGTGATAGGATGCGAGGCGGAGATGGAGCGAAGAGACGCAACTTTGAGATAGGAGTTGACGGCGAACATGCAACGTCAAATCCGGGAGCTGTGCGGGGATGCAGGGTTCCTTACCTGGTAGTGGTGTTCCCCCAGGTGGTCAGAGTGGTTCTGATCAGTCATCACGAGGGTCCCGGGGTTCTAGGCGGCGGTGAATTCATGATTTTTGTTTAAAACTATGAATTTTTCTGAATGTTAATTAAGAATTTATGAATTTTAAATATTTACGAGTATGAATTTTAATTAATTAAAATGATGAATTTTAATTATTTAAAGTATTAATTTTAATTGTTTAAGATTACATATATAAACATGATAATACAGTTATATATGATAATAATAACAATTATAGACATAATAATATACAATTTAATTGAAAATTATAATAACATTAGTGAATATATAATATACAATTTATTGAAAATATATGTGATAATAATAAAAATGATAAAATGATAATATATGTAGTAAATATATATAATTGAATATATATGTTATAATAATAAAAATTAAAAAATAATATAATTTAATTAAAAATTATAATAACATTAGTGAATATATAATATACAATTTAATTGAAAATATATGTGATAATAATAAAAATGATAAAATGATAATATATGTAGTAAATATATATAATTGAATATATATGTTATAATAATAAAAATTAAAAAATGATATAATTTAATTGAATATATATAGTAGATAATTTAATTAAATATATAGTATAAAATTTAATTAAATATATAGTATATATTAAATATATATAATTGAATATATATGTTATAATAATAAAAATTAAAAAATGATATAATTTAATTGAATATATATAGTAGATAATTTAATTAAATATATAGTATACAATTTAATTAAATATATAGTATACAATTTAATTATAAATTAAATATATAAAATATTAAACATAATATGATATTAATATAATTAAAAGCAAAATCATATCGAATGATTAGCTTTGCTCAAACGGTAAAGCGCCTAAGACTCTCCTCCTATTCTCTCGGAGGTCGCGGGATCGAATCTCGCCTCACGCGAAAATAATATCGCGCCCAGCCCAGCCCAGCCCGCGGCCAGGGGCGTGGGTTCGATACCCCGCCCTGGCCGCATTTTTTTATATCCAGTTTAAATTTAGCGAGGGGCAAGACGAGGGGCCCGCCCTCGCCAGCTGGCCCCCTCGCCAGCGCCCTCGCCAGCTTGCCCCCTCGCCAATTCCCTCGCCAGCTGTCCCCTCGCCAATTCCCTCGCCAGATGATCCCTCGGCAATACCCTCGCCAATGGAACCCTCGCCAAATCCCTCGCCAAATAGCCCTCGCCAAATCCCTCGCTAAAAAACCCTCGCTAAATCCCTCGCCAATAAACCCTCGCCAATTCCCTCGGCAATTAGCGAGGGCGCCCTCGCTAAGTGTTACCGACAAGGTTTTTGCCGAGGGCCGTCCCCCCTCGCTAATCCCCTCGCCAAAACCCTCCCCCTCGTTAAATCCCTCGCTAAACCCCTCGTTAAATCCATTTATTTTTGTGGTGTATAAAGTATAATAAAACAAAGGCTTAAGAATAAAACATAAAAATAAAGTATAATGAAACACAAAATACAAGAAGATCACCTTTGACTCTTCATTGCACCAAAATTCTACGAAAGACTTCCATTGATCTTCTTTCACTTGGCCTCTCATCATGTGTATTAGGTCTCCTGTGCAAATTTTGTTCCGTAGTGGACTTTGGATTAAAGAACTTTATTTTAATTCTGCATGTGAAAGCCCTCCAAGTTTTACTCAAAGCTTGTAAAAACAATTTCTCATACCCAATAAGAACAACAAAGCTCCCCTACAAAAATGTATCTGACAACGTACGATGTTGTAACAACTAAGAAACAATATAAATAAATTTCAGATTACAAATTATTAATATCACCTTGTCCATCATATCATGTCTTTTTTTAAACTTCCAAGTCCCTTATGCCTTTATTTTATTAATTTATTAAGTTTCACAAAACGACTTTACTTTGTGCAGGTATGCCGCCAAAGAGAGTACACAGTCAATTTAAGTTTTCAAGTGGAAGTCAATTCATTGTTGAGGAGAGTGTTGATGAAACAACTAATGGTTTATTGTTGATGTTCATGGAAGGTTCTGCTACTATTTCATGTAGGTTTGTTGTTATAAGTGCCAACTCGATGTTGGTTTTGCCTATTAGGTATTGTTGAATTTTTTATTGTTTGTCATTGTTGTTGTACATGAAGAATATTGTTATATTTGTTTTTTTTCCTTGTTGTAGGTCTTGTTTTGCTGGTTTTTCGTGATTTTTTTTTCCTTCTTATTGTTATTGGTGGCTTTTCGCTACTAATTTCTGGAGGATATGGTCAAACCATTTATTGTTGTTACTATGGACATGAATGTCAACTGCTGAAGTTTATGTAGAGTGATGTTTAGAAGTTTGTTCTTAGTTGAATTGATCTATGCAGTTGATATTTTTGATTTTTTTTTTTTTTTATGGATGAGTGAGCTAGTAGAATGATGGTGCTCTTTTATTAATAAAAAAAAGATATTAATGATTTTATTACGGGAAAATTTAAAAATTTGTAGCTAATATTTGCGATGACATCTAATATTGCATTGTTAATTTTGCCATAAAATCTTTACGCTAATTAAATACTTATGTGATGATTTTTTTTTTATCGAGCAAATGATGATTCGAGCCCATGACCTTACGACATAGGTAGTGGGGCTCTAATAACTTGATTTATACTATACCACTTCATCACTTATGTGACGAATGAATTACTTTAGTTGTTAATCTTGCTATGAAAAATATATTAACATTGCTAATATTTTGCAATGAAATGAAGTACGTGGTCACTAATATTTCAATGGAGATTTAAATTATTTTCGTCCTCTAACTTTTCACCTTTATTGAAATGGTCCTTTAATTATCTACTTTATCAATTTAGTCCACTATGTTTAAATATTTTGTCAATTTAGTCCTCTAACTTTTCACCTTATTGAAATGATCCTCTAATTATCTACTTTATCAATTTAGTCCACTATATTTATATATTTTGTCAATTTAGTCCACTAAGTTTACATATTTTGTCAATTTAGTCCAACTCAATATTAAATATAGGTTAAAAAAATTTAAATTATAAATAAATTCATATTTAAATATTTTTGTATTTTTATTCAAATAATTTAAACCTAATTGTGTGCATGTGTGGCATCCTAATTAAAAAAAACTACTAATTTTAAGATTAAAAAAACTACTAATTAATGAACCTTTAAATCTAGTCATTTTTTAAACTTTTTTTTTAATCGGATTTTTTGTTAAGGGTTGTTAAAATTGAATTGTATCAATGTTAGTTTATTTATAATTAAATATTATAATTATATAAAATTAAATTAACCCTATTGTATTGTATCAACCCTATTAATTAAATTAATTTAATATTATAATTAAATAAAATTATATGTATATTTATTATATAATTAAATTATGTTATTAATTATTTGATAAAAAATATTAAATATATAATATATTAAGTTGTAAAATTTAATTTAAAGAATAAAAATATTTAAATATGAATTTATTTATAATTTTAATTTATTTAATATTGAGTTGGACTAAATTGGCAAAATATGTAAACTTAGTGGACTAAATTGGCAAAATATATAAACATAGTTGACTAAATTGATAAAGTAGATAATTAGAGGACCATTTCAATAAGGTAAAAAGTTAGAGGACTAAATTGACAAAATATATAAACATAGTGGACTAAATTGATAAAGTAGATAATTAGAGGACAATTTCAATAAAGGTGAAAAGTTAGGGGACGAAAATATTTTAAATCCCTATTTCAATGAAATAAAGGTTTCGCTGCAAAATTTAGCAATGAATTTCATATTTTTCATCGCTAACATTTGCGATGAAACTCATACTTTTGTTGCCAATATTTTATGTTTCATCGCTAACATTTGCGATGAAATCACAAAAATGTTAGCCACGAGTGGATTGCGACCAATGCAGTGATGAAATAATTTCATCGCTAATTCATGTTAGCGACGAAATATTAGATTTAGTGACGATTTTTTTACAACTAAATTCTTGTTTCTTGTAGGGATCTTCTGCTAAAGTCTCAAATTGATTGTGTGTTGCAACAATAGCCGCAACTATCATAACAACAGTTGCCACCGACACTGAAGATTCACCACAAGCTCATATCCCCAAGCATAGAAGTATCCATACGGGGTTTAGCCGCTTCAACCTGTTTCTCTTTATACATCCTCATGCCCTGATTTTTTTACGTTGTAGTTTGTATATGATTAGCCAACAATACCACATTCCAAGCAAAAGTAAGGCACCCACATGTAATCAAATTGCGAAAAAAAACAATACGCTCTCTCTCAAATATAATATGTTCATCATGTTCCTTCCTTAAATCAATCTCCACCAACATATGAGCATAGTTAGGGGTGGGAATAGGCCAAACTACCCGACAGGGGCCTACGCCCTGGCCTACTAAAGCCTAGCTCGGAACAGAGGACTAAAAGAACTAATAACAAGTAATGAAACTTAAGAAATACTAATTATAAAATAAAAAATAAAAAAAATAGTAAAATATAAAAACTAATTGAAAACAAAATGAATTGTTTGTCATTTGGGTATTGTTTTAGGACTACTTAATAATTTTGTTCTTGCTTTTGTTACTTGATAACTCGTGTTAATGTTGATCTTATTCGTATATTGAGTTTAGTATTTATAGTGTAATGTGAAATTGATGATGAATAGTAAAATTGTAGCAAATAGGTCTTTAAAAGGTTTTCATGTCTAACCTATTTACTATAGAGACCAAACCAAACCTAAAAAAAAAAAAAAAAAAAAAAAAAAAAAAAAAAAAAAAAAAAAAAAAACCTATGATAGATAATAGGCCAGACTTAGGTCTAAAATTTATATATCAGGCCCAAGCTTTCTTACAAAAAGCCTAGTCTGGCCTAACCTATTCCCACCCCTAGTATAGTGTCCCATCGATTTATTCAAAGTATAATCATCAAAACATACCTAAAGCAGATGCCACGGTGCCAATCATCTGTGACCGCTAGTACTGAATTGACAATTCATGCAACCTAACCCACACATGTGCAACCGTTGAATTCATCTTATAAGGATTGAAAACTAGGATCCTATGTTGAAGACGCAGCACACCTGACTTCACCAGTCTAGAACAACGCGCAAGAACCCATTCCCTTTCCTCATGGCTGCTACACTTAAAGTTAAAGTAGCCTTTAACTAATGGAATGAACTTGCACGAGACATGAATCCCCCCACATCTCCTCTAGTTCCTTCGTGGGTGGGATAGTCAATAAGGCATGTCCTTTGTCATATATATATCCCAATCAGCGGATTTTGAAACTCACGAACGTAAGATTGATAAAGGTTCTCAGTGATGATTACCTTATCTCTCTTGACTATCTTCATGGAATGCAGGAACCTACCCCTCTTTCCTCAAATCTAAGACGACTCCTTTAACTTAAATCATGCAGCTTCATCGACAATGACTTATCCATTCCTCCATACTCCACCCACGTTCTTTCAATCTTATTCATGCAACTTTCATAGCAAAACCATTTGTTCTCAAACATGATGAACTTATACCCCTTATTCATTTGTGTATCTCTGGTTCTAACAAGATATGTTAAAGAACACTCTGTCCACTAATAATCTAAATAGAATCTGTGTTACACGAAATAATGATTCTATCAATCAGGATGCATTTAACACACTCAACGGTTTGATACTCAATTACTTCTCACAGTAGGCTCCTATGATTTTCAACATATTATCTCTCTTAGCCTTCATATCTTCTGTTGAAGGTTCGGTCCTCTATTTATAGATGTAGAATCCAGCCATAGTCATCAATGTAGATCTTTGTAGATGGTTCTAGAAATCCTTCCAGCTAACTTCTATTTTTTAGATAGTAACTGCCCCTTTTTTCTTGAACCTTTTGAATCCTTCTGGAGTCTTGAAGTTGGTACCAGATCGTCAACCTATAGTCAGCAACATCAAAAACAACATTGAAACATATAAAGTTAGCTGTTAGAAGAAAAGACAAATTTTGATGCTACACCCAATGTTCCAACATTGATGGTAACACCAAAATTTTTAACTCGGTGATATCAACAATATCTTCGAAGGAAGAAATCATAATCAACTCGTGATAAATAACACCCAAATTGACTCTGGTCTGCACTCAAATCGAGATAGATCAACCGAAAGTCCCACCAATGGGGTAGAAGGTACAACATTGCTCACCGTAGGAGAGAGTATTATTATTAACATTTTCAATATTCTACGCATGAAGAACATTTGGCGAGGACAACCTCTTCATTTTTTGGAAGACTTGCTTGAAGGCATGCCTTTATTTATATCAAGTGTAAGGTAAAAGGCCTACAACTCATTTTCGTGCTTAAGTTTGATTCATGTCTGGGTTACGGCCTCGTGTCTTTTTCGGCCTTGTATTTCCTGGCCTAATGTGTTGGTTTACTTTCCTCTGTATTTATATTTTCTAACCTTTTTTTTTTTTTTTTTTTTTTCTGATTTTAAATAGTTTTGGACCAGCGTTGAAAGGTATTCTTTTTCCTGCAGTCAATTTTTTCCGTATGGATTTTACGGTTGTAGGTTTTAACAAGACCCTCTTAGTGCTTTTATCCATTATGGTGAAACTTTTGTACTTCTTTCATTTTTTATTTTTTTTTTTGATAGTAACCGAGGTTAAGTATAAATTTAATACATAATTGAGTTTGTGGAAATGGCCTCTTTCCATATTTCTTTCCATATTCCTTTAAGCTCCATTTGGATGAATTCATTTGAAATCAATGGATTTGAAGATAATACATCATACATTTACAAATCAAATAGGAAAAAACTAAATGAATGGATTTGTTTCACACAAATATTACTTATAAGTGGAAGGATTTCAAATACCCAACAAAATGGTATATTATCCTCAAATCCCTTGATTTCAAATCCACTCCATCCAAATGGAGCCTTAGAGAAAAATATACTCCCTCCCTCTCATAATAAATGATACATTTGTTAAAGTTTATCTCAAACTTAATGAAACATTTCCTTAAAAGAAAATAAAGCAACATTACCATCTTCATATATACCATTCAAACATCTAAAAATTACACACAATATCATTCCTTTATCTACACTATAATCAAAAAATACACATTTACAATAAAGTTGAATGGACTATTATACCCTTAATTTATTTCATTTAATACCAACAAATAATTCCTACCTTATAACCGTAAATAGTTCACTAAGCATGAGACTGGAGTACTAAACAAAGAAATGAAAATAAATAAGAATGACAAGGGCACAAAATTTTGCCAGCCATGAATAATAAAGGGCTATAGTGATCCAACTTTTTATATATAGCTGCTGCATTAGATGCTACAAACACTCTACTTGTAATAATCTACATCATAAAATCTAGTGATAGAACTCTTCTTCTATGCAATAGTTGTGTGATAGTGGCCATCACCACACAGCAGCACGACAAAAGGCCACGTCTACTTTCAACGACTATGTGATACCACTCTAACTAGGTGGCTGAAAAACACTCGTTTTTCTTGTCTTCTTTGCTTTCAATATTGGCAGCCAATTTAATCCTGGAGAACACCAGAAAATATTAAGTTGAGAAAACCACATATGAGAACTCATAAAGAAATAATATAAATGGAAATTAGATGATAAAAGCAATCTACACTACATTAAGTTAGTTCACAAGCTTCTCAACATAGCACGGAAGCAAACAATACAACTAGTCCAAGATTACCGATGACCCAAGTTCTATATCCCACCACAGTATACCTTACCATTATTTTTCAGTTCATGAAAACGAAAGCTTACATTTCAAGTCAGACTCACTATTCGCACTACAACTCACAGTATTGTTTTTTATCTTACTTATCATATTTAAGCTATTTAAAAGTTTTGATCAAAGTACTTGATGCAAGTATACCATACAGTACTGGATGTCTGGATATGATGCTTTGCAACTAATGGTAACAAAGAGTTGAGATTCAGATATTTACACCTTCTCAATATTTTTGTCCAGATGCAATTCATTCTTGCGATCATCTAAAATTTCCGAGTATTCATCCTTATCAACAGATGCCTTCTCATTGTTTTTCACCTGTGAATTGACACCATTACCGTTCACAGCTACGCCATCAATCCTTGACGAACTGCTACTAACTGTAGATTTAGAATGATCACTATCTTCCGTTACTTTATTCACTTCATCATTTGTTATTTGGACCGATTTATCTGCTGCCTCCTCAGCTTTCCTTCTCTCTTCCTCATTCTGTTTTTTCCTTCGAGCTTCTTGCTCTTTTAGTTGTTTAAACCTGAACAAATTGGGAAAGCAAATGTTATGTAACCTGAAACAAATAAGAAACACAATAAATTGCCATCTGTTTAACCTTTCACCAGGACGAAGCCCTTCTGAATTCAATTTCACATCTTTCTGAACCACAGTTTTGGCTGGTGGTGATTCGGAGACGGAATTCGGAACTTGGGGTTGTTCTTTCTTTATAATGTCATCACTCAATTGCTTGACAGGAATTTTTGCACCGCCCAATTTCCGCAGCCATACCTGTTGAACTGTACTCAGTATGTTGTTCGTAAACCTGCATCAAATGTAAGAAAACTAAGCTAAGAGAGAGGAACCTAAATGGGACACAAAACATAATAGAAAATATGTCAAAAAGACGAGCAGCACTAAATAAAAGACGGGCTTACCAGTAAATGCTTAAACCTGAAGGAACTGATAGAGAAAAATATCCAATCATCAAAGGTAGGAATTTCGTAATGGCTTGGGAAGTCTTCACATTCGGATCATTACTCTGACAGCAGTTAAGGTGGAAGTTTCATTAGATACAAATTATTGATTGCAACAGCACATCAAATTTTAACCACTGATAGAGTGTAGGCTACCAAATAATCTAGATACGCAACAGATAGATAAATCCTTAAAGGAACGCCACAGACAACTCTCAGCCACAACCCGAAGCTGCAAAATTTGAATATCGAAGATAAAAAAATCCAAATAAATACTCTCCTATCAAAGCCCATGAACAAGCCCGACTCTAATTAAATACGTAAACTAAGAGCAGTAATATTAATAAATCAAATTAGCAAATAAGTAATTCATTCCAGCAACTCGACGAGGCCCACGCCCATCTTGGCCCTCCGAGTGTAGACACGCCGTGGTCTATCAACCACCACCCACAAAAATAGAAAAAATGGAGAAAATTCAAAGAAAATTTGTTGATGCTAAAGGTAGCAGCAGTTTTACTGTACCACAAACTCCTCTTTTTCTAAGACAAAAGGATAATCAGGATAAGGTGCGAAAAAGAAAGATAACTATTGGGACAAACATCTGTAGTGAAAACACGAGGATATGCAAATGCGTTACGAACAAACGACTTGAGAGGATAATCCAGAAAGAGAATCAGTAGTGTAAAATATATTAAACAAACCTGTGGGGGTTGCATGATCTGTACAGAGATATACTGACTGATAACCAGAAGCACAGGCAAGACAAGATATGCCAAAGTATCTGACCATCCTAGCGGAGGATGACCGTCCTACGACAAAGGCAAAAAGGAAATAAAAAATAAAACAATTTCATATTAGCATTAATGAGGGTCAGAAATGGTCTGATATGATATCACATTTATTTATAGTAACATTTTATAAAGATATGTCATACGATCTACAAGGTTGGTTGAAAGGGTCTCAACTGAACATTATAATGAAAAATAAACTTGCTTGTAGATCACAATATAGCTCTAGATAGTAACATGTAACATGTTAATTTAGCTCGTGTATAAAACAGTGCAAGTAATTATTCTTATGGCTTGTTTGCTTTAATGGAAAAGATTTATGCAATTATCCCTCCTTTATGGAACTAGTTCGACTCCTCCCCATGTGACCAATTATCTCTCATTCATGGACAAAAAGAGTTTGTTCTCGCGCTAACAATACATTACGAACCTGTGTCACATGAACCAAATGCAAAATAAATTGGATAAAAGTATTCATCTCTACTAATCCAACAAAGCAAACATGCTCTTGTGTGATTGATATCCAATCATAACAACCACCTAAAACAAGCTTGCGTACAAACTATCTTCAATTATTATTAGCAGGCATCACTTAGAGCATCTCCAACAATTACTTCTACTTTGGAGTCAATTCAGCACTTCTCTATAATAGAGACAACACTTCATCCCCAGCAGTTAGCCAGTTAGCTCTATTTTTTGACATTATAATATACTCCCACCGTCCCAATATTTCTTTCATAAGGAGGGATGCACAATTATTAAGAAAAGGGGAGAAAGTGTAGTAGAGAGAATAAAGTGTAAGGGTATTTTGGGTGGCTGAATGAAATAAAGTGTAGGAGAGAGAATTAAGTAGAATAAACAAGAGTGGTATTATTGAAATTTAAATGATATTGTGAGGGTGAAGTTTATGGAGGGCATTCCTTTTTTAGTGTATGAAAGTAATGTTGGGACATTCAAATAAGGCAAGTGTGAAAGTAATATTGGGACGGAAGGAGTAATATTTATTTTAAATTACATATTACACCTGTTATTTAAATTAATGAAAAATTAAATTGCAATGGAAAATTAAATTACAATAGGCACCACTTATTCTGTGTTTGAATATTGTTCCCACAAATGATTTTAATGTATTTCGTTTCTTTTCTATTGTAATCGTATTATATTGTTTCAATTTCACATGTAGTATTTAAATAAAAGAACAATATTTGCATTTAATAATAAAAACAAATAAAAAATGTTCAGGCAAATAGCTAATTAAATATATTAGTAAAAAAGAACATATGAATGGTGCTGGAAGGGCGCAGCGCCAGAAATGGAGGCTAAAATGTTTGGTTGGCAAAATCCTATACATTGGAGCAAGAAATAATTGACTACTGGGTGTAAAATCTAGCAAAAATAGCTATTATAGAGAACTGCTGGAGATGCCCTTATATAGAATGGAGAGGGATAATTAAGTCTTACAATGAAGGGGAAAAGCCACGAGGTACCACTACCAGTTTGTCGAGCAGCAATAGTTGTTGGACCAGATAGAGACGGTATCCAGAAGAAACCTTCCGTTAGAAGACCCTGATGTTAAAGCCAGAAGCCAATTTTAAGCACAACATATCAAATAAAAGGGATACATGTTGACATAAAAACTATCATGTGTTTTTACAGTTTTCCATCCATCGCTGAGAGGATACTATGGCAAGATTCTAATATCAGTTTTTTTTCCATTCTAGGATTTTTATACAAAATTCTCTCAATTACTTGTAAACAAGGTTGAAAATATCGGTATCGGTAAAAATATCGGTACCTTAAATTTACGGAAATATCGGTGGAAATGTCGATGTCGAATATCGGTATCGGTAAAAATTAAAAAATTGATGGAAATTTTAATAAAATGATGAAAATTTTATATGAAATTTTAGAGAATGTTCCTACTAACTTTAATACATAAAGTAATCATACATTCACAACAAATTGAATTATTTGTGACAAATATATCAACAACAAAATACATAAGCAGTCTAGAGAGATACAATAATTGTTTATACTTAGTTAATACAAGATAACTAATACCATAATAATGACCTATGAGGCTCAAATGTAAAAGAAGAAATTGATACCAACTTAAAATTGCATAATTTTGTCCTTGCTCATCAGTTCACCTTTATTCTACTACCATTTGAGTATTAGTTGATTCTCATTTTAAAAAATTCAAAAAAAAAAAAAAATACCGATATTTTATTGCCGACAACCGATATTTCGACCGATATTTTCGACATCTTGGAAAATTTTAACTGGATTCAACCGATACCGATATCGATACCGATATTTTTACCGACATTCCGTAAAAAAATGTTTTTCAGGGTGTATCCATGTCGGACACCCCGAAAAACCGAAATTTCGGCGAAATGTCGGCCAGTATCGGCGACATTTCAAACCTTGCTTGTAAATCCTTATCATATATCTTCTGAAAATCCAAGGGAAAATCAGTAAAGGTCGTTGCCGAATTTTACAGGTGAATTTACTGAATTTAGCTCCCAATTTAAGCCTAAATATTAGACAAATAGTTTGATGAGAATTACTGATTTTACTAGTAAGTAAAAAACAAGAATATGATATACATGCATAAAAGCTACAGAGAAAGTTTGATATTGAAGTATCAATACACGAGTGCAGAGAATTTAAGCAATTATATGGAGAGGATGGAAGAGTAATTGAGAGAAATCTGTTTGTAGATTTGGGAATCTTGCCACAATATTCTACTGGTGGTAGACCTGATGTAGCAAAGTGCAATATTCGCATACTTCTAAGTTCCTAGGGGCTGAAGTGTAAAAATTGCATAATGTTATCCATAAGTATGTGTAGTACGTGAAGTGCAAAATATACAATAGTTTGATGATAAAGTGTTACAAGAAAAACTTTAGGTGATAAAAAAAAATTAAAAAAATACAACATGCATGGCAAAGTGTCAAATAAAAATTGTTGAGGTGATAAAGTGTCAAAACCATGATAGTTCGGATAAAATGCCTTTTGTCCCCAATTAGAAACAAAAGAGAAACGGAAGGGGAAAAGGTAGTATGATACTGCAGTTTACCTCATCTGCCACATTAGAAAGAGCTCTGTATAGCCCAATCCATATCGGAATGGTGGCAAGTGTAGGAAGACAACCTGGTATGAACAAAATATGGAGAGATACACCACCTTGAATATACATGATATAGTGAAAACATAAGGCTACGTTTATTCTGGGATCCACCCAGATGGACTTAGGACTTTCCAGTCCATATTTCATTTAAGTTAGAGATTTAAAATTCAATTCTCATACTCAATCCACACTTAAAATATCTATAAACCTATTATTACTCTTCTCAACATTTTTCTCTCACTCATTCATTTTATCACAATACAATAAAATAATACAACATCAATTACTATTAAACATTGATTTGACATAAATCTCGCCCTACCCAAATCCCAAAACAAACAAGTACTTTAACTATTCAATAGGAATTTCACATCCAAGGATTTTAAAGTCATGACTCCCCCCACACACCTAAATCCCAAAAACAAGCATAGGAACTCACATTGACATCATAAAAACATTTAAACTGCTCCATTGGTAAGTTCATGAGTACAGACAATTTTACGACCGTTCCTTTTCAGTTTTGTGTTCCTTCTCTATTAATAGCTCAATTTTGCAAAGATTTTAGTACCTGCCAGTGGATTTATACCAGCTAGTTTGTACAATCTAGCTGTTTCAAGTTGAATTCTCTCCTGCAAAGAGGGTCATAAATAAGAAATAGACAGAGGGAATGTAAAAATAAGCAATTTGTATTCTAATTTAGCCGCATGAAGAAAGGAACACATGCTACATTGCTACTATACAACTGAAAATCTTATCGTCAATACTAAATACTTCCTCCATCCCATAATACCTTTCACAACTTCATTTTTCGTCCATCCCACAATACCTTTCACACCTTTAAAATGAAAAACCATCCATAAACTTCACTCTCACAATATCCTCAATTTTTACACAAAATGTTATACTCCCTCCGTCCCACGACTACTTTCACACTTTATTTTTTCGTCCGTCCCAAAATTACTTTCACCCTTAAAATGGATACCCTCCACAAATTACACCCTCACAATACCATTTATATTTAAAAAATGTCACTCTTGATTTATTCAACTTTATTCCCTCTCCTACACTTTATCTCATTCAACCACCCAAAATACTCTTACACTTTTTTCTCTCTCCTACACTAAATTAAATTTTCTTAATAAGTGTGTCACTTCACATGTGAAAAATCATCATGGGACGGAGGGAGTAGTTTTTTTTTGGGCCCACATATACGCACAATCCAACTCAGTTCCTTCATTTATAAATAGAGGTTTACGAAATTAAACCTCAAATTCGTACTCATTATTTCACTTTCTCTATGAAAGCTTTTACGGAGGGAGTAATAAATATCATAAGATATGCTTTTAAAATGGAAGAACCTAGTAGGATTTCCAATCTTTCAGAAACAGCCCTTTCATTAAAGGACAAAGAATAACCTGATCTCCCACATATCGTTCCTGAATAACCTTTATTTGAGGTGCCAAAGATTGCATGGCCATTGCTGATTCCACCTAAAGGTCCCAGGTTAGAAGACATTTAAATCATCAAAGAATACTTAGAAGACTTCAAACTATATACATATGCATAAGTTAAATGGATAACTATTATCGAAAGAGTAACTAACTGCAGATAGAATTGTTTCAAATCATAAGCAAATAATATTAAAAGCAGATAACCTGTTTCTTTGTCAATGGAAAAGTGGCGGCTTTGACAAGTATGGTCAGTAAAATGATTGCAAAACCATAAGCATAGGGAACGTGGAGCGTAGAAAGTCCATCTTTAAGAACCTGAAAAAAGTACAAATTTTTAGCACCTATTTTATTGCACTTATTTTATTGTAATAGGTATAACAATCAACCTAATGTGATTATATATACCTCAATAAATACTCTGGAAAAAGAAATGTAATATCTTAGGGTTCAAACTCTTCAATAATGTGTTTCATTGAAGAGTGTGATTAACGGGAGGGCGGGAGTTAATGAAAATGGCGGATCTATTAACTTAATGTTGGCCCAGTACATACTGACATTTTATGCTGACATACCATGCTTATAATAGCTTCTAAAATCTAAATCCCCATTAATTTTCAACCAAACTATTAACTGTACACCAGGAAACAATTCATATGGAACTGATAACGCTCGCAGTGAATTGAAGTCCCCTCTCTCAAGATAGCAATCAGAATACAAAAGCCTAATAACACTATCTCTGTCCCAAAATACCTTTCCCACCTTTTTCGCTCATCTTACACTGTCTTTTGCACTCTTAAAATGAAAAACATTCTATAAACTTCTTTTGGATTCAAACATATACACCATTCAACCAATTTATTTACTTTATACATAAATATTTACAAAATTAACCCTCATAACTCCAATTATTCTCACCTTACTTATTTGTGAACCCTCTTACATGTGAAAGGTATTCCGAGATGGAGAGAGTACATGAAAAGCAAGAACAACGAAAAAGAAAAAAGGGAAAGAAAGAAAAAAATTCCAGAAACCAATAGAATTCCTTTTCTAATCCTTGTCAAAACGACAAGATTCCCTCTAAGTTATCATCTTGAAGATTGATTCAACTAAACTTGCCTCAATCTTCAAGAAAGCTCATCTCCACAACATGAATTCAAAAATTCATATCCAAACATAAAAAGGACAAATAAATAAACACCCATTTTTCTTTTTACAAAGGATTATATCTCTAACAAACAAACCTTGAGAACAACTTCCATGGCGTTAGTTATCCCAGAAAGCCAATCACTATTATGCTTCGTTGCATCAACTGTATCGGTAGAAGTTACAGCAGCATCAGCAATAGTGTAAATAAGCCCTTCAACTCTTCCAAATAAATCATTAATCATCAACTCCGCATTTTCCGGGTCAGGAATAGGAACCCGACCCAAACCCAACCGGGCAACCCCAAAATTGCCCCTCAATAAGGGTTTCTGAATTGTGAAATTGCCGAAATGGCTTCTCTCGGGAATCGGGCTCAATGTTCTGCTTTGAAACGGAGATAATACTAAATTCTGTCCAATTGGAAGCAGAAAAGACGACATCTGTAAATTGAACGGAAGCTATGGAGATAGATATGTGTATATATATGCAGGTGTGTATCTACAAACGGGAAATATGGAAGGTTTAAGGTTTATGAGAAGAGAGAGTAGAAAGCTGAGAAAAAGGGATCCTCTTCGACAAATATCGCTTTATGAAAATTTGGGTGAAAGCCAAATTACATTAGACTACCTTCAAACCAACCCATAATATGAAATTAAATTAAATTAATAAATAATAGAAAATAATAAACAACACTTTTATTATCACTGTCAACCACATACATGTACTATAACTATCACATTTATTATAAAAATAATACTTCATTCAATTTTATTATAAAAATAATACTTTCCACTATAAGTTACACCCCCCTAAAATGGAAAATCTTTTATAAACTCTACCCTCACAATTTTCACTAATTACACAAAATGACATTACTTTTTTACTCATACATACACACAATCCAATAAATTTTTTTATTTATACATAAAACTTTATAACTTACCCATCCTCCCATCATTTTTTTTTTAAAAGTGTGTACACTCCCTCGTATATATATTTTTATGGGAGGGGGGAGTAGTATATATTTTTAGATTGGATTGTGATGATGAATGGTCTGTCACCCTCGGGAATTAGGGCCCGACCCATATTGAATATTTAGTCATCAATTCAAGTCTCATCCAGAAAAATGTATAAGCAATCGATTATAGTCTAATTCAGTTCAAGCCCGTAGTGAATAAATGATAATTGGATTGAATCTATACAAAATAGTCAATCTAGCAAGTCTAATAAGAATAAAACCCTGATTAAGGTTTGGATATATATACTAGTTCCAAACCCAAAGGTAAAGGAAGAACTCATATTTTTCCTCCTCTCTTCTTCTATAGCTGGTACTCCCTCCGTCCCACTAAGAGTGTCCTAATTTGTCATTTTTGTCCGTCTCAATCAAAGTGTCACATTCCTTTTTTGGAATACCCAAACAATATATTTATTCCTATACTACATACATATTTACACAAGATATCACTCATTTAATATATTTAAATACATTTTTTATCTCTCTCTCTATATCATCACTTGTACTATATTATTATTCTACTATATTTCTTAAATATTGTGTCAAAAGGTCATGAGACACTTTTATTGGGACGGAGAGAGTATTATTCTTATACTTCTTTTCTTTACTACTCCCTCCGTCTCAGAAAGTTATGCACACTTTCCTTTTTGGTCTGTCCCAACAAGTTATGCACACTCCTAAAAAGGAAACATCACACAATATTAATACCCTCACAATATTATTTAAATTTAAAAAATATCACTCTTATTCGACTCTACTTTATTCTCTCTCCTACTTTAAAACATTAAGTCACTCAAAATATCATTGTACTTTATTCTCTCTCTTACCCTTTATTCTCATAAAAGTTAACAAAATTAAGGGTGTGCTTGGTTAACACCTTTAGAGTTATGGAACAACAATGAAAGGAGAGTGATGTTTGGTTGAGGGAAATCAAATATTTGATATCTTAAAAGTGAGTAATTAAAGTTATAAATTCATTCCTCCCAATTTTGGGAGGTATGAAAGTCATTCCTTACTATTATTTTAAAAATTTACCTTCTAAATTATTTATTAATATTAATAATAATGTTTTAAGTATGATTATTATATAATATATTTTTTAATATTAAAAAAGAATTAATAATAGTTTTAATTATCAATAATTTTTATTAAAACCAAACACTTCTTATGGTAATGATAGTCATACCTACATATAAACCAAACAACTCAACAATAACTAACATATCTATTACCATTCCTCACTACTCCAAACTCATTACCATTCCAATTCATTTCAACAAACCAAGCATCCCCTAAAGTTTTCATGCCCCAAGAAGTGTGCATAATTCTTGGGACGGAGGGAGTAATAGAACTCTGACTTAAGTGTCGGAGTCCTCGCGCTGGGCCTCCCCGACGTGTTTTTGTAGGTTCAATGGATCAAGATTGAACCCGATTGAGTGGAAAAGATGAAAATCGGAGAGCGGATGATTTGGTCCGCATTGTTGTATCACGAATATTTCGCTAAGCGCATCGGTGCGGAAGTCTATCTTGAAGTGACCAAGCCCGGGTTACCAACAACCCAAGGAATCGTGCCGACCCAAATACTTGCTTGGCCATGGGGCCCTGCTTGCTCCCCTCGGTCGGCCTCCTCTCCGCTCGGCCATGAGGCCCTGCTCGGCCCCCCTGGTCGGCCTCCCCTCCAACTTGGTCAGCCCCAGGGTCCCTGGTCGGCCCCTCGCCCCTGGTCGGCCTCCTTCCTTGCTCAATCGTCGGCGCTTGATCGGCCCATGTGCCACCAGGTGCTCGGTCGACCTCCACTCCATTGGATCTAGAGCCCGTACAAGTCATTTTCGCCCCTCCAGGATAAGGGTACGACCTCCGTACAAGATATGTTGTCCATCCACAGAGAATCAGACAAGAACAACCTTAGAAGGAAATGAAGTCAAACGTAATATTTAGGATCAGGTTTCAAGCATGCCCCATAATAGAAATCAATTTGGTCCTTTAGAGAATCTCCCACCAGCCTACAGCTGGCAGGACAAGAGAGGCCAGCGGGCTGACCAATAAAGGTCGGATGCTCTGCCTTCATTAATTGGAGATCCTCACAATAAATGCCCTCCCAATCAGATGGGAGACCAAGACAAAATCAAAGCCCTATAAATATAGCCTTCATGGCATTAATGAAAGGATCTTTGAATCCACCCTTAAGACTGGGTTGAATAAGCTCAGCAATCCTCTCTCCATTTATTGGTTTTTGCATTTACAATAGCAATCATTGCAAACTACCTACATTCATTGCTCTCAGTCATAGTTGTTCATGATCAATGAAATCTCGTTTGTTACATCCGTTAAATCACACCACATTCTTCACAAATCCCATTGATTTAGAAACGGGTAACAACAATTAGCGCTAGAAGGAGCGTACACTAACCTCAAATTAAAGATATTATTAATAAAATGAAAAAAGACAAACCTAGAGCCATATGATCACATTTCGATCAAGAGGCCGGACCCTCATTAAAAAACCTTTGATGGTAAAACCCTCCTTAGGAAAAAATCCATCAAAGGGAAAAAAGAGATAGCCCTCTAAAACAAAGAAATGCCAACAAGGCACAAACAGCCTAGCAAAAGCCAAAAGGCCGAAAACAAAAAACAAAAAAATCAGCCATATCTAACATAAGTTTTATACAAAAAAAAGCAGGCTCTTCCATCCACCATTTCATACTATCATAATCCAAATATTTAGATAAGATGTCTGCCACCATATTTCCTTCACGAAGAGTGTGACGAAAACAACCATCAACAGGAATAAGAGTCTCCTTAGAAGAAAGCCAAGCATTATGCCAATGCCAAGGACCTTTGGGCAAAGTCGAGCTATAAGCGTAAAGAACCTACGCCGAATCCATCTAAAAAATGACACGCTTCCACCCACGCAACTTGGCAAACTCAATAGCCCGAATAGATTACTCAGAATCCTACAAAAACCCTATACATTTCTATTTTAGCATGCAAAAAATGGAAAAATAAGGAGTGTTCGTTAGACTAATTTGAGATCCATTGGAACTTTTTAGGTACTTTTCTTACCTTTATTAATGATCATTGGAGTAAAATGATAATTATAATAGTGTTTTCTTTCAAAAAGACAAAAAATAACTAGTCATCACAAAGTTTAGTTGTCAATAACAACAATCTAAAAACTACACCTAATGCAGAAAATGGAGGGAAAAGACCGATAAATAAACCTTTTGAAGGAAAAAACATAAAAAATAATGATTAATCACGGGTCATACCAAGATTACTCAGAATCCTACAAAAACCCAATAGATTTCTATTTTAGCATGCAAAAAGTGGAAAAATAAGGAGTGTTTGTTAGACTAATTTGATATCCATTGGAACTTTCTAAGTACTTTTTTACCTTAATTAATGATAGTTTGAGTGAAATGATCATTACAATAGTGTTTTGTTTCAAAAAAATAAAAAATAACTAGTCATCACAAAGTTTAGTTATCAATAACAACACTTTAAAAACTACACTTAATGCAGATAATGGAGAGAAAAGTCCGATAAATAAACCTTTTGAATGCAATAACATAAAAATCAATGATTAATTACGGGTCATACCGAGATTACTCAAAATCCTAAAAAAAACCCTATAGATTTCTGTTTTAGCAAGCAAAAAGTGAAAAAATAACGAGTGTTTGTTAGATTAATTTGAGATCCATTAGAACTTCCTAAGTACTTTTCTTACCTTAGTTAATAATCACTGGAGTGAAATGATCATTCAAATAGTGTTTTGTATAGAAAAGACAAAAAAAAAACTAGTTATCACAAATTTAGTTGTCAATAACAACACTCTAAAAACTACACCTAATGTAGATAACGGTGGGTAAAGTCTAATAAATAAACCTTTTGAATGCAATAACATAAAAATCAATGATTTATAACGGTTCATACTGAGATTACTCAGAATCCTATAAAAACCCTATAGATTTTTGTTTTAGCATGCAAAAAGCGGAAAAATGAGGAGTGTTTGTTAGACTAATTTGAGATCCATTGGAACTTTCTAAATATTTTTCATACCTTAATTAACGATCATTGGAGTGAAATGATCATTACAATAGTGTTTTGTTTCAAAAAGAAAAAAAAGAACTAGTCATCACAAAGTTTAGTTGTCGATAACAACACTTGAAAAACTACACCTAATGCAGATAATGGAGGGAAAAGACCGATAAATAAACCTTTTGAATGCAAAAACATAAAAATCAATGATTAATCATGGGTCATACCGAATTATTCAGAATCCTACAAAAACACTATAGAATTTTTTTTTAGAATGCAAAAAGTGGAAAAATAAGGAGTGTTTGTTAGACTAATTTGAGATCCATTGGAACTTTCTAAGTACTTTTCTTACCTTAATTAATGATCATTGAAGTGAAATGATCATTACAATAGTGTTTTGTTTCAAAAAGACAAAAAATATAACTAGTCAAAAAAAAAGTTTAGTTGTCGATAACAACACTCTAAAAACTACACCTAATGCAGATAATGGAGGGAAAAGACTGATAATAAACCTTTTGAAGGAAAAAACATAAAAATCAATGATTAATCATGGGTCATACCGAGATTACTCAGAATCCTACAAAAACCCAATAGATTTCTGTTTTAGCATGCAAAAAGTGGAAAAATAAGGAGTGTTTGTTAGACTAATTTGAGATCCATTGGAACTTTCTAATTACTTTTTTTACCTTAATTAATGATCATTGGAGTGAAATGATCATTACAATAGTGATTTGTTTAAAAAAACAAAAAATAACTAGTCATCACAATGTTTAGTTGTTAGCATAACAACAAGTGGAAAAATAAGGAGTGTTTGTTAGACTAATGGAGATCCATGGAGAGAAAATTACTTTTTGATAAATTAATGATCATTGGAGTGAAATGATCATTACAATAGTGATTTGTTTAAAAAAACAAAAAATAACTAGTCATCACAATGTTTAGTTGTCAATAACAACACTCTAAAAACTACACGTAATGCAGATAATGGAGAGAAAAGTCCGATAAATAAACCTTTTGAATGCAATAACATAAAAATCAATTATTAATCACCGGTCATACCGAGATTACTCAGAATCCTACAAAAACCCTGTACATTTCTGTTTTAGCATGCAAAACGTGGAAAAATAACGAGCATTTGTTAGACTAATATGAGATCCATTGGAACTTCATGAGTACTTTTCTAACCTTAGTTAATGATTACTTGAGTGAAATGATCATTCAAATAGTGTTTTGTATAGAAAAAAAAACTAGTTATCACAAATTTAGTTATCGATAACAACACTCTAAAAACTACACATAATGAAGATAATGGTGAGAAAAGTCCGATAAATAAAACTTTTGAATACAATAACATAAAAATCAATGATTTATCACGGTTCATACCAAGATTACTCAGAATCCTATTAAAACCCTATAGAATTCTGTTTTACCATGCAAAAAGCAGAAAAATGAGGAATGTTTGCTAGACTAATTTGAAATCCATTGAAACTTTCTAAGTACTTTTCATACCTTAAGTAATGATCATTAGAGTGAAATGATCATTACAATAGTGTTTTGTTTCAAAAAAACAAAAAATAACTAGTCATCACAAAGTTTAGTTGTCAATAACAACACTCTGAAAACTACACCTAAAGCAGATACTGGAGGAAAAAGTCCGATAAATAAACCTTTTGAATGCAATAAAATAAAAATCAATGATTAATAACTGGTCATACCGAGATTACTCAGAATCCTACAAAAACTCTATAGATTTCTGTTTTAGCATGCAAAAAGTGGAAAAATATGGAGTGTTTGTTAGACTAATTTGAGATTCATTGGAACTTTATAAGTACTTTTCATACCTTAATCAATGATCATTGGAGTGAATTATTCATTACAATAGTGTTTTGTTTCAAAAAAGAAAAAAATAACTAGTCATCACAAAGTTTAGTTGTCAATAACAACACTCTAAAAACTACACCTAATACAGATACTGGAGGGAAAAGTTTGGTAAATAAACCTTTTGAATGCAATAACATAAAAATCAATGATTAATCACGGGTCATACCGAGATTACTCAGAATCCTACAAAAACTCTATAGATTTCTGTTTTAACATGCAAAAAGTGGAAAAATAAGGAGTGAATTATTCATTACAATAGTGTTTTGTTTCAAAAAAGAAAAAAATAACTAGTCATCACAAAGTTTAGTTGTCAATAACAACACTCTAAAAACTACACCTAATACAAATACTGGAGGGAAAAATTTGGTAAATAAACCTTTTGAATGCAATAACATAAAAATCAATGATTAATCACGGGTCATACCGAGATTACTCAGAATCCTACAAAAACTCTATAGATTTCTGTTTTAGCATGCAAAAAGTGGAAAAATAAGGAGTGTTTGTTATACTAATTTGAGATCCATTGGAACTTTTTAAGTACTTTTCATACCTTAATTAATGATCATTGGAGTGAAATGATCATTACAATAGTGTTTTGTTTCATAAAGACAAAAAAAACTAGTCATCAAAAAGTTTAGTTGTCGATAACAACACTATAAAAACTACACATTTTTGTTAGACTCTAAAAAGTGTAAAAATAAGGAGTGTTTGTTAGACTAATTTGAGATCCATTGAAACTTTCTATGTACCTTTTTTTTACCTTAATTAATGACCAATGGAGTGAATTGATCATTACAATAGTGTTTTGTTTCAAAAACACAAAAAATAACTAGTCATCACAAAGTTTAGTTGTCAATAACAACACTCTAAAAACTACACCTTATGCATATAATGGAGGGAAAAGTCCGATAAATAAACATTTTTAATGCAAAAACATAAAAATCAATGATTAATCATGGGTCATAACGAGATTATTCAGAATTATACAAAAACCATATAGAATTCTTTTTTAACATGCAAAAAGTGGAAAAATAAGGAGTGTTTGTTTGAGTAATTTGAGATCCATTGGAACTTTCTAAGTACTTTTCTTACCTTAATTAATGATCATTGGAGTGAAATGATCATTACAATAGTTTTTTGTTTCAAAAAAACCAAAAATAACTAGTCATCAAAAAGTTTAGTTGTCGATAACAAAACTAAAAAAACTGCAAAAAGTGGAAAAATAAGGAGTGTTTGTTAAACTAATTTGAGATCCATTGCAACTTTCTAAGTACTTTTCTTACCTTAATTTATGATCATTGGAGTGAAATGATCATTACAATAGAGTTTTGTTTCAAAAAGGCAAAAAATAACTAGTCATCACATAGTTTAGTTGTCGATAACAACACTCTAAAAACTACACCTACTGCAGATAATGGAGGTAAAAGACCGATAAATAAACATTTTGAATGCAAAATCATAAAAATTAATGATTAATAATGGGTTATACCGAGATTACTCTGAATACTGCAAAAACCCTATATAATTCTGTTTTAACATGCAAAAAGTGGAAAAATAAGGAGTGTTTGTTAGACTAATTTGAGATCCATTGCAACTTTCTAAGTACTTTTTTTACCTTAATTAATGATCATTGGAGTGACATGATCATTACAATAGTGTTTTGTTTCATAAAGACAAAAAATATCTAGTCATCAAAAAGTTTTGTTGTCGATAACAACACTCTAAAAACTACACCTAATTCAGATAATGGAGGGAAAAGACCGATAAATAAAACTTTTGAATGCATACACGTTAAAATCAATGATTAATCATGGGTTATACCGAGAATATTCAGAATTCTACAAAAATCCTATAGAATACTTTTTTAGCATGCAAAAAGTCGAAAAATAAGGAGTGTTTGTAAGACTAATTTGAGATCCATTGGAACTTTCTAAGTACTTTTCTTACCTTAATTAATGATCATTAGAGTGAAATGATCATTATAATAGTGTTTTGTTTAAAAAAGACAAAAAATAACTAGTCATCAAAAAGTTTAGTTGTCGATAACAACACTCTAAAAACTACACCTAATGTAGATAATGGAGGGAAAATATCGATAAATAAATCTTTTGAATGCAAAAATATAAAAATCAATGATTAATCACGGGTCATACCGATATTACTCAAAATCCTACAAAATCCCTATAGAATTCTTTTTTAGCATGCAAAAAGTGGAAAAATAAGGAGTGTTTGTTAGACTAATTTGTGATCTATTGGAATTTTCTAAGTACTTTTCTTACCTTAATTAATGATCATTGGAGTGAAATGATCATTACAATAGAGTTTTGTTTCAAAAAGTCAAAAAATAACTAGTCATCACAATGTTTAGTTGTCTATAACACTCTAAAAACTACACCTAATGCTGATAATGGAGGGAAAAGACCGATAAATAAATCTTTTGAATGCGAAAACATAAAAATCAATGATTAATCATGGGTCATACCGAGATTACTCCGAATCTTACAAAAACCCTATAGAATTCTGCTTTAGCATGCAAAAAGTGGAAAAATAAGGAGTGTCTGTTAGATTAATTTGAGATCCATTGGAACTTTCAGCGACTACTATTCCACTGATTACATTGAGACAACAGATTTGGCATCGTCGAAGATCACTGGTTCTCTTGCGGTGATTTTTCGATGGGGTTTTTTTAGATTATCGAGAATCGGTCAACGAATTTTCCAGCGACATTTTACCTATTCAATCAACGATATTTTTGGTGGGTTAATGATCTATTTTCGTATTTCGAATATTCCAAAATTGGTCAACAGTATCTCAAAAAGAAGGGGATCTTTCGTGACTACTATTCCACTGATTACATTGAGACAACAGATTTGGCATCGTCGATGATTGGCGTCGCCGTCTACATTTTCGATCAAAATCCGGATTGTTATACGTTTCTGGGTTCTTTTACCAATAGTTTTTGCATGTCATCTTCAAAGTGGGGTTCGAGCCGTTGTTGTTCATATTCTGGAGGAGGTCTTTTTGGAGTAGCAGTCACCGGCTCCTTCTCCGATCAGAGTGGGGCTATTTTGTTTTCAGATTAAATCTCTGTCTTCTTCCATTTTCTTTAATGGGTTCATTGATTTCTGGTTTTTAATCGTTCCTTTGGGGACTGATTTTTCATGTCTTTGGTTAGCTGAGTGGTTTCTTCTGGCTGTTGTTTAATTCTAATGGATTTTGTTGATGTTAGTGGGTGTTCTGGTCTTGAAGTCTTGTCGTTTTTGCCTTTTGCCTGCCGTTCTGTTCCAATGCATTTCTAGATTCCAGACAATTTTGTTCTGGTTTATATGCTTGTTGTAAAGGGTTTGGAGGTCAATTGGTGTTTGTGATTTTGACTTCATGACCGGAACCTCTGTATTTGATTGTATCCACTTGAGACCCTTGTTGGGTGTTTTCATGGTGATTATCCTTTTGGATATTTTTCGTCAGTTTGGTGTTTTTCATACCTTGGATCGGGTTGTGATTCCTTTTTTGGCCTTTTCATTTCCGTTTCTTACCTTGGACCGGGTTGTGGTCCCACCTTTTTCCTTTTTCCCTTTTATCAATAATATCTTTAATTTGAGATTCATTGGAACTTTCTAAGTACTTTTTTTACCTCTATTAATGATCATTGAAGTGAAATGATCAATACAATTGTGTTTTGTTTCAAAAAGATAAAAAATAACTAGTAATCACAAAGTTTAGTTGTCGATAACAACACTCTAAGAACTACACCTAATGCAGATAATGGAGGAAAAAGAACGATAAATAAACATTCAATACCAAAGAAGCAGAGATCAGGAGACTCAAGAAGGAATTGTCTCGCATAGAAGAGGATAAAAGGGCTAAGGCTCGGTTTACCTCACAGTCCACCTTCTATGATAAGGATCTGTATCCCTCACGACCCAGCTTCTATGATACTTCGTCAGAAGCTTTTGACTATTCCAAGTACTACGGAATGGTCTCAAGTATTCCTCTTGATATCCCCAAGACGGCTGACCTCGGAGAATCCACATCAAAAGCTGAAGGGAAAAAGCTAGCAGATACATTATTGGCTTCCAGATCCCGATATAACATTCCAACTTTTATCACAGGTACCTCCAGCCATGGTGCCCTCTCAAACGATGAAAGTAATACATCTCACTTCACGGAGCATGAAAGTACTACCAGCTCAAGCGAAGTCATAGCCGGTTTCTCTCAAGAGGCAACTAAAAATGAAGAGGTTGCTGATGCACCAGCTATTCTCATGGCGGATCCAGAGGCCAGTCATCGTTTCGAAGGATATGTTTCGGATTCAGAACCGGAATCCCCCACTAAGCCATTTGTGAGTCACGCTACTGATGAACAATCCTCCAAGCCCTCAAATGGTCCTTGGTTTTCCTTCGACAACGTTCCAATCCACAAGAGGAGAGAGACCATGCACACCTTTGCAGCGTGGATAGACAATCAACTCAATAAAGAAGGAGCAGATCTGAGATCCATCATGAAAGACTTTACATCCAGATTCCTCGGTGTCCTACGGGAATGGTTTCTGAGCATCAGAGAATACAAGCAACTTGGGATTCTCAATGCTACCTCCCCAGGAGAAGCACTTGGAGAAATCCATCGGGAGTTCATAGGTGACATCTCTTTATATTCTAAACTTGTTTCACAAGAATATTTCGCTATGAGATGTTGTTCCCTTGCAAAGAAGGATCTCGACAGACACTTCAAAAGAATGTCAGAAAGGTTCTATTTCTTGAATGGAAGTAATGATCCTAATCTCAAGAATGTCTATCTGGCATCCTTACCGAAAGAACTCCAACCTGAAATGGCAAGGATACTCCAAGCATCCCGAAGAGACCTCTCCAATCTTAGCATGGGACAGATACATCAAATCTGTCTTTCAGCACTGGAGAAGGTATGCGAGCAAAAGAACCTGTTCAAAGAGATGATGGAGAGAAGAAACATCCCAAAGTCCATATGTGATAAGTCCTATCTCGAGATAGGATGCAAAGGCAAGGAAGGGTGTAAATGCTCCAGCTCAAAGAAGGAAAAGAAGAAGCTCAAGCAGAAACAACGAACTGCCAGAAACAGGTTTTTCCGACGAAAGCTTTTCCGAAAAAAGACGACGGACAGGTGCTATCTTTGCGGCGCCAAAAGACACTTTGCAAAAAATTGTCCACAAAAGCAGAACAAAGCAGCAAAGCTAGCTTCACAGACTCTATACTACAACGACAAAGACGTTGGAGATGCAGATGTTGAATCATTGTTCTCAGAACAAGAAGTTCAAGATTCTGACACTGCCTTTGTCGAGTCCTCAGAAGGAGAAAGTTCGTCAGAAGAAAGTATTCCCATGCTTATGACGGGATCATCATTGATCACCAACATGATCACTCATGAGGCAATTCCATCACCTCACCTTGAAGTCAAAGTGCTCCAGTCTAAATATGCAAAGCCTATCAAAGCAATCGGAGTTCTAGACACAGGAGCTAGAAGGACCATGTTGAATCCTGATATCCTACCAGAAGAAGCATGAGAGACACACCATGAGTATTTCTATGCAGCAGATGGCCAGACGTTTCACACGTCCCTAATCTCAAAGCAACCTATTGGCATTCAAATATTCCCTGAATGCATCATATGGGTGAAAGCCATTGGAAGCAAACTCCATGGACATGATCTGTTGATGGGGTTTGATCTATTCTTCAAAGCTGAGAGATTGCAAATTCATCCAAAGGGAGTCAAATACAAGCGGATGTTCTTACCATACACTCCAGTCCAGAAGTTGTTCTCACTAGAAGAAGATCCAGGGAGTCTACGCCTTATCCTCAACAACTTGAGAGGTTGCTATGCAAATTCTCATTCAGAGTTCTCCCATCCATCCCGACTATGGAAGAATGAAGCTTTCTTCGTTCATTTACCTTTCAAGATGAACGAAGACATCAACGCAACCAAAGCAACTCATCCTGGAATGACTCCTGAAGAGCTTACACTTGCCAAGGAAGAATGCCATCAGCTACTAAGTCTTGGACTCATTGAAGCCACCAAATCAAACTGGGCTTGTTCGGCATTTTATGTCAACAAAAGGGCTGAACAGAAACGAGGGAAGAAAAGGTTAGTCATTGATTACAAACCTTTGAATCATTTCCTTCAAGATGATAAATTCCCTTTACCTCGTACCCAAATGTTATTAGCCCATCTTTCCAAAGCCCAAATCTTTTCAAAGTTTGATTTGAAGTCAGGTTTTTGGCAATTAGTGTCCATCCAAAAGATAGGTACAAAACAGCCTTTTGTATACCTACGGTCTAATACCAATGGACCGTCCTACCTTTTGGGCTTAAAGTTGCACCATCACTTTTCCAAAAAGCCATGACCCAAATATTTGAGCCCATCATGCATATTACTCTTGTCTACATAGACGATATCCATCTGTACTCCCAAACAAAAAGAGATCATGACCAATTGCTCAAACAGTTTGTAGACCTTGTCCAGAAATTTGGCATAATGCTTTCTGAGAAAAAGAGTATTATTGGTCAAAAGAGTATCGAGTTCCTAGGTATGAAGATTTCAGATGGAAAATATGAACCCGGTCCTCATATCTCTCAAGAACTGCTGAAATTCCCCGACGAACAGATGTCAGTAAAAGAGATCCAGCAATTCCTTGGGATAATCAACTATCTCAAAGAATTTATTCCAAACTGTTCGAATTTCACCAGCAAAATCTCAAAACTCTTAAGGAAAGATCCTCCTCCATGGGGCAGCTCTCAAACAGCAGCAGTCATGCATCTGAAGGAGATATGTCAGAAACTTCCTTCTCTCAGAATTCCAGCTAATGGACAACGCATACTCCAGACTGATGCCAGTAATGACTTTTGGGGAGCCATACTACTTGAAAAAGTCGACAATGTCATTCATTACTGCGGCCATGCTAGTGGACAATTCAAAGAATCCGAACAACACTACCATGCAGTGTACAAGGAAATCTTAGCAGTCAAGAATGGCATCAAGAAGTTCGAGTTCCATTTGGTGGGGCACCAATTCGTGATTCAACTTGACAACACCTCATTTCCTGCCATCATGGAAGTAAAGAACAATGGTGTTCCTGAAAAGCAGCTCCTACGACTCAAGGATTGGTTCTCAAAATACCAGTTTGAAGTCCAACACATAAAAGGGAAATCCAACATTGTTCCAGATTATCTCTCAAGGAAACCTCAGGTATACTTCATCTCTGGAAAAAGAATTCTTCCTGTTATTCTGATGACAGGAAAGAGGAAGTCTATCTCCCCCTCTGAGGTATTTCCAGATCTATCGGAACATCTCGTCCATCCAGAATACATATTCCCTCCAAATGCTGGACCATTCTCAACACTTGAAGAGATACGTAAGTTCGCAGTCAGTAATATGTTCAAGTTTCTCTCCAAGCACATCTCTGCAGCACAACTTCCTTATGAAGAAGCCTGTTTCAGCATTGAAAGACCATTCACAGTTATTCTGCCTATCCATCAAGATACGAAGATAACTGAGAATATTCTGTGGTACTTATGGTGCATGTCCATTCTATATTTTCATGCCATTGACATGGCTGTTGAAGGAATGCTCAACTTTTTCTCCAACACTGAAAATGATACTACTCTTCAATGGGCATATCATTCGTGGTACGCGACTCCAGAAGAATGGATAAGTCTTCTCCAACAAGAATACCTTAATGGAGGAGACCTGGCTGATCCTCACACCATTATCTTATGCCATATGCCTTACTCAACAATGTTGAAAGGAGCTCCACGTCCTCTTCCTCTATACTATAAGTGGAAGACAATTAGCGGTCCGATCAGACTTGACAAATGGGAAATTCATCAACTGTAAGTCTATCTGGGCTACGCCAACAAGTCTACTCCAATTACAACAAAAGAGCCTCTAACGTACACTTCGTTGGTCATTTCCGATAAAAAAGATGAATCAGCAAAAGAAGCTAGTTGCAGTCAAAGCAAAACAGAATCCGACCCGGATGAATCAGACACTGAGTATGATCCGGCCATCCTTTGGCCCCCAGCTTAAGTTTAAAACCATGGAGTCAAGATATGTAATATCTGTGTAAATTATGAGTGCAAAATAAAGTGACACTAGTCACACTTGTAATAGGATTGTGCTCAATTAGTGAGCACTTTTCTTTTCTTGTTTTCTAGTCAAGAAGTCAACAAGTCAGCCAGACGAAGAAAGTCAACGGGCGCTATCCTTAGTCGGAAAATCAACAAACCCATCGACGAAGAAAGCTACGTATCCCGGCCACTCTTATCCGCCACCAAGCTGCCATAAGATAAGGATCTGCTATATTTAGTAAATTACTATTTTTTAGTAATTTACTATTATTAGCAAAGTTTGTCCTATTAGGCAACTAAAGAAATTGTCCTATTAGGCATTCTAAAAAAGGATTTTGGCCTTATTAGGCATTTCAGTCATATTAGGCATTGGATAAAATCAAGAGTCCTTAGTCATAAGGACACTTGGCATGACGACGAATAATGCTTAGCCGAAAGGACACATGGCACGCAACGAAGAATGCTTAGCCGAAGGACACTTGGCAGACGATGGAGGAAAACCGAAGATGACTGTTGTATAATTTCCCTATTATAATAGGGACCTAGGTTGTCTTGTAATCTTCATAATCTACTTTCAGAATTCTCCTACGATCGAATAAAACTTCCTTTTTCATATACTTTCCAATGTTCTAAATTTCTAGTTATCCTCTCGAAAATCCTTGTGTTAGCTTCCTATATCGAAGCAATTCTACCCCATCTGCTATCCATACCGCAATCCAAACGGAGGATTATCCATACGGCAACCCAGGAAGGATTATACTATCCTCGTTCCATGGTCTGCATCCTGAAGCTCGTTAGGCAAGGTGGCCGCTTAGAGTGTGCCGATGCAGGAGATGTTCGTGTGCATGGGTATGGTCGTTCCCCTGCCTGGGGGTATGGGTAACTCCACTCCGTCCGCCTAGGGGTGTGGCTAGCAGGGCTCCCGAATAGGTCATACCGAGATTACTCAGAATCCTAAAAAAACCCTTTAGATTTCTGTTTTAACATGCAAAAAGTGGAAAAATAAGGAGTGTTTGTTAGACTAGTTTGAGATCCATTGCAACTTCCTATTTACTTTTCTTACCTTAATTAATGATCATTGGAGTGAAATGATCATTACAATAGAGTTTTGTTTCAAAAAGGCAAAAAATAACTAGTCATCACAAAGTTTAGTTGTCCATAACAACACTCTAAAAACTACACCTAATGCAGAAAATGGAGGGAAAAGACCGATAAATAAACATTACGAATGCAAAATCATAAAAATCAATGATTAATCACGGGTCATACAGAGATTACTCAGAATACTACAAAAACCCTATAGAATTCTGTTTTAACATGCAAAAAGTGGAAAAATAAGGAGTATTTGTTAGACTAATTTGAGATCCATTGCAACTTTCTAAGTACTTTTTTTTTACCTTAATTAATGATCATTGGAGTGACATGATCATTACAATAGTGTTTTGTTTCATAAAGACAAAAAATATCTAGTCATCAAAAAGTTTAGTTGTCGATAACAACACTCTAAAAACTACACCTAATGCAGAAAATGGAGGGAAAAGAACGATAAATAACACTATTGAATGCAAAAACGTTAAAATCAAAGATTAATCATGGGTCATACCGAGATTATTCAGAATTCTACAAAAACCCTATAGAATTCTTTTTTAGCATGCAAAAAGTGGAAAAATAAGGAGTGTTTGTAAGACTAATTTGAGATCCATTGGAACTTTCTAAGTACTTTTCTTACCTTAATTAATGATTATTAGAGTGAAATGATCATTACAATAGTGTTTTGTTTAAAAAAGACAAAAAATAACTAGTCATCAAAAAGTTTAGTTGTCGATAACAACACTCTAAAAACTACACCTAATGCATATAATAAAGGGAAAAGACCGATAAATAAACCTTTTTAAGGAAAAAACATAAAAAACAATGATTAATCACGGGCATACAGAGATTACTCAGAATCCTAAAAAAACCCTTTAGATTTCTATTTTAACATGCAAAAAGTGGAAAAATAAGGAGTGTTTGTTAGACTAATCTGAGATCCATTGCAACTTTCTAAGTACTTTTCTTACCTTAATTAATGATCATTGAAGTGAAATGATCATTACAATAGAGTTTTCTTTAAAAAAGGCAAAAAATAACTAGTCATCAAAAAGTTTAGTTATCGATAATAACACTCTTAAAATTACACCCAATGCAGATAATGGAGGGAAAAGATCGATAAATAAACCTTTTGAATGCAAAAATATAAAAATCAATGATTAATCACAGATCATACCGAGATTACTCAGAATCCTATAAAAACCCTATATAATTTTGTTTTAGCATGCAAAAAGTGGAAAAATAAGGAGTGTGTTAGACTAATTTGAGATCCGTTGGAACTTTCTAAGTACATTTTTTACCTAAATTAATGATCAATGGAGTGAAATGATCATTACAATAGTGTTTTGTTTCAAATAGATAAAAAATAACTAGTAATCACAAAGTTTAGTTGTCGATAACAACACTCTAAAAACTACACCTAATGCAGATAATGGAAGAAAAAGAACGATAAATAAACCTTTTGAAGGAAAAACATAAAAATCAATGATTAATCAAGGGTCATATACCAAAATTACTCAGAATCCTAAAAAAACCCTTTAGATTTCTATTTTAACATGCAAAGAGTGGAAAAATAAGGAGTGTTTGTTAGACTAATTTGAGATCCATTGCAACTTCCTATTTCCTTTTCTTACCTTAATTAATGATCATTGGAGTGAAATGATCATTACAATAGAGTCTTGTTTCAAAAAGACAAAAAATAACTAGTCATCACAAAGTTTAGTTGTCGATAACACTCTAAAAACTACACCTAATGCTGATTATGGAGGGAAAAGACTAATAAATAAACCTTTTGAATGCAAAAACATAAAAATCAATGATTAATCATGGGTCATACCGAGATTACTCAGAATCGTACAAAAACCCTATAGAATTCTGTTTTAGCATGGAAAAATTGGAAAAATAAGGAGTGTCTGTTAGACTAATTTGAGATTCATTTGAACTTTCGAAGTACTTTTTTTTACCTCAATTAATGATCATTGGAGTGAAATGATCATTACAATAGTGTTTTGTTTCAAAAAGATAAAAAATAACTAGTGATCACAAAGTTTAGTTGTCGATAACAACACTCTAAAAACTACACCTAATGCAGATAACGGAGGGAAAAGACCGGTAAATAAACCTTTTGAATGCAAAATCATAAAAATCAATGATTAATCATGGGTCATACCGAGATTACTCAGAATACTACAAAAACCCTATAAAATTCTGTTTTAACATGCAAAAAGTGAGAAAAAAGGATTGTTTGTTAGACTAATTTGAGATCCGTTGCAACTTTCTAAGTACTATTTTTTACCTTAATTAATGATCATTGGAGTGAAATGACCATTACAATAGTGTTTTGTTTCATAAAGACAAAAAATATCTAGTCATCAAAAAGTTTAGTTGTCGATAACAGTACTATAAAAACTATACCTAATGCAGATAATGGAGGGAAAAGAACGCAAAAACGTTAAAATCAATGATTAATCATGGGTTATACTGAGATTATTCAGAATTCTACAAAAATCCTATAGAATTATTTTTTAGCATGCAAAAAGTGGAAAAATAAGGAGTGTTTGTAAGACAAATTTTAGATCCATAGGAACTTTCAACATACTTATATTACCTTAATTAATGATCATTGTAGTGAAATGACCATTACAATAGAGTTTTGTTTCAAAAAGGCAAAAAATAACTAGTCATCATAAAGTTTAGTTGTCGATAACAACAGTCTAAAAACTACACCTAATGCAGATAATGGAGGGAAAAAACCGATAAATAAACCTTTTGAATGCAAAATCATAAAAATCAATGATTAATCACGGGTCATACCGAGATTACTCAGAATACAACAAAAACCCTATATAATTCTGTTTTAACATGCAAAAAGTGAAAAAATAAGGAGTGTTTGTTAGACTAATTTGAAATCCATTGGAACTTTCTAAGTACTTTTCATACTTTAATTAATGATCATTGGAGATCACTACAATAGTGTTTGTTTCATAAAGACAAAAAATAACTAGTCATCAAAAAGTTTAGTTGTCGATAACAACACTCTAAAAACTACACCTAATGCAGATAATGGAGGGAGAAGACCGATAAATAAACCTTTTGAATGCAAAAAAATAAAAATCAATGATTAATCACGGGTCATACCGATATTACTCTGAATCCTACAAAAACCCTATAGATTTCTGTTTTAGCAAGCAAAAAGTGAAAAAATAAGGAGTGTTTGTTAGACTAATTTGAGATCCATTGAAACTTTCTAAGTACTTTTCATACCTTAATTAATGATCATTGGAGTAAAATTATCATTACAATAGTGTTTGTTTCATAAAGACAAAAAATAACTAGTCATCAAAAAGTATAGTTGTCGATAACAACACTCTAAAAACTACACCTAATGTAGATAATGGAGTGAAAAGACCGATAAATAAACCTTTTAAATGCAAAAATATAAAATTCAATGATTAATCACGGGTCATACCGAGATTACTCAGAATCCTACAAAAACCCTATAGAATTCTGTTTTAGCATGCAAAAAGTGGAAAAATAAGGAGAGTCTGCTAGACTAATTTGAGATCCATAGGAACTTTCTAAGTACTTTTCTTACCTTAATTAATGATCATTGGAGTGAATTGATCATTACAATAGAGTTTTGTTTCAAAAAGATAAAAAATAACTAGTAATCACAAAGTTTAGTTGTCGATAACAACACTCTAAAAACTACACCTAATGCAGATAATGGAGGAAAAAGAACGATATATAAACCTTTTGAAGGATAAAACATAAAAATCAATGATTAATCACAGGTCATACCGAGATTACTCAGAATCCTAAAAAGACCCTTTAGATTTCTGTTTTAACATGCAAAAAGTGAAAAAATAAGGAGTGTTTGTTACTGCTGTTAGGGAATTTCAGTCTTTTATTGATGCTCTTAGTTTGATAGAGGCTGATTCTAGAGGTCCGTTTTTTACTTGGTCTGCTCGTGTTAGGGATTCTAGGCTTTATGCTTCTAGATTAGATAGAGTCCTCTTGAATTCTGGTTTTTTTGACTTATACGGTTTTTTCTGATGTTTTGCCTAGACATT
The DNA here is from genome assembly GCA_030762865.1 of Paraleonurus japonicus. Classification (NCBI taxonomy): domain Eukaryota; kingdom Viridiplantae; phylum Streptophyta; class Magnoliopsida; order Lamiales; family Lamiaceae; genus Paraleonurus; species Paraleonurus japonicus. Next base: position 19,078,964 of record CM061059.1, read on the forward strand.
GTTCGGATCATCATCCTTTGTTTCTCCAATGTGATAGGGCTGGTCCTAGATGTTCTTTTCCCTTTAAATTTCAAAGTGTTTGGTTTTCTAATGCTGATTGTTTGCAGGTTATTCGTGAATCGTGGGCTGAGTTTTTAGAATTCAAGGATCCCATTCAGAAATTTATTCGCAAACTTAAGAGGCTCAAAATCCGGATGAAAATCTGGAACAAGACGGTTTTTGGTAATGTGTTTGCTGCCACGGATAGGGCTTTAGGGGATCTTAAGGATATTCAAGCTAGACGGGGTGAGGATGATAGCCCCGTTTTGTTGGAAGAGGAAACAAATGCACATGCTATTTTACATAAGTGTCTGGAGGTTCGCAATGGTTTTTTGGCCAGCAAGAATAGGGCACTTTGGCTTCGTGATGGAGATAGGAATACGAAGTTTTTTCATATTGCCAACAAACTCCGTTTAAGTCAGCCTCCTTTGACTCAACTTGATATTGATGGTCAAATGGTAACTGATCAGGGAGTTCTCTCTACTCATATTTTGGATTACTATAGGAATTTGTTTGCTAAAGATGATCCTGTGTTTTCTCATGATGATTTTATTAGTAATCTGGATTTGCCTTGTATTTCTGCTGCTCAAAATCTTTTTTTGTGTAAAAGGCCTGATATTTGTGAAGTAAAAGGTGCTGTTTTTTCTCTTCCTAATGATAGTGCTCCGGGGCCTGATGGTTTTGGGGAGCTGTTTTATCAAAATGCTTGGGATATCATTGGCAATGACCTTTTTGACATGATTACTTATTTTTTTAAGTATCTCTTCATTCCTTTTGGCTTGAATTTTGTTTTTGTGACTCTTGTTCCTAAAAATAGGGCTGCTTGTTCTGTTGGTGATTATAGACCTATAGCTGTGGGGAATTTTTTGTTTAAAATATTAACTAAAATCATAGCTGTGAGGTTAGGTCCTGTTTTAGCTAATGTTCTGTCTCCAATGCAGTTTGGGTTTATACCCGGGAAAGATATTTCTGAGGGTATTGCTCTTTCTTCGGAATGTTTTAATTGCATTGATCTTAATTCTAGTGTTGGGGGCATGGCTATTAAATTGGATATTAGAAAGGCCTTTGATACGATTAGTTGGGATTTTCTTGTTAAGGTCTTGAGGTTAATGAAGTTAGATGATTGATTTATTAGGTGTATTAGAGAAGTTTTGAATTCTGCCTCCTTGTCTATTCTTATAAATGGTTGTCCTACGGGTTGGTTTAGGTGTGGTAGGGGGGTTCGTCAAGGAGATCCTTTGTCTCCTCTTTTATTTTGTTTGGCCGAGGATGTTTTGGTTAGGATAATGGACAGATTTCATGGGCTGAATAAGCTGGAAAAGATTCGTGCTAGGCCTAATCTCTATGTTCCTTTATATGTGCTTTATGCCGATGATGTTATGCTTTTCATGAATGCTACTCGTTCTAATGTTCGTAGTTTGAAGGAAATTTTAGGCATTTATGAGGACATTTCTGGTCAGCATGTTAGTGTGGAAAAAACTCGTGTTTTTTATGGCAAGCATGTGCGTAGATCTTTTAAGTATTATATGAAAGTTCAGCTTGGTTTTGATGAGGGCTGTGAGCCTTTTGAGTACCTAGGAGCTCCGGTTTTTCGGGGGCGTCCTAGGGTTGCTTATTTCCAAAAAATTGTGGACAAAACTATTGCTAATTTTAGTAGGTGGAAGGGATCTTCGTTGTCTATGGCTGGTAGAGTTAATTTGGTAAATTCTGTAATTGTGCCTTCTTTGGTCCATGTCTTGAAGATTTATTGTTGGCCTATTTCTTGCTTAAAGAAAATTGAACGTGCTGCCCGTAATTTTATATGGTCCGGTAATATCAATGTTAAAGCTTTTGCCCATGTGTCTTGGGATAAGGTGTGTGCTCCTATGGGTGAGGGTGGTCTTGGGGTTCGTTCTCTTATTCATACTAATGCTGCTTTTGTGCTTAAAATTGTGTGGGCTGTTCTTACGTCTAACAATGCAGGTTTCAGTTTTATTCGTGATCGTCATTGGAAGGATAATGTGTCTTTGAGGGTTAGACGTGTACCTACTTCTTTAACGGGTATTCGTAGGTTTTCTGGTGTTGTTAATAATAGCTCTCAATGGATTAGAGGATATGTTTCCTCTATTCATTTTTGGACGGATAACTGGCTTGGTTATAGGATTGTAGATAGGATTGGTGTTCCTATTTCTCTTTGGGATCATTTAAATCAATCTATCTCTTGCTATTTTTTTGATGATTTATGGCATTTTGAGGAAACTTTCTTTGATGTCCATGCTGATGTTGTTAACGATATTTTAAGCTGTGCTTGCTCTATCCAGGCTGTTGATAGGAGAGTGTGGACTAGCTCTCTTCATGGGGATTTAACATCCAAGTTTGCTTACTTTTGTGTCCGCCCTCACTATCCGGAACCGATTTGGGTGTCTTGGATTTGGGATGCAAATATTCCTCCTTGTCGCTCTCTTATTGTTTGGAAAGCGATTCATAAAAGGCTGGTCACTTGGGATTTATTACAAAGTAGGGGTTTTAGTGGCCCCTCGATTTGCTCTTTGTGCAGTTCTAGTGAGGAAACTCTTGATAATTTATTTATCCATTGTCCGTATTCTTCCAGGTTGTTTCGTGATTTTATAAGTTTTTTCAATAGGACTTTATTGCCATATTCTACTTTTGATGAGTTCATTTTGCAGGTTCTCAAGTTTAACTCAGGATGGCAAGTGGATTTTGTTTGGAAATTCTATATAATCACTTGGATTTGGTTGATATGGAAAATTAGGAATGAAATTATTTTTGATAATGGGGCTGTGCCTATCTTAGCTGCTGTTTGTCGTATGAGGGCCCATATTTGTGATCTACACTGGATTAAAATGGGAAGGATGATCAATCCGGTGGTGGAGAGAGATATCCTTCGCCATTTTAATATCATTGGAAAGGATCCTAAGCCGGTTGTGGAGAAATTTGTTAGATGGATTCCCCCAGGGACTGGTTTTATTAAATGTAATATTGATGGTAATGCTTTGGGGACTCCCGGTCTCATTCGTGGGGGGTGGGGGGGTGGGGGTATATTTAGGGATTCTGCTGGTTTTTTTATTGGTGCGTTTGTGGTTTCTTATGGTCTTGGTTTTGCTTTTGATGCAGAGCTAGGAACTTCAATTCGTGCCATTGAATTTGCGGCTGCCCGTGATTGGAAGAATGTGTTGTTTGAAACAGATTCATCGTATGTCCTTTATGCGTATAGTTCTAGAGATGTGTGTGTTCCTTGGAGATGGCATAATGCTTGGCTATTGGGCAGATTTTTCGTGAGGGGAATAAGGTGGCTGACATCCTTTCCAAATACACGAATTATGAGGGGTTTGCTTGGTGGGATGAGGAACCGAGTTTTTTGAAGGATCAGTTGAAGGAAGACTTGTATAAAGTCTATGTTAGAGTTTGTTAGGTTAGAGCTGTGAGTTTCTTTTGGCAGCTTCGGCCTTTCTAATTTGTAAGGTCCTTCGCTTTTGTTTTGGACTTTTGTTAGGTTTGTTTCTCCTGGTTTATTGTTATATCTTTTAGAGGACTTACTCTTTTTTCCCTTTGATGAATTTTTCCCTAAGGAGGGTTTTGCCATCAAAGGTTTTTTAGTGAGGGTCCGACCTCTTGATCGACATGTGATCATATGGTTCTAGAATTTTTTGTTTTTTCTATCCTCTTTTATTAATAATATCCATATTTAGAGATCCATTGCAACTTTCTAAGTACTTTTTTTTACCTTAATTAATGATCACTAGAGTGAAATGATCATTACAATAGTGTTTTGTTTAATAAAGACAAAAAATATCTAGTCATCAAAAAGTTTAGTTGTCGATAACAACACTATAAAAACTACACCTAATGCAGATAATGGAGGGAAAAGACCGATAAATAAAACTTTTGAATGAAAAACGTTAAAATCAATGATTAATCATGGGTCATACCGAGATTATTCAGAATTCTACAAAAATCCTATAGAATTCTTTTTTAGCATGCAAAAAGTGGAAAAATAAGGAGTGTTTGTAAGACTAATTTGAGATCCATAGGAACTTTCTAAGTACTTTTATTACCTTAATTAATGATCATTGGAGTGAAATGATCATTACATTAGAGTTTTGTTTCAAAAAGACAAAAAATAACTAGTCATCACAAAGTTTAGTTGTCGATAACAACACTCTAAAAACTACACCTAATGCAGATAATGGAGGGAAAAGACCGATAAATAAACCTTTTAATTCCAAATCATAAAAATCAATGATTAATCACGGGTCATACCGAGATTACTCAGAATACTACAAAAACCCTATAGAATTCTGTTTTAACATGCAAAAAGTGGAAAAATAAGGAGTGTTTGATAGACTAATTTGAGATCCATTGGAACTTTCTAAGTACTTTTCATACCTTAATTAATGATCATTGGAGTGAAATGATCATTACAATAGTGTTTGTTTCATAAAGACAAAAAATAACTAGTCATCAAAAAGTTTAGTTGTCGATAAAAACACTCTAAAAACTACACCTAATGTAGATAACGGAGGGAAAAGACCAATAAATAAACCTTTTGATTGCAAAAATATAAAAATCAATGATTAATCACGGGTCATACCGATATTACTCAGAATCCTACAAAAATCCTATAGATTTCTGTTTTAGCAAGCAAAAAGTGGAAAAATAAGGAGTGTTTGTTAGACTAATTTGAGATTCATTGGAACTTTCTAAGTATTTTTCATACCTTAATTAATGATCATTGGAGTGAAATGATCATTACAATAGTGTTTGTTTCATAAAGACAAAAAATAACTAGTCATCAAAACACTCTAAAAACTACATCTAATGCAGATATTGGTGGGAAAAAACCGATAAATAAACCTTTTGAATGTAAAATTATAAAAATTAATGATTAATCACGAGTCATACCGAGATTACTCAGAATCCTACAAACAGCCTATAGAATTCTGTTTTAGTATGCAAAAAGTGGAAAAATAAGAAGTGTCTGTTAGACTAATTTGAGATCCATTGGAACTTTCTATGTACGTTTTTTACCTCAATTAATGATAATTACAATTGTGTTTTTTTTCAAAAAGATTAAAAATAACTAGTAATCACAAAGTTTAGTTGTCGATAACAACACTCTAAAAACTACACCTTATTCAGATAATGGAGAAAAAAGAACGATAAATAAACCTTTTGAAGGAAAAAATATAAAAATCAATGATTAATCACGGGTCATACCGAGAATACTCAGAATCCTAAAAAAGCCTTTAGTTTCTGTTTTAACATGCAAAAAGTGGAAAAATAAGGAATGTTTGTTAAACTAATTTGAGATCCTTTTTAACTTTTTAAGAACTTTTTTTTTTTACCTTAATTAATGATCACTAGAGTGAAATGATTATTACAATAATGTTTTGTTTAATAAAGACAAAAAATATCTAGTCATCAAAAAGTTTAGTTGTCGATAACAACACTATAAAAACTACACCTAATGCAGATAATGGAGGGAAAAGACCGATAAATAAAACTTTTGAATGCAAAAACGTTAAAATCAATGATTAATCATGGGTCATACTAAGATTATTCAGAATTCTACAAAAACCAAATAGAATTCTTTTTTAGCATGCAAAAAGTGGAAAAATAAGGAGTGTTTGTAAGACTAATTTGAGATCCATAGGAACTTTCTAAGTACTATTATTACCTTAATTAATGATCATTGGAGTAAAATGATCATTACATTAGAGTTTTGTTTCAAAAAGGCAAAAAATAACTAGTCATCACAAAGTTTAGCTGTCGATAACAACACTCTAAAAACTACACCTAATGCAGATAATGGAGGGAAAAGACCGATAAATAAACCTTTTGAATGCAAAATCATAAAAATCAATGATTAATCACGGGTCATACCGAAATTACTCAGAATACTACAAAACCCCTATAGAATTCGGTTTTAATATGCAAAAAGTGGAAAAATAAGAAGTGTTTGTTAGACTAATTTGAGATCCATTGGAACTTTCTAAGTACTTTTCATACCTTAATTAATGATCATTGGAGTGAAATGATCATTACAATAGTGTTTGTTTCATAAAGACAAAAAATAACTAGTCATCAAAAAGTTTAGTTGTTGATAACAACACTCTAAAAACTACACCAAATGCAGATAACGGAGGGAAAAGACCAATAAATAAACCTTTTGATTGCAAAAATATAAAAATCAATGATTAATCACGGGTCATACCGATATTACTCAGAATCCTACAAAAATCCTAAAGATTTCTGTTTTAGCAAGCAAAAAGTGGAAAAATAAGGAGTGTTTGTTAGATCAATTTGAGATCCATTGGAACTTTCTTATTATTTTTCATACCTTAATTAATGATCATTGGAGTGAAATGATCATTACAATAGTGTTTGTTTCATAAAGACAAAAAATAACTAGTCATCAAAACACTCTAAAAACTACATCTAATGCAGATAATGGTGGGAAAAAACCGATAAATAAACCTTTTGAATGCAAAATTATAAAAATTAATTATTAATCACGAGTCATACCGAGATTACTCAGAATCCTACAAACACCCTATAGAATTTTTTTTTAGTATGCAAAAAGTGGAAAAATAAGGAGTGTCTGTTAGACTAATTTGAGATCCATTGGAACTTTCTATGTACGTTTTTTACTTCATTTAATGATCATTACAATTGTGTTTTTTTCCAAAAAGATTAAAAATAACTAGTAATCACAAAGTTTAGTTGTCGATAACAACACTCTAAAAACTACACCTAAGGCAGATAATGGAGAAAAAAGAACGATAAATAAACCTTTTGAAGGAAAAAACACAAAAATCAATGATTAATCACGGGTCATACCAAGATTACTTAGAATCCTAAAAAAGCCTTTAGTTTCTGTTTTAACATGCAAAAAGTGGAAAAATAAGGAATGTTTGTTAAACTAATTTGAGATCCATTGCAACTTCCTATTTACTTTTCTTACCTTTATTAATGATCATTGGAGTGAAATGATCATTACAATAGAGTTTTGTTTCAAAACGGCAAAAAATAACAAGTCATCACAAAGTTTAGTTGTCGATAACAACACTCTAAAAACTACATCTAATGCAGATAATGGAGAGAAAAGACCGATAAATAAACATTTTGAATGCAAAATCATAAAAATCCATGATTAATCACGGGTAATACCGAGATTACTCTGAATACTACAAAAACCCTATAGAATTTTGTTTTAACATGCAAAAAGTGGAAAAATAAGGAGTGACGTTAGACTAATTTGAGATCCATCGCAACTTTATAAGTACTATTTTTTACCTTAATTAATGATCATTGGTGTGAAATGATCATTACAATATTGTTTTGTTTCATAAAGACAAAAAATATCTAGTCATCAAAAAGTTTAGTTGTCGATAAAAACACTCTAAAAACTACACCTAATGCCGATAATGGAGGAAAAAGACAGATAAATAAAACTTTTGAATGAAAAACGTTAAAATCAATGATTAATCATGGGTCGTACCGAGATTTTTCAGAATTCTACAAAAACCCTATAGAATTCTTTTTTAGTATGCAAAAAGTGGAAAAATAAGGAGTGTTTGTAAGACTAATTTGAGATCCATATGAACTTTCTAAGTACTTTTCTTACCTTAATTAATGATCATTTGAGTGAAATGATAATTACAATAGAGTTTTGTTTCAAAAAGACAAAAAATAACGAGTAATCACAAAGTTTAGTTGTCGATAACAACACTCTAAAAACAACACCTAATGCAGATAATGGAGGAAAAAGAACGATAAATAAACCTTTTGAAGGAAAAAACCTAAAAATAAATGATTAATCACAGGTCATACCGAGATTACTCAGAATCCTAAAAAGACCCTTTAGATTTCTGTTTTAACATGCAAAAAGTGGAAAAATAAGGAGTGTTTGTTAGACTAATTTGAGATCTATTGCAACTTTTTAAGTACTTTTCTTACCTTAATTAATTATTAGATCATTGGAGTGAAATGATAAGTACAATAGAATATGTAAAAAATAACTAGTCATCACAAAGTTTAGTTGTCGGTAACACTCTAAAAACTACACCTAATGCTTATAATGGAGGGAAAAGACCGATAAATAAACATTTTGAATGCAAAAACATTAAAATCAATGATTAATCACGGGTCATACCGAGATTACTCAGAATCCTACAAAAACCCTATAGATTTCTGTTTTAGCAAGCAAAAAGTGGAAAAATAAGGAGTGTTTGTTAGAATAATTTGGGATCCATTGGAACTTTCTAAGTACTTTTCATACCTTAATTAATGATCAATGGAGTGAAATGATCATTACAATAGTGTTTGTTTCATAAAGACAAAAAATAACTAGTCATCAAAAAGTTTAGTTGTCGATAACAACACTCTAAAAACTAAACCTAATGTAGATAATGGAGTGAAAAGACCGATAAATAAACCTTTTGAATGCAAAAATATAAAATTCAATGATTAATTACGGGTCATACCGAGATTACTCAGAATCCTACAAAAACCCTATAGAATTCTGTTTTAGCATGCAAAAAGTGGAAAAATAAGGAGTGTCTGCTAGACTAATTTGAGATCCATAGGAACTTTCTAAGTACTTTTCTTACCTTAATTAATGATCATTGGAGTGAAATGATCATTACAATAGAGTTTTGTTTCAAAAAGATAAAAAATAACTAGTAATCACAAAGTTTAGTTGTCAATAACAACATTCTAAAAATTACACCTAATGCAGATGATAGAGGAAAAAGAACGATAAATAAACCTTTTGAAGGAAAAAACCTAAAAATCAATGATTAATCACAGGTCATACCGAGATTACTAAGAATCCTAAACTCTTTAGATGTTTGTTTTAACATGTAAAAAGTGGAAAAATAAGGAGTGTTTGTTAGAATAATTTGAGATCCATTGCAACTTTCTAAGTACTTTTTTTTTACGTTAATTAATGATCACTAGAGTGAAATGATCATTACAATAGTGTTTTGTTTAATAAAGACAAAAAATATCTAGTCATCAAAAAGTTTAGTTGTCGATAACAACACTATAAAAACTACACCTAATGCAAATAATGGAGGGAAAAGACCGATAAATAAAACTTTTGAATGCAAAAACGTTAAAATCAATGATTAATCATGGGTCATACTGAGATTATTCAGAATTCTACAAAAACCCTATAGAATTCTTTTTTAGCATGCAAAAAGTGGAAAAATAAGGAGTGTTTGTAAGACTAATTTGAGATCCATAGGAACTTTCTAAGTACTATTATTACCTTAATTAATGATCATTGGAGTGAAATGATCATTACATTAGAGTTTTGTTTCAAAAAGGCAAAAAATAACTAGTCATCACAAAGTTTAGCTGTCGATAACAACACTCTAAAAACTACACCTAATGCAGATAATGGAGGGAAAAGACCGATAAATAAACCTTTTGAATGCAAAATCATAAAAATCAATGATTAATCACGGGTCATACCGAGATTACTCAGAATACTACAAAAACCCTATAGAATTCGGTTTTAATATGCAAAAAGTGGAAAAATAAGAAGTGTTTGTTAGACTAATTTGAGATCCATTGGAACTTTCTAAGTACTTTTCATACCATAATTAATGATCATTGGAGTGAAATGATCATTACAATAGTGTTTGTTTCATAAAGACAAAAAATAACTAGTCATCAAAAAGTTTAGTTGCCTATAACAACACTCTAAAAACTACACCTAATGTAGATAACGGAGGGAAAAGACCAATAAATAAACCTTTTGATTGCAAAAATATAAAAATCAATGATTAATCACGGGTCATACCGATATTACTCAGAATCCTACAAAAATCCTATAGATTTATGTTTTAGCAAGCAAAAAGTGGAAAAATAAGGAGTGTTTGTTAGATTAATTTGAGATCCATTGGAACTTCCTATGTATTTTTCATACCTTAATTAATGATCATTGGAGTGAAATGATCATTACAATAGTGTTTGTTTCATAAAGACAAAAAATAACTAGTCATCAAAACACTCTAAAAACTACATCTAATCCAGATAATGGTGGAAAAAAACCGATAAATAAACCTTTTGAATGGAAAATTATAAAAATTAATGATTAATCACGAGTCATACCGATATTACTCAGAATCCTACAAACACCCTATAGAATTCTGATTTAGTATGCAAAAAGTGGAAAAATAAGGAGTGTCTGTTAGACTAATTTGAGATCCATTGGAACTTTCTATGTACGTTTTTTACCTCAATTAATGATCATTACAATTGTGTTTTTATTCAAAAAGATTATAAATAACTAGTAATCACAAAGTTTAGTTGTCGATAACAACACTCTAAAAACTACACCTAATGCAGATATTGGAGAAAAAAGAACGATAAATAAACCTTTTGAAGGAAAAAACATAAAAATCATTGATTAATCACGAGTAATACCGAGATTATTCAGAATCCTAAAAAAGCCTTTAGTTTCTGTTTTAACATGCAAAAAGTGAAAAAATAAGGAATTGTTGCGTCTTCGTTTATTCAAGATTCTGGGGTCGAGCAGTTTTCGAAAGGGGTTTCTCATCCTGGTGGGGATTCGTCCATGGCCAGAAATGGCGATTTGAGTTCTCAGGGAAAGGATATGGTTCAAGATTTCAGCCCTCGTTTACAGTCTAATCGAGGTTCTGAAAGTACTATTGTTTCTGATTTCCCTCTTTTACCGAACAATGGTGATTGTGTTCAAAATTCTGAAAGAATTTCTGGGAATTTGCTGCCCAAATCCTATGCGCGGATTCTTGATTCTTCTTCGGTTTCGGAGCTGCCTTCTTCGATTTGTAGACCAATTAATAAGGGTGCCTTTTATTCGGTTGTTGTGGATGAGGATATTTACAGGAAAGGAGTCGATGAGCATCAGAATTCGATTATTGGTAGAATAATTTCTGTAAAGAATGAGAAGCCTCTTTCGTCGGAGGCGTTAAAGCAAAAGTTGTCTGCGATATGGAGACTTTCTGATATTTCCTTTAAGTTGGTTCCTTTGGGTAAGGGGTACTACAATATTTCATTTCTTAATATTTCTGATCGAAATCGGGTTTTTGCCAAAACCTCTTGGAATCTATCCCCGGGGACGTTTCGGTTGAGCCGCTGGGTAAAGGATTTTAACCCGTACAAGGTAAGTGCCTCTGTTACTCAGGTATGGATTCGAATCTTTGAACTTCCTCTTGAGTATTGGCATCCTTCTGTTATTTTAGGTATTGCTTCGGCAATAGGGACTCCGATTAAGATAGATGCTCGATCTTTGCAGAAAGTTTTAGGACATTTTGCTAGAGTTCTTGTTGAAATAGACTTTGCTAATTCTTTTCAAGAACATGTTATGATAGAGAGGGATGGGTATAGTGCTTTTGTTTCTATTAAATATGAAAACCTGCCCCCCTTTTGTTCGCATTGTGGTTATATTGGTCATGTTTTGGAAAATTGTAGGATTGCTAATAGGGATGAGAGAAATCCTATTTCTGCTAAAAAAACTCCTATAAATGAAACTGTTTATGCAGCCAAGAATTTGGTTACTTTTGATGGTGATCGGAATTCGGGTTTGGAGACCTCTCAGGTAAAGGGAAATATTTTGGATAGGTCTTCTAATATGTTTGATGTCCTTGGTTCTCAGGATCAAGGAGAAATGGATGTTGGTAAGGGTGATCTTTTGGCGGTTAATGATGATATTGAGAAACCGGGTGTGATTGTTCCGGATGATATTGTTACTGATTCTGTCTCTTCTTCGATTGTTGAGAAACCGAGTGTGAAGGATTTTGAATTCAAGAGTGCTTTGTCCCCAGTTTTAGAGATGAAGGTCCCCCTTAATGATAGAGGGGGCACTATTAGATCTATTCTTAAAAAATCTCGTCCTATGGCTAGTAATTTAGTTCCTGCTACTAATCCTAATATCCTTGTGATGAAACAGATTGCGGAGCGGACTTGGGATGGTGGTGGATCTCCGAGGCCGCCTGTTTCGGCTTCTCGTCCTTCCAAGCCGCCTGAGCACGGCTCCGATTTGGATTCTAAATGAATACGGTTTTCTCGTTTTGGTTTTGATGCTGACTGTTTTCGAAATTTCCTTGGTGTGGTTGCTGTTAGGATTTTAGACTGTTAAGAATATTTGATATATTTTTCCTTATGGCTTTTTTGTTTTTTGATAAGTGGTGTGGGTTCTGCTGTTTGACTTTTAGAGGAATCTTTTTAGGATTTCTTCTAGAGGATGTTTTTCTCGTTCCTTGTTGGTTATGGATTGTTGCTGCTGTTTGCTTTCAGATTCTGGTGGTCAGATTGTGGTGTTCTTATTTGGAGATTTATGATGGCTTGCTGGCGGCTGAATTGTTGGGCTTGATGGGCTTGTTGGATTAATGGGATCTTTATTTTTGGCCGATTGTGTTGGCTTTTTCCTATGGCTTATCTAGGTCATTTTTAGAATTCGTTTTGAATTTTATAACGATGTTCTCTTATGGTTTATTGATGTATCCTTTTAGAGGACTATCTCTTTTTTCCCTTTGATGGATTTTTCCCTAAGGAGGGTTTTGCCATCAAAGGTTTTTTAACGAGGGTCCGGCCTCTTGATCGACATGTGATCATATGGTTCTAGATTTTTTCTTTTTATCTTTTATTAATAATACCTTTAATTTGAGATCCATTGCAACTTCCTATTTACTTTTCTTACCTTAATTAATGATCATTGGAGTGAAATGATCATTACAATAGAGTTTTGTTTCAAAACGGCAAAAAATAACTAGTCATCACAAAGTTTAGTTGTCGATAACAACACTCTAAAAACTACATCTAATGAAGATAATGGAGAGAAAAGACCGATAAATAAACATTTTGAATGCAAAATCATAAAAATCCATGATTAATCACGGGTCATACCGAGATTACCCTGAATACTACAAAAACCCTATAGAATTCTGTTTTAACATGCAAAAAGTATAAAATAAGGAGTGACGTTAGACTAATCTGAGAACCATCGCAACTTTATAAGTTCTATTTTTTACCTTAATTAATGATCATTGGAGTGAAATGATCATTACATTATTGTTTTGTTTCATAAAGACAAAAAATATCTAGTCATCAAAAAGTTTAGTTGTCGGTAAAAACACTATAAAAACTACACCTAATGCCGATAATGGAGGGAAAAGACCGATAAATAAAACTTTTGATTGCAAAAACGTTAAAATCAATGATTAATCATGGGTCGTACCGAGATTTTTCAGAATTCTACAAAAACCCTATAGAATTCTTTTTTAATATGCAAAAAGTGGAAAACTAAGGAGTGTTTGTAAGACTAATTTGAGATCTATAGGAACTTTCTAAGTACTTTTCTTACCTTAATTAATGATCATTGGAGTGAAATGATCATTACAATAGAGTTTTGTTTCAAAAAGACAAAATATAACTAGTAATCACAAAGTTTAGTTGTCGATAACAACAATCTAAAAACTACACCTAATGCAGATAATGGAGAAAAAAGAACGATAAATAAACCTTTTGAAGGAAAAAACATAAAAATCAATGATTAATCACAGGTCATACCGAGATTACTCAGAATCCTAAAAAGACCCTTTAGATTTCTGTTTTAACATGCAAAAAGTGGAAAAATAAGGAGTGTTTGTTAGACTAATTTAAGATCCATTGCAACTTTTTAAGTACTTTTCTTACCTTAATTAATTATTAGATCATTGGAGTGAAATGATAAGTACAATAGAATTTTGTTTAAAAAATGTAAAAATTAACTAGTCATCACAAAGTTTAGTTGTCGGTAACACTCTAAAAACTACACCTAATGCTTATAATGGAGGGAAAAGACCGATAAATAAACCTTTTAAATGCAAAAACAGTAAAATCAATGATTAATCACGGGTCATACCGAGATTACTCAGAATCCTACAAAAACCCTATAGATTTCTGTTTTAGCAAGCAAAAAGTGGAAAAATAAGGATTGTTTGTTAGAATAATTTGGGATCCATTGGAACTTTCTAAGTACTTTTCATACCTTAATTAATGATCATTGGAGTGAAATGATCATTACAATAGTGTTTGTTTCATAAAGACAAAAAATAACTAGTCATCAAAAAGTTTAGTTGTCGATAACAACACTCTAAAAACTACACCTAATGTAGATAATGGAGTGAAAAGACCGATAAATAAACCTTTTGAATGCAAAAATATAAAATTCAATGATTAATCACGGGTCATACCGAGATTACTCAGAATCGTACAAAAACCTTATAGAATTCTGTTTTAGTATTCAAAAAGTGAAAAAATAAGGAGTGTTTGTTAGACTAATTTGAGATCCATTTGAACTTTTTAAGTACTTTTCATACCTTAATTAATGATCATTGAAGTGAAATGATCATTACAATAGTGTTTGTTTCATAAAGACAAAAAATATCTAGTCATCAAAAAGTTTTGTTGTCGATAACAACACTCTAAAAACTACACCTAATGCAGATAATGGAGGGAAAAAACCAATAAATAAACCTTTTGAATGCAAAAATATAAAAATTAATGATTAATCACGTGTCATACCGAGATTACTCGGAATACTACAAAAACCCTATAGAATTCTGTTTTAACATGCAAAAAGTGGAAAAATAAGGAGTGTTTATTAGACTAATTTGAGATCCATTGCAACTTTCTAAGTACTACTTTTTACCTTAATTAATGATCATTGGAGTGAAATGATCATTACAATAGTGTTTTGTTTCATAAAGACAAAAAATATCTAGTCATCAAAAAGTTTAGTTGTCGATAACAACACTCTAAAACTACATCTAATGCAGATAATGGAGGGAAAAGACCGACAAATAAACCTTTTGAATGCAAAAATATAAAAATTAATGATTAATCATGTGTCATACCGAGATTACTCAGAATCCTACTAACACCCTATAGAATTCTGTTTTTGTATGCAAAAAGCGGAAAAATAAGGAGTGTCTGTTAGACTAATTTGAGATTCATTGAAACTTTCTATGTACGTTTTTTTATCTAAATTAATGATCATTACAATAGTTTTTTGTTTCAAAAAGATTAAAAATAACTAGTAATCACAAAGTATAGTTGTCGATAACAACACTCTAAAAACTACACCTAATGCAGATAATGGAGGAAAAAGAACGATAAATAAACCTTTTGAAGGAAAAAACATAAAAATCAATGATTAATCACAGGTCATACCGAGATTACTTAGAATCCTAAAAAGACCCTTTAGATTTCTTTTTTAACATGCAAAAAGTTGAAAAATAAGGAGCGTTTGTTAGACTAATTTGATATCCATTGCAACTTTCTAAGTACTTTTCTTACCTTAATTAATTATTAAATCATTGGAGTGAAATGATAATTACAATAGAATTTTGTTTCAAAAATGCAAAAAATAACTAGCCATCACAAAGTTTAGTTGTCGATAACACTCTAAAAACTACACCTAATGCTTATAATGAAGGGAAAAGACCGATAAATAAACCTATTGAATGCAAAAACATTAAAATCAATGATTAATCACGGGTCATACCGAGATTACTCAGAATCCTACAAAAACCCTATAGATTTCTGTTTTAGCAAGCAAAAAGTGGAAAAATAAGGAGTGTTTGTTAGACTAATTTGAGATCCATTGGAACTTTCTAAGTACTTTTCTTACCTTAATTAATGATCATTGGAGTGAAATGATCATTACAATAGAGTTTTGTTTAAAAAAGACAAAAAATAACTAGTAATCACAAAGTTTAGTTGTCGATAACAACACTCTAAAAACTACACTTAATGCAGATAATGGAGGAAAAAGAACGATAAATAAACCTTTTGAAGGAAAAAACATAAAAATCAATGATTAATCACAGGTCATACCGAGACTACTCAGAATCCTAAAAAGACCCTTTAGATTTCTGTTTTAACATGCAAAAAGTGGAAAAATAAGGACTGTTTGTTAGACTAATTTGAGATCCATTGCAACTTTCTATTTACTATTTTTTACCTTAATTAATGATCATTGGAGTGAAATGATCATTACAATAGTGTTTTGTTTCGTAAAGAAAAAAAATATCTAGTCATAAAAAATTTAATTGTCGATAACAACACTCTAAAAACTACACCTAATGCAGATAATAGAGGGAAAAGACCTATAAATAAAACTTTTGAATGCAAAAACATTAAAATCAATGATTAATTATGGGTCGTACCGAGATCTTTCAGAATTCTACAAAAACCCTATAGAATTCTTTTTTAGTATGCAAAAAGTGGAAAAATAAAGAGTGTTTGTAAAACTAATTTGAGATCCATAGGAATTTTCTAAGTACTTTTCTTACCTAAATTAATGATCATTGGAGTGAAATGATCATTACAATAGAGTTTTGTTTCAAAAAGATAAAAAATAACTAGTAATCACAAAGTTTAGTTGTCGATAACAACACTCTAAAAACTAAACCTAAAGTAGATAATGGAGGGAAAAGACCGTTAAATAAACCATTTGAATGCAAAAATAAAAAATTCAATGATTAATCACGGGTCATACCGAGATTACTCAGAATCCTACAAAAACCCTATAGAATTCTGTTTTAACATGCAAAAAGTGGAAAAATAAGGAGTGTCTGTTAGACTAATTTGAGATCCATAAGAACTTTCTAAGTACTTTTCTTACCTTAATTAATGATCATTGGAGTGAAATGATCATTACAATAGAGTGTTGTTTCAAAAAGGCAAAAAATAACTAGTCATCACAAAGTTTAGTTGTCGATAACAACACTCTAAAAACTACACCTAATGCATATAATGGAGAAAAAAAAACGATAAATAAACCTTTTGAAGGAAAAAACATA
Source organism: Paraleonurus japonicus (assembly GCA_030762865.1). NCBI lineage: Eukaryota > Viridiplantae > Streptophyta > Magnoliopsida > Lamiales > Lamiaceae > Paraleonurus > Paraleonurus japonicus. The sequence goes on from CM061059.1 coordinate 19,095,841, forward strand.
AAAATCAATGATTAATCACGGGTCATACCGAGATTACTCAGAATCCTAAAAAAGCCTTTAGATTTCTTTTTTAACATGCAAAAAGTGGATAAATAAGGAGTGTTTGTTAAACTAATTTGAGATCCATTGCAACTTTTTATTTATTTTTCTTACCTTAATTAATGATCATTGGAGTGAAATGAACATTACAATAGAGTTTTGTTTCAAAACGGTAAAAAATAACTAGTCATCACAAAGTTTAGTTGTCGATAACAACAGTCTAAAAACAACATCTAATGCAGATAAAGGAGAGAAAAGACCAATAAATAAACATTTTGAATGCAAAATCATAAAAATCCATGATTAATCACGGGTCATACCGAGATTACTCTGAATACTACAAAAACCCTATAGAATTCTGTTTTAACATGCAAAAAGTGGAAAAATAAGGAGTGTTTGTTAGACTAATTTCAGATCAATTGGACTTTTCTAAGTACTTTTTTTACCTCAATTAATGATCATTGGAGTGAAATGATCATTACAATAGAGTTTTGTTTCAAAACGGCAAAAAATAACTAGTAATCACAAAGTTTAGTTGTCGATTACAATACTCTAAAAACTACACCTAATGCAGATAATGGAGGAAAAAGAACGATAAATAAGCCTTTTGAAGGAAAAAACATAAAAATCAATGAGTTATCACAGGTCAAACCGAGATTACTCAGAATCCTAAAAAGACCCTTTAGATTTCAGTTTTAACATGCAAAAAGTGAAAAAATAAGGAGTGTCAGTTAGACTAATTTGAGATCCATTGGACCTTTATCATTAAGAGGGACTAGCAAATTAGTTACTCCTGTTGTTACTAATCCTAATAGTTTTGTGATGACGCAGATTGAGGATCGAATCTGGGATGGTGGAGGCTCGATTCCCCCGCTGCCGCCAGAACATGTTTCAGTTTCTTGTTCTAGCAAGCCGCCTGAGCACGGCTCTGCCCCGGGTTCTAAATGAATATTTTTTTGGTTCTGCAGTTTTTAATTTCGTGGTCTGTTTATGTTTGTCTGCTTATGTTTAGGAGTTCTTTCGGTATCTTTTTCGGTATCTTTGATGGGATGACTATTAGTATGCTTGGTTGGTTTTTGTCTATTTTTAAGTTGGGCTTATTTGGGTTCCTTATCGTTTATATGCCAAATTTTTGGGTTTCCCCTGTGAGGGTGGTCTGTTTGTTGTATATTTGGTTAGTCTATTTGGATCTTGTGAATGGTGTTTTTGAGTTTCTTGATGTTCATGATGTTATGCTTTGGTATTCGGTTTTTGTTGCTGCTGATTGGGTTTTTAAAAGGGTGCTCATTGATTTTTTTTTTAGTATAGAGGCTGTTTTGGGGGTCTTTATTGTATTTGGTTGTTCTGTTTTTAATAAAGTTGTGGCTTTACGTTGTATTTGGTATGGTTTGTTGGATGTTTGTAGGATTGCTTTGGATTGTTTGCTGAGGGACTTTCGCATGCTGAAGTAGATTTGATTGTGTTTGGGGATTAGGCAGCCTTTTGTTCGAAGTTTGGGTTGTTTTCTTGAAGATTCCTTTGTTTGATGTTGCATGATATTCTTTCTTGGGTCACCTGTTTTGGCCTTTTATTGTGGTCATTTTTGACCATTTTATAGAAATTTATTTGGTTTTTATAATTTTTTTCCTAGGTGCTTATTTCGATATCCTTTTTAGAGGACTATCTCTTTTTTCCCTTTGATGGATTTTTCCCTAAGGAGGGTTTTGCCATCAAAGGTTTTTTAGCGAGGGTCCGGCCTCTTGATCGAAATGTGATCATATGGTTCTAGGTTTTTCTTTTTTCTTTTTAATAATATTACCCATATTTAGAGATCCATTGGACCTTTCTAAGTACTTTTTTTACCCCAATTAATAATCATTGGAGTGAAATGATCATTACAATAGTGTTTTGTTACAAAAAGATAAAAAATAACTAGTAATCACAAAGTTTAGTTGTCGATAACAACATTCTAAAAACTAAACCTAATGCAGATAATGGAGGAAAAAGAATGATAAATAAACCTTTTGAATTCAAAATCATAAAAATTAATGATTAATCACGGGTCATACCGAGATTACTCAGAATACTACAAAAACCCTATAGATTTCTGTTTTAACATGCAAAAAGTGGAAAAATAAGGAGTGTTTGTTAGACTAATTTGAGATCCAATGCAACTTTCGAAGTACTATTTTTTACCTTAATTAATGATCATTGGAGTGAAATGATCATTACAATAGTGTTTTCTTTCATAAAGACAATAAATATCTAGTCATCAAAAAGTTTAGTTGTCGATAACAACACTCTAAAAACTACATCTAATGCAGATAATGGAGGGAAAAGACCGATAAATAAACCTTTTGAATGCAAAAATATAAAATTCAATGATTAATCACGGGTCATACCGAGATTACTCAGAATCCTATAAAAACCCTATAAAATTTTGTTTTAGCATGCAAAAAGTGGAAAAATAAGGAGTGTCTGCAAGACTAATTTGAGATCCATAGGAACTTTCTAAGTACTTTTCTTACCTTAATTAATGATCATTGGAGTGAAATAATCATTACAATAGAGTTTTGTTTCAAAAAGGTAAAAAATAACTAGTCATCACAAAGTTTAGTTGTCGATAACAACACTCTAAAAACTACACCTAATGCAGATAATGGAGGAAAAAGAACGATAAATAAACCTTTTGAAGGAAAAAACATAAAAATCAATGAATAATCACGGGTCATACCGAGATTACATAGAATCCTAAAAATACCTTTAGATTTCTGTTTTAACATGCAAAAAGTGGAAAAATATGGAGTGTTTGTTAGACTAATTTGAGATCCATTGCAACTTTCTAAGTACTTTTCTTACCTTAATTAATGATCATTGGAGTGAAATGATCATTACAATAGAGTTTTGTTTCAAAAAGACAAAAAATAACTAGTAATCACAAAGTTTAGTTGTCGATAACAACATTATAAAAACTACACCTAATGCAGATATTGGAGGAAAAAGAATGATAAATAAACCTTTTGAATTCAAAATCATAAAAATCAATGATTAATCACGGGTCAAACCGAGATTACTCAGAATACTGCAAAAACCCTATAGATTTCTGTTTTAGCAAGCAAAAAGTGGAAAAATAAGGAGTGTTTGTTAGACTAATTTGAGATCCATTGGAATTGTCTAAGTACTTTTTATACCTTAATTAATGATCATTGAAGTGAAATGATCATTAAAATAGTGTTTGTTTCAAAAAGATAAAAAATAACTAGTAATCACAAAGTTTAGTTGTCGATAACAACACTCTAAAAACTACACCTAATGCAGATAATGGAGGAAAAAGAACGATAAATAAACCTTTTGAAGGAAAAAACATAAAAATCAATGATTAATCACAGGTCATACCGAGATTACTCAGAATCCTACAAAAACCCTATAGATTTCTGTTTTAGCAAGCAAAAAGTGGAAAAATAAGGGGTGTTTGTAAGACTAATTTGAGATCCATAGGAACTTTCTAAGTACTTTTATTACCTAAATTAATGATCATTGGTGTGAAATGATCATTACATTAGAGTTTTGTTTCAAAAAGGCGAAAAATAACTAGTCATCACAAGGTTTAGTTGTCGATAACAACACTCTAAAAACTACACCTAATGCAGGTAATGGAGGGAAAAGACCGATAAATAAACCTTTTGAATGCAAAATCACAAAAATCAATGATTAATCACGGGTCATACCGAGATTACTCAGAATACTACAAAAACCCTATAGAATTCTGTTTTAGCAAGCAAAAAGTGGAAAAATAAGGATTGTTTGTTAGACTAATTTGAGATCCATTGGAACTTTCTAAGTACTTTTCTTACCTTAATTAATGATCATTGGAGTGAAATGATCATTACAATAGTGTTTGTTTCATAAAGACAAAAAATAACTAGTCATCAAAAAGTTTAATTGCCTATAACAACACTCTAAAAACTACACCTAATGCAGATAACGGAGGGAAAAGACCAATAAATAAACCTTTTGATTGCAAAAATATAAAAATCAATGATTAATCACGGGTCATACCGATATTACTCAGAATCCAACAAAAATCCTATAGATTTCTGTTTTAGCAAGCAAAAAGTGGAAAAATAAGGAGTGTTTGTTAGACTAATTTGAGATCCATTGGAACTTTCTAAGTATTTTTCATACCTTAATTAATGATCATTGGAGTGAAATGATCATTACAATAGTGTTTGTTTCATAAAGACAAAAAATAACAAGTCATCAAAACACTCTAAAAACTTCATCTAATGCAGATAATGGTGGGAAAAAACCGATAAATAAACCTTTTGAATGAAAAATTATAAAAATTAATGATTAATTACGAGTCATACCGATATTACTCAGAATCCTACAAACACCCTATAGAATTCTGTTTTAGTACGCAAAAAGTGGAAAAATAAAGAGTGTCTGTTAGACTAATTTGAGATCCATTGGAACTTTCTATGTACGTTTTTTACCTCAATTAATTATCATTACAAATGTGTTTTTTTTCAAAAAGATTATAAATAACTAGTAATCACAAAGTTTAGTTGTCGATAACAACACTCTAAAAACTACACGTAATGCAGATAATGGAGAAAAAAGAACGATAAATAAACCTTTTGAAGGAAAAATGATAAAAATCGATGATTAATCACGGGTGATACTGAGATTACTCAGAATCCTAAAAAAGCCTTTAGTTTCTGTTTTAACATGCAAAAAGTGGAAAAATAAGGAGTGTTTGTTAAACTAATTTGAGATAAATTGCAACTTCCCATTTACTTTTCTTACCTTAATTAATGATCATTGGAGTGAAATGATCATTACAATAGAGTTTTGTTTCAAAAAGGCAAAAAATAACTAGTCATCACAAAGTTTAGTTGCTGATAACAACACTCTAAAAACTACATCTAATGCAGATAATGGAGAGAAAAGACCGATAAATAAATGTTTTGAATGCAAAATCATAAAAATCCATGATTAATCACGGGTCATACCAAGATTACTCAGAATACTACAAAAACCCTATAGAATTCTGTTTTAACATGCAAAAAGTGGAAAAATAAGGAGTGTTTGTTAGACTAATTTGAGATCCATTCCAACTTTCTAAGTACTATTTTTTACCTTAATTAATGATCATTGTAGTTAAATGATCATTACAATAGTGTTTTGTTTCATAAAGCCAAAAAATAACAAGTCATCAAAACACTCTAAAAACTTCATCTAATGCAGATAATGGTGGGAAAAAACCGATAAATAAACCTTTTGAATGAAAAATTATAAAAATTAATGATTAATCACGAGTCATACCGATATTACACAGAATCCTACAAACACCCTATAGAATTCTGTTTTAGTATGCAAAAAGTGGAAAAATAAGGAGTGTCTGTTAGACTAATTTGAGATACATTGGAACTTTCTATGTACGTTTTTTACCTCAATTAATTATCATTACAATTGTGTTTTTTTTCAAAAAGATTATAAATAACTAGTAATCACAAAGTTTAGTTGTCGATAACAACACTCTAAAAACTACATCTAATGCAGATAATGGAGAGAAAAGACCGATAAATAAATGTTTTGAATGCAAAATCATAAAAATCCATGATTAATCACGGGTCATACCGAGATTACTCAGAATCTTAAAAAAACCTTTAGTTTCTGTTTTAACATGTAAAAAGTGGAAAAATAAGGAGTGTTTGTTAAACTAATTTGAGATAAATTGCAACTTTCTATTTACTTTTCTTACCTTAATTAATGATCATTGGAGTGAAATGATCATTACAATAGAGTTTTGTTTCAAAAAAGCAAAAAATAACTAGTCATCACAAAGTTTAGTTGCTGATAACAACACTCTAAAAACTACATCTAATGCAGATAATGGAGAGAAAAGACCGATAAATAAATGTTTTGAATGCAAAATCATAAAAATCCATGATTAATCACGGGTCATACCTAGATTACTCAGAATACTACAAAAACCCTATAGAATTCTGTTTTAACATGCAAAAAGTGGAAAAATAAGGAGTGTTTGTTAGACTAATTTGAGATCCATTGCAACTTTCTAAGTACTATTTTTTACCTTAATTAATGATCATTGGAGTTAAATGATCATTACAATAGTGTTTTGTTTCATAAAGACAAAAAATATCTAGTCATCAAAAAGTTTAGTTGTCGATAACAACACTATAAAAACTACACCTAATACAGATAATGGAGGGAAAAGACCGATAAATAAAACTTTTGAATGCAAAAACGTTAAATCAATGTTTAATCATGGGTCGTACCGAGATTTTTCAGAATCCTACAAAAACCCTATAGAATTCTTTTTTAGTATGCAAAAAGTGGAAAAATAAGGAGTGTTTGTAAGACTAATTTGAGATCCACAAGAACTGTTTAAGTACTTTTCTATCTTAATTAATGTTCATTGGAGAGAAATGATCATTACAATAAAGTTTTGTTTCAAAAAGATAAAAAATAACTAGTAATCACAAAGTTTAGTTGTCGATAACAACACTCTAAAAACTACACCTAATGCAGATAATGGAGGAAAAAGAACGATAAATAAACCTTTTGAAGGAAAAAACATAAAAATCAATGATTAATCACAGGTCATACCGAGATTACTCAGAATCCTACAAAAACCCTATAGATTTCTGTTTTAGCAAGCAAAAAGTGGAAAAATAAGGGGTGTTTGTAAGACTAATTTGAGATCCATAGGAACTTTCTAAGTACTTTTATTACCTAAATTAATGATCATTGGTGTGAAATGATCATTACATTAGAGTTTTGTTTCAAAAAGGCAAAAATTAACTAGTCATCACAAGGTTTAGTTGTCGATAACAACACTCTAAAAACTACACCTAATGCAGATAATGGAGGGAAAAGACCGATAAATAAACCTTTTGAATGCAAAATCACAAAAATCAATGATTAATCTCTAGTCATACCGAGATTACTCAGAATACTACAAAAACCCTATAGAATTCTGTTTTAGCAAGCAAAAAGTGGAAAAATAAGGATTGTTTGTTAGACTAATTTGAGATCCATTGGAACTTTCTAAGTACTTTTCTTACCTTAATTAATGATCATTGGAGTGAAATGATCATTACAATAGTGTTTGTTTCATAAAGACAAAAAATAACTAGTCATCAAAAAGTTTAGTTGCCTATAACAACACTCTAAAAACTACACCTAATGCAGATAACGGAGGGAAAAGACCAATAAATAAACCTTTTGATTGCAAAAATATAAAAATCAATGATTAATCACGGGTCATACCGATATTACTCAGAATCCAACAAAAATCCTACAGATTTCTGTTTTAGCAAGCAAAAAGTGGAAAAATAAGGAGTGTTTGTTAGACTAATTTGAGATCCATTGGAACTTTCTAAGTATTTTTCATACCTTAATTAATGATCATTGGAGTGAAATGATCATTACAATAGTGTTTGTTTCATAAAGACAAAAAATAACAAGTCATCAAAACACTCTAAAAACTTCATCTAATGCAGATAATGGTGGGAAAAAACCGATAAATAAACCTTTTGAATGAAAAATTATAAAAATTAATGATTAATCACGAGTCATACCGATATTACTCAGAATCCTACAAACACCCTATAGAATTCTGTTTTAGTATGCAAAAAGTGGAAAAATAAGGAGTGTCTGTTAGACTAATTTGAGATCCATTGGAACTTTCTATGTACGTTTTTTACCTCAATTAATTATCATTACAATTGTGTTTTTTTTCAAAAAGATTATAAATAACTAGTAATCACAAAGTTTAGTTGTCGATAACAACACTCTAAAAACTACACGTAATGCAGATAATGGAGAAAAAAGAACGATAAATAAACCTTTTGAAGGAAAAAACATAAAAATCGATGATTAATCACGGGTCATACCGAGATTACTCAGAATCCTAAAAAAGCCTTTAGTTTCTGTTTTAACATGCAAAAAGTGGAAAAATAAGGAGTGTTTGTTAAACTAATTTGAGATAAATTGCAAATTCCCATTTACTTTTCTTACCTTAATTAATGATCATTGGAGTGAAATGATCATTACAATAGAGTTTTGTTTCAAAAAGGCAAAAAATAACTAGTCATCACAAAGTTTAGTTGCTGATAACAACACTCTAAAAACTACATCTAATGCAGATAATGGAGAGAAAAGACCGATAAATAAATGTTTTGAATGCAAAATCATAAAAATCCATGATTAATCACGGGTCATACCTAGATTACTCAGAATACTACAAAAACCCTATAGAATTCTGTTTTAACATGCAAAAAGTGGAAAAATAAGGAGTGTTTGTTAGACTAATTTGAGATCCATTGCAACTTTCTAAGTACTATTTTTTACCTTAATTAATGATCATTGGAGTTAAATGATCATTACAATAGTGTTTTGTTTCATAAAGACAAAAAATATCTAGTCATCAAAAAGTTTAGTTGTCGATAACAACACTATAAAAACTACACCTAATACAGATAATGGAGGGAAAAGACCGATAAATAAAACTTTTGAATGCAAAAACGTTAAATCAATGTTTAATCATGGGTCGTACCGAGATTTTTCAGAATCCTACAAAAACCCTATAGAATTCTTTTTTAGTATGCTAAAAGTGGAAAAATAAGGAGTGTTTGTAAGACTAATTTGAGATCCACAAGAACTGTTTAAGTACTTTTCTATCTTAATTAATGTTCATTGGAGAGAAACGATCATTACAATAAAGTTTTGTTTAAAAAAGATAAAAAATAACAAGTAATCACAAAGTTTAGTTGTCGATAACAACACTCTAAAAACTACACCTAATGCAGATAATGGAGGAAAAAGAACGATAAATAAACCTTTTGAAGGAAAAAACATAAAAATCAATGATTAATCACAGGTCACACCGAGATTACTCAGAATCCTACAAAAACCCTATAGATTTCTGTTTTAGCAAGCAAAAAGTGGAAAAATAAGGAGTGTTTGTAAGACTAATTTGAGATCCATAGGAACTTTCTAAGTACTTTTATTACCTAAATTAATGATCATTGGTGTGAAATGATCATTACATTAGAGTTTTGTTTCAAAAAGGCAAAAAATAACTATTCAGCACAAGGTTTAGTTGTCGATAACAACACTCTAAAAACTACACCTAATGCAGATAATGGAGGGAAAAGACCGATAAATAAACCTTTTGAATGCAAAATCACAAAAATCAATGATTAATCACGGGTCATACCGAGATTACTCAGAATACTACAAAAACCCTATAGATTTCTGTTTTAGCAAGCAAAAAGTGGAAAAATAAGGAGTGTTTGTTAGACTAATTTGAGATCCATTGGAATTGTCAAAGTACTTTTTATACCTTAATTAATGATCATTGAAGTGAAATGATCATTAAAATAGTGTTTGTTTCAAAAAGATAAAAAATAACTAGTAATCACAAAGTTTAGTTGTCGATAACAACACTCTAAAAACTACACCTAATGCAGATAATGGAGGAAAAAGAACGATAAATAAACCTTTTGAAGGAAAAAACATAAAAATCAATGATTAATCACAGGTCATACCGAGATTACTCAGAATCCTACAAAAACCCTATAGATTTCTGTTTTAGCAAGCAAAAAGTGGAAAAATAAGGGGTGTTTGTAAGACTAATTTGAGATCCATAGGAACTTTCTAAGTACTTTTATTACCTAAATTAATGATCATTGGTGTGAAATGATCATTACATTAGAGTTTTGTTTCAAAAAGGCAAAAAATAACTATTCAGCACAAGGTTTAGTTGTCGATAACAACACTCTAAAAACTACACCTAATGCAGATAATGGAGGGAAAAGACCGATAAATAAACCTTTTGAATGCAAAATCACAAAAATCAATGATTAATCACGGGTCATACCGAGATTACTCAGAATACTACAAAAACCCTATAGAATTCTGTTTTAGCAAGCAAAAAGTGGAAAAATAAGGAGTGTTTGTTAGACTAATTTGAGATCCATTGGAACTTTCTAAGTACTTTTCTTACCTTAATTAATGATCATTGGAGTGAAATTATCATTACAATAGTGTTTTTTTCAAAAGATTAAAAATAACTAGTCATCAAAAGTTTAATTGCCTATAACAACACTCTAAAAACTACACCTAATGCAGATAACGGAGGAAAAAGACCAATAAATAAACCTTTTGATTGCAAAAATATAAAAATCAATGATTAATCACGGGTAATACCGATATTACTCAGAATCCAACAAAAATCCTATAGATTTCTTTTTTAACATGCAAAAAGTGGAAAAATAAGGAGTGTTTGTTAGACTAATTTGAGATCCATTGGAACTTTCTAAGTATTTTTTTACCTTAATTAATGATCATTGGAGTGAAATGATCATTACAATAGTGTTTGTTTCATAAAGACAAAAAATAACAAGTCATCAAAACACTCTAAAACAACTTCATCTAATGCGAGATAATGGTGGGAAAAAAACCGATAAATAAACCTTTTGAATGAAAAATTATAAAAATTAATGATTAATCACGAGTCATACCGAGATTACTCAGAATCCTACAAAAACTCCCTATAGAATTCTTTTTTTTTATATGCAAAAAGTGGAAAAATAAAGAGTGTTTGTTAGACTAATTTGAGATCCATTGGAACTTTCTAAGTACGTTTTTTTACCTTAATTAATTATCATTACAAATGTGTTTTTTTTCAAAAAGATATAAATAACTAGTAATCACAAAGTTTAGTTGTCGATAACAACAACACTAAAACTACACCTAATGCAGATATAATGGAGAAAAAGAACGATAAATAAACCTTTTGAAGGAAAAATGATAAAAATCAATGATTAATCACGGGTCGATACCGATTACTTTCAGAATCCTAAAAAACCCTTTAGTTTCTTTTTTAACATGCAAAAAGTGGAAAAATAAGGAGTGTTTGTTAAACTAATTTGAGATAAATTGCAACTTCCCATTTACTTTTCTTACCTTAATTAATGATCATTGGAGTGAAATGATCATTACAATAAGTTTTGTTTCAAAAAGGCAAAAAATAACTAGTCATCACAAAGTTTAGTTGCTGATAACAACACTCTCTAAAAACTACATCTAATGCAGAGATAATGGAGAGAAAAGACCGATAAATAAATGTTTTGAATGCAAAATCATAAAAATCCATGATTAATCACGGTCATACCAAGATTACTCGAGAATACTACAAAAACCCTATAGAAAATTTCTTTTTTAACATGCAAAAAGTGGAAAAATAAGGAGTGTTTGTTAGACTAATTTGAGATCCATTCCAACTTTCTAAGTACTATTTTTTACCTTAATTAATGATCATTGTAGTTAAATGATCATTACAATAGTGTTTTGTTTCATAAAGCAAAAATAACTAGTCATCAAAAGTTTAGTTGCAAAAAATAACAAGTCATCAAAACACTCTAAAAACTTCAACACTAATAAAAACTACATAATGGTAAAAAAAAAAGACCGATAAATAAACCTTTTGAATGAAAAATTATAAAAAATCATTAATGATTAATCACGAGTCATACCGAGATTACAAAGAATCCTACAAAAACACCCTATAGAATTTCATTTTAGTAATGCAAAAAGTGGAAAAATAAAAAGGAGAAAAATGTTAAACTAATTTGAGATACATTGGAACTTTCTATGTAAAAAAGTGTTTTTTACCTCAATTAATTATCATTTTCAATTGTGTTTTTTCAAAAAAGATTATAAATAACTAAAAAGATTAAAAATAACTAGTAATCAAAAGTTTAGTTGTCGATAACAACACTCTAAAAACTACATCTAATGCAGATAATGGAGAAAAAGAAGACCGATAAATAAATGTTTTGAATGCAAAATCATAAAAAATCCATGATTAATCACGGGTCATATTCATTTTGTTTCTTTGCAACTTATCACTTGAATCATTACAGAATTACTCAAATCTTAAAAAACCTTTAGTTTAGTTAAATGAGATTATTTTTGATAATTTTAACATGTAAAAAGTGGAAAAATAAGGAGTGTTTGTTAAACTAATTTGAGATAAATTGCAACTTTCTATTTACTTTTCTTACCTTAATTAATGATCATTGGAGTGAAATGATCATTACAATAGAGTTTTGTTTCAAAAAAGCAAAAAATAACTAGTCATCACAAAGTTTAGTTGCTGATAACAACACTCTAAAAACTACATCTAATGCAGATAATGGAGAGAAAAGACCGATAAATAAATGTTTTGAATGCAAAATCATAAAAATCCATGATTAATCACGGGTCATACCTAGATTACTCAGAATACTACAAAAACCCTATAGATTTCTTTTTTAACATGCAAAAAGTGGAAAAATAAGGAGTGTCTAATAGACTAATTTGAGATTCATTGCAACTTTCTAAGTACTATTTTTTTACCTTAATTAATGATCATTGGAGTGAAATGATCATTACAATAGTGTTTTGTTTCATAAAGACAAAAAATATCTAGTCATCAAAAAGTTTAGTTGTCGATAACAACACTCTAAAAACTACACCTAATACAGATAATGGAGGGAAAAGACCGATAAATAAAACTTTTGAATGCAAAAACGTTAAATCAATGTTTAATCATGGGTCATCATCTCTTCATTTGATTTTTTCAAAATCCTACAAAAACCCTATAGAATTCTTTTTTAGTATGCAAAAAGTGGAAAAATAAGGAGTGTTTGTAAGACTAATTTGAGATCCACAAGAGTTGTTTAAGTACTTTTCTATCTTAATTAATGTTCATTGGAGAGAAATGATCATTACAATAAAGTTTTGTTTCAAAAAGATAAAAAATAACTAGTAATCACAAAGTTTAGTTGTCGATAACAACACTCTAAAAACTACACCTAATGCAGATAATGGAGGAAAAAGAGACGATAAATAAACCTTTTTTGAAGGAAAAAACATAAAAATCAATGATTAATCACGAGGTCATACCTCTGATTACTCGAAATCCTACAAAAACCCTATAGATAGTTTTCTTTTTAGCAAGCAAAAAGTGGAAAAATAAGGGGTGTTTGTAAGACTAATTTGAGATCCATAGGAACTTTCTAAGTACTTTTATTACCTAAATTAATGATCATTGGTGTGAAATGATCATTACATTAGAATGTTTTGTTTCAAAAAGGCAAAAAATAACTAGTAATCACAAAGTTTAGTTGTCGATAACAACACTCTAAAAACTACACCTAATGCAGATAATGGAGGAAAAAGACGATAAATAAACCTTTTGAATGCAAAAAACATAAAAATCAATGATTAATCACTAGTCATACCGAGATTACTCGAGAATACTAAAAAACCCTTTAGATTTCTTTTTTAACATGCAAAAAGTGGAAAAATAAGGATTGTTTGTTAGACTAATTTGAGATCCATTGGAACTTTCTAATTACTTTTCTTACCTTAATTAATGATCATTGGAGTGAAATGATCATTACAATAGTGTTTTGTTTCATAAAGACAAAAATAACTAGTCATCAAAAAGTTTAATTATCGATAACAACACTCTAAAAACTACACCTAATGCAGATAATAGAGGAAAAAGACCAATAAATAAAACTTTTGAATGCAAAAATATTAAAATCAATGATTAATCATGGGTCATACCGAGATTTTCAGAATCCAACAAAAACCCTATAGAATTCTTTTTTAGTATGCAAAAAGTGGAAAAATAAGGAGTGTTTGTTAGACTAATTTGAGATCCATTGGAACTTTCTAAGTATTTTTCATACCTTAATTAATGATCATTGGAGTGAAATGATCATTACAATAGTGTTTGTTTCATAAAGACAAAAAATAACTAGTCATCAAAAGTTTAGTTGTCTATAAAACTTCATCTAATACACCTAATGCAGATAATGGTGGGAAAAAGACCGATAAATAAACCTTTTGAATGAAAAAATATAAAAATCAATGATTAATCACGGGTCATACCGATATTAATCAGAATCCTACAAAAACCCTATAGATTTCTGTTTTAGTATGCAAAAAGTGGAAAAATAAGGAGTGTTTGTTAGACTAATTTGAGATCCATTGGAACTTTCTAAGTACTTTTCTTACCTTAATTAATGATCATTACAATTGTGATTTTTTTTTCAAAAGATTGTTTCAAAAAGGCAAAAAATAACTAGTAATCACAAAGTTTAGTTGTCGATAACAAAACTCTAAAAACTACACCTAAAGTAGATAATGGAGGAAAAAGACCGATAAATAAACCTTTTGAATGAAAAAACAAAAAAATCAATGATTAATCACGGGTCATACCGAGATTACTCGAGAATCCTAAAAAAGCCTTTAGTTTCTGTTTTAACATGCAAAAGTGGAAAAATAAGGAGTGTTTGTTAAACTAATTTGAGATCCATTGCAACTTTCCATTTACTTTTCTTACCTTAATTAATGATCATTGGAGTGAAATGATCATTACAATAGAGTTTTGTTTCAAAAAGGCAAAAAATAACTAGTCATCACAAAGTTTAGTTGTCGATAACAACACTCTAAAAACTACATCTAATGCAGATAATGGAGAAAAAATGATAAATAAATGTTTTGAAGGAAAAAACATAAAAATCAATGATTAATCACGGGTCATACCTAGATTACTCGAATAATAAAAAAACCTTTAGATTTCTGTTTTAAAATGCAAAAAGTGGATAAATAAGGAGTGTTTGTACAACTAATTTGAGATCAATTGCAACTTCTTATATACTTTTCTTACCTTAATTAATGATCATTGGAGTGAAATGATCGTTACAATAGTGTTTTGTTTCGTAAAGATAAAAAAATATCTAGTCATAAAAAATTTAATTGTCGATAACACTACTCTAAAAACTACACCTAATGCAGATAATAGAGGGAAAAGACCTATAAATAAAACTTTTGAATGCAAAAACATTAAAATCAATGATTAATCATGGGTCGTACCGAGATTTTCAGAATTCTACAAAAACCCTATAGAATTCTTTTTTAGAATGCAAAAAGTGGAAAAATAAGGAGTGTTTGTTAGACTAATTTGAGATCCATTGGAACTTTCTTAGTACTTTTCTTACCTTAATTAATGATCATTGGAGTGAAATGATCATTACAATAGAGTGTTGTTTCAAAAAGGCAAAAAATAACTAGTCATTACAAAGTTTAGTTGTCGATAACAACACTCTAAAAACTACACCTAATGCAGATAATGGAGAAAAAAACGATAAATAAACCTTTTAAATGAAAAAACATAAAAATCAATGATTAATCACGGGTCATACCGAGATTACTCAGAATCCTAAAAAAGCCTTTAGATTTCTGTTTTAAATTGCAAAAAGTGGATAAATAAGGAGTGTTTGTAAAACTAATTTGAGATCAATTGCAACTTCTTATTTACTTTTCTTACCTTAATTAATGATCATTGGAGTGAAATGATCGTTACAATAGTGTTTTGTTTCGTAAAGACAAAAAATATCTAGTCATAAAAAATTTAATTATCGATAACAACACTCTAAAAACTACACCTAATGCAGATAATAGAGGGAAAAGACCTATAAATAAAACTTTTGAATGCAAAAACATTAAAATCAATGATTAATCATGGGCCGTACCGAGATTTTCAGAATTCTACAAAAACCCTATAGAATTCTTTTTTAGTATGCAAAAAGTGGAAAAATAAGGAGTGTTTGTTAGACTAATTTGAGATCCATTGGAACTTTCTAAGTACTTTTCATACCTTAATTAATGATCATTGGAGTGAAATGATCATTACAATAGTGTTTGTTTCATAAAGACAAAAAATAACTAGTTATCACAAAGTTTAGTTGTCGATAACAACACTCTAAAAACTACACCTAATGCAGATAATGGAGAGAAAAGACCGATAAATAAACCTTTTGAATGGAAAAATATAAAAATCAATGATTAATCACGGGTCATACTGATATTAATCAGAATTTTACAAAAACCCTATAGATTTCTGTTTTAGCAAGCAAAAAGTGGAAAATTAAGGAGTGTTTGTTAGACTAATTTGAGATCCATTGGAACTTTCTAAGTACTTTTCTTACCTTAATTAATGATCATTGGAGTGAAATGATCATTACAATAGAGTGTTGTTTCAAAAAGGCAAAAAATAACTAGTCATCACAAAGTTTAGTTGTCGATAACAACACTCTAAAAACTACACCTAAAGTAGATAATGGAGGGAAAAGACCGATAAATAAACCTTTGTAATGCAAAAAAAAAAAAATTCAATGATTAATCACGGGTCATACCGAGATTACTCAGAATCCTAAAAAAACCCTATAGAATTCTGTTTTAGCATACAAAAAGTGGAAAAATAAGTAGTGTCTGTTAGACTAATTTGAGATCCATAAGAACTTTCTAAGTACTTTTCTTACCTTAATTAATGATCATTGGAGTGAAATGATCATTACAATAGAGTGTTGTTTCAAAAAGGCAAAAAATAACTAGTCATCACAAAGTTTAGTTGTCGATAACAACACTCTAAAAACTACACCTAATGCAGATAATGGAGAAAAAAATGATAAATATACCTTTTGAAGGAAAAAACATAAAAATCAATGATTAATCACGGGTCATACCGAGATTACTCAGAATCCTAAAAAAGCCTTTAGATTTCTGTTTTAAAATGCAAAAAGTTGATAAATAAGGAGTGTTTGTAAAACTAATTTGAGATCAATTGCAACTTCTTATTTACTTTTCTTACCTTAATTAATGATCATTGGAGTGAAATGATCGTTACAATAGTGTTTTGTTTCGTAAAGACAAAAAATATCTAGTCATAAAAAATTTAATTGTCGATAACACTACTCTAAAAACTACACCTAATGCAGATAATAGAGGGAAAAGACCTATAAATAAAACTTTTGAATGCAAAAACATTAAAATCAATGATTAATCATGGGTCGTACCGAGATTTTCAGAATTCTACAAAAACCCTATAGAATTCTTTTTTAGTATGCAAAAAGTGGAAAAATAAGGAGTGTTTGTTAGATTAATTTGAGATCCATTGGAACTTTCTAAGTACTTTTCATACCTTAATTAATGATCATTGGAATGAATCATTATTACAATAGTGTTTGTTTTTTAAAGACAAAAAATAACTAGTCATCAAAAAGTTTAGTTGTCGATAACAACACTCTAAAAACTTCACCTAATGTAGATAATGGAGAGAAAAGACCGATAAATAAACCTTTTGAATGCAAAAATATAAAATTCAATGATTAATCACGGGTCATACCGAGATTACTCAGAATCCTACAAAAATCCTATAGAATTCTGTTTTAGCATGCAAAAAGTGGAAAAATAAGGAGTGTCTGTTAGACTAATTTGAGATCCATAGGAACTTTCTAAGTACTTTTCTTACCTTAATTAATGATCATTGGAGTGAAAATGATCATTACAATAGAGTTTTGTTTCAAAAAGATAAAAAATAACTAGTAATCACAAAGTTTAGTTGTCGATTACGATGCTCTAAAAACTACACCTAATGAAGATAATGGAGGAAAAAGAACGATAAATAAACCTTTTGAAGGAAAAAATATAAAAATCAATGATTTATCACAGATCAAACCGAGATTACTCAGAATCCTAAAAAGACCCTTTAGATTTCTGTTTTAACATGCAAAAAGTGGAAAAATAAGGAGTGTTTGTTCGACTAATTTGTTGGAACGGGTTTGTTAGATTCTATGGAAAACGCTCTCTTCTCTCTCTTGTTTCACGAACGTTGACTGGTCCACTTTCTTGAATTTCCGATGGATTCTTTTCCATCAACTCTAGATTCGGATTCGATAAAAAATCTTGCTTAAGCTTTCTATGATGTGGTTCGACGTGGTTTAATCGCCCAAGGGAAACAACCCATTCAAGAATCCCAACTGGTTTCGGTCTCTGATTTTCCACCTTTGCCGATCAGTAACTCCTCACGTTCCATTTTACTGACGAGGCCCAATGTACCAGAAATATCTATTTTGAATCGCGATTCGTTACCAACTGTTTCGACTTCCAATTTCCCAGCGAATCCAACTACGGATAACCCTGAGAGGTTTCCCGATGGTCTACCTAAATCTTTTGCAAGGGTTCTCGATGCTTCTTCAGATTTACAACAACCGATATGCAAACCCATCAACAAAGGCCCGTTTTATTCTGTGGTGGTGGACGAAGACATCTACAAGAAAGGGGTCGATGAATTTCGAAATTCGCTCATTGGAAGGGTTTTCTCTGTCAGGAAAGAAAAGCCGCTTAAGGCGGAGGTTTTAAAGCAAAAATTGACGGAGATTTGGAAGGTTTTGGAGAACTCTTGGAGGCTGATACCTCTGGGTAAAGGGTATTACAACATATCCTTCACAAACATAGCTGGTCGAAATCGGGTTTTCAATAGGACGACGTGGAATCTGGCTCCAGGAACGGTAAGGCTGAGTCGCTGGGTGAGGGACTTTAACCCCTGCAAGGTAAGCTCATCGGTGGCTCAGGTATGGATTCGTATTCTTGAACTACCTTTAGAATATTGGCACCCTTCTGTTATCCTGGGTATTGCATCGGCGATAGGCACCCCAATAAAAATTGATAATCGTTCTTTGCAAAAAGTTATGGGCCATTTTGCTAGGGTTCTTGTTGAAATTGATTTTGCTAATTCTTATCAAGATCAAATCATGATAGAAAGGGATGGGTATAGTTCTTTTGTGTCAATTAAATATGAGAATCTGCCCCCTTTTTGTTCGCATTGTGGTATCGTGGGACATGATTTAGAAAATTGTAGGGTGATTAATAGAGATGAGGGAAGGCCCCCTACGGCTTCTCCAAAAGCCCCTGTTGGTAATATGAATAATTCGTCTATTGGTAAATCCTCCAAGGTTTCTGATATTGATTCAGGCTGTGTCAATACCTCTAATATGTTTGATGTTTTAAGTGGTCAGGAACAGGGAGAAGGTGATAATGATCAGAATGTTGAGCCTTCGAATTCAATTGTTTTATATAGTGGGGGTCATCCTATGGAGTCAGGGGCTGGATCCTTGGATGCTGTTGATAGTGGTCAATCTTTTGAGCAGCATGCTAACTTACAATTGGGAAAGAAAGATAAATCTATTGTTGAGGTGGAGGTACCCCTGAATGATAAAGGGGGAACCATTAAATCTATTCTCAAGAAATCCACTCGTCCTAAACCTAATAATGTTGTTATTGTGTCTGCTTCTGAGAATTCTGACTTTTCGGTTATGAGGCAGGTGGCTGACCGCAGCTGGGATGGTGATATTCCCCCGAGGCCACCGGAGAGTGTTTTGGGAGATCGCCCTTTTCGGCCGCCTGAGCACGGCCCTTCGTCAAGTTCTAAATGAATGCTTTGTTTTGGAACATCCAAGGGATCAGAAATGATCCTACTAGATTGGTTTTATCTACTTTTGTTGCAAATTATAAACCTGTGTGGCTTGCGTTGGCTGAACCTAAAATTGATTTTGATACCATTCCTATTCGTTTTTGGAATTCTCTTGGAATGAAATTAGTTTGTAAAAATGTTAGGAATAATATGTTGCCTAATATTTGGGTGTTTGGTTCTTCTTTATTAGCTGATTTGGTGAATGTGGTCCTTGTGACTTCTCAAATTATTGTTATTAGAGTGCCTTTTTGTCAAAGTGCTTTTCATTTAGGGTTTGTTCATGCGGATGCTTCTTATGTGAAAAGGCGTAGCCTTTGGCAGGATATTAAGAGTCTTTCTGATTTGCCTTTATGTCTGATTGGAGATTTTAATCACGGGTCATACCGAGATTACTCAGAATCCTACAAAAATCCTATAGAATTCTGTTTTAGCATGCAAAAAGTGGAAAAATAAGGAGTGTCTGTTAGACTAATTTGAGATCCATAGGAACTTTCTAAGTACTTTTCTTACCTTAATTAATGATCATTGGAGTGAAAATGATCATTACAATAGAGTTTTGTTTCAAAAAGATAAAAAATAACTAGTAATCAAAGAGTTTAGTTGTCGATTACAATACTCTAAAAACTACACCTAATGCAGATAATGGAGGAAAAAGAACGATAAATAAACCTTTTGAAGGAAAAAACATAAAAAATAATGATTTATCACAGGTCAAACCGAGATTACTCAGAATCCTAAAAAGACCCTTTAGATTTCTGTTTTAACATACAAAAAGTGGAAAAATAAGGAGTGTCAGTTAGACTAATTTGAGATCCATTGGACCTTTCTAAGTACTTTTTTTTACCTCAATTAATGATCCTTGGAGTGAAATGATCTTTACAATAGTGTTTTGTTACCAAAAGATAAAAAATAACTAGTAATCACAAAGTTTAGTTGTCGATAACAACATTCCAAAAACTACACCTAATGCAGATAATGGAGGAAAAAGAACGATAAATAAACCTTTTGAAGGAAAATACATAAAAATCAATGATTAATCACGGGTCCTACCGAGATTACTCAGAATCCTACAAAAACCCAATAGAATTCTGTTTTAACATGCAAAATGTGGAAAAATAAGGAGTGTTTGTAAGACTAATTTGAGATCAATTGCAACTTTCGAAGTACTATTTTTTACCTTAATTAATGATCATTGGAGTGAAATGATCATTACAATAGTGTTTTGTTTCATAAAGACAAAAAATATCTAGTCATCAAAAAGTTTAGTTATCGATAACAACACTCTAAAAACTACATCTAATGCAGATAATGGAGGGAAAAGACCGATAAATAAACCTTTTGAATGCAAAAATATAAAATTCAATGATTAATCACGGGTCATACCGAGATTACTCAGAATCCTACAAAAACCCAATAGAATTCTGTTTTAGCAATCAAAAAGTGGAAATATAAGGAGTGTCTGCTAGACTAATTTGAGATCCATAGGAACTTTCTAAGTACTTTTCTTACCTTAATTAATGATCATTGGAGTGAAATAATCATTACAATAGAGTTTTGTTTCAAAAAGGCAAAAAATAACTATTCATCACAAAGTTCAGTTGTCGATAACAACACTCTAAAAACTACACCTAATGCAGATAATGAAGGAAAAAGACCGATAAATAAACCTATTGAATGCAAAAATATTAAAATCAATGATTAATCACGGGTCATACCGAGATTACTCAGAATCCTACAAAAACCCTATAGATTTCTGTTTTAGAAAGCAAAAAGTGGAAAAATAAGGAGTGTTTGTTAGACTAATTTGAGATCCATTGGAACTTTCTAAGTACTTTTCATACCTTAATTAATGATCATTGGAGTGAAATGATCATTACAATTGTGTTTGTTTCGTAAAGACAATAAATATCTAGTCATAAAAAATTTAATTTTCGATAACACTCTAAAAACTACACCTAATGCAGATAATAGAGGGAAAAGACCTATAAATAAAGATTTTGAATGAAAAAACGTTAAAATCAATGATTAATCACGGGTCATACCGAGATTACTCAGAATCCTACAAAAACCCTATAGAATTCTGTTTTAGCAAGCAAAAAGTGGAAAAATAAGGAGTGTTTGTTAGACTAATTTGAGATCCGTTGGAACTTTCTAAGTACTTTTCATACCTTAATTAATGATCATTGGAGTGAAATGATCATTACAATTGTGTTTGTTTCATAAAGACAAAAAATAACTAATCATCAAAAAGTTTAGTTGTCCATAACAACACTCTAAAAATTTCACCTAATGTAGAAAATGGAGAGAAAAGACGGATAAATAAACCTTTTGAATGCAAAAATATAAAATTCAATGATTAATCACGGGTCATACCGAGATTACTCAAAATCCTACAAAAACCCTATATAATTCTGTTTTAGCATGCAAAAAGTGGAAAAATAAGGAGTGTCTGTTAGACTAATTTGAGATCCATAGGAACTTTCTAAGTACTTTTCTTACCTTAATTAATGATCATTGGAGTGAAAATGATCATTACAATAGATTTTTGTTTCAAAAAGATAAAAAATAGTTGTCGATTACAATACTCTAAAAACTAAACCAAATGCAGATAATTGAGGAAAAAGAACGATAAATAAACCTTTTGAAAGAAAAAACATAAAAAATAATGATTTATCACAGGTCAAACCGAGATTACTCAGAATCCTAAAAAGACCCTTTAGATTTCTGTTTTAACATACAAAAATTGGAAAAATAAGGACTGTCAGTTAGACTAATTTGAGATCCATTGGTCCTTTCTAAGTACTTTTTTTTACCTCAATTAATGATCATTGGAGTGAAATGATCTTTACAATAGTGTTTTACAAAAAGATAAAAAATAACTAGTAATCACAAAGTTTAATTGTCGATAACAACATTCTAAAAACTACACCTAATGCAGATAATGGAGGAAAAAGAATGATAAGTAAACCTTTTGAATTCAAAATCATAAAAATCAATGATTAATCACGGGTCATACCGAGATTACTCAGAATACTATAAAAACCCTATAGAATTCTGTTTTAACATGCAAAATGTGGAATAAAAAAGGAGTGTTTGTTAGACTAATTTGAGATCCATTGCAACTTTCGAAGTACTATTTTTTACCTTAATTAATGATCATTGGAGTAAAATGATCATTACAATAGTGTTTTGTTTCATAAAGACAAAAAATATCTAGTCATCAAAAAGTTTAGTTGTCGATAACAACACTCTAAAAACTACATCTAATGCAGATAATGGAGGGAAAAGACCGATAAATAAACCTTTTGAATGCAAAAATATAAAATTCAATGATTAATCACGGGTCATACTGAGATTACTCAGAATCTTACCAAAACCCTATAGAATTCTGTTTTAGCATGCAAAAAGTGGAAAAATAAGGAATGTCTGCTAGACTAATTTGAGATCCATAGGAACTTTCTAAGTACTTTTCTTACCTTAATTAATGATCATTGGAGTGAAATAATCATTACAATAGAGTTTTGTTTCAAAAAGGCAAAAAATAACTATTCATCACAAAGTTTAGATGTCGATAACAACACTCTAAAAACTACACCTAATGCATATAATGGAGGAAAAAGACCGAAAAATAAACCTATTGAATGCAAAAACATTAAAATCAATGATTAATCACGGGTCATACCGAGATTACTCAGAATCCTACAAAAACCCTATAGATTTCTGTTTTAGCATGCAAAAAGTGGAAAAATAAGGAGTGTTTTTTAGACTAATTTGAGATCGATGGAACTTTCTAAGTACTTTTCTTACCTTAGTTAATGATCATTGGAGTGAAATGATCATTACAATAAAGTTTTGTTTCAAATAGACAAAAAATAACTAGTAATCACAAAGTTTAGTTGTCGATAACAACACTCTAAAAACTACACCTAATGGAGATAATGGAGGAAAAAGAACGATAAATAAACCTTTTGAAGGAAAAAATATAAAAATCAATGATTAATCACAGGTCATACCGAGATTACTCAGAATCCTAAAAAGACCCTTTAGATTTCTGTTTTAGCAAGCAAAAAGTGGAAAAATAAGGAGTGTTTGTTAGACTAATTTGAGATCCATTGCAACTTTCTAATTACTATTTTTTACCTTAATTAATGATCATTGGAGTGAAATGATCATTACAATAGTGTTTTGTTTCGTAAAGACAAAAAATATATAGTCATAAAAAATTTAATTTTCGATAACAACACTCTAAAAACTACACCTAATGTAGATAATAGAGGGAAAAGACCTATAAATAAAACTTTTGAATGTAAAAATGTTAAAATCAATGATTAATCATGGGTTGTACCGAGATTTTTCAGAATTCTACAAAAACCCTATAGAATTCTTTTTTAGTATGCAAAAAGTGGAAAAATAAGGAGTGTTTGTAAAACTAATTTGAGATCCATATGAACTTTCTATGTACTTTTCTTACCTTAATTAATGATCATTGGAATGAAATGATCATTACAATAGAGTTTTATTTCAAAAAGATAAAAAATAACTAGTAATCACAAAGTTTAGTTGTCGATAACAATACTCTAAAAACTAAACCTAATGTAGATAATGGAGGGAAAAGACCGATAAATAAACCTTTTGAATGCAAACTCATAAAAATTATTGATTAGTCACGGGTCATACCGAGATTACTCAGAATCCTACAAAAACCCTATAGAATTCTGTTTTAGCATTCAAAAAGTGGAAAAATAAGGAGTGTCTGTTAGACTAATTTGAGATCCATAGGAACTTTCTAAGTACTTTTCTTACCTTAATTAATGATCATTGGAGTGAAATAATCATTACAATAGAGTTTTGTTTCAAAAAGGCTAAAAATAACTAGTCATTACAAAGTTTAGTTGTCGATAACAACACTCTAAAAACTACACCTAATGCAGATAATGGATAGAAAAGACCGATAAATAAACCTTTTGAATGCAAAAACATTAAAATCAATGATTAATCACGGGTCATACCGAGATTACTCAGAATCCTACAAAAACCCTATAGATTTCTATTTTAGCAAGCAAAAAGTGGAAAAATAAGGAGTGTTTGTTAGACTAATTTGAGATCTATTGGAACTTTCTAAGTACTTTTCATACCTTAATTAATGATCATTGGAGTGAAAAAATCATTACAATAGTGTTTGTTTCATAAAGACAAAAAATAACAAGTCATCAAATAGTTTAGTTGTCAATAACAACACTCTAAAAACGACATCTAATGTAGATAATGGAGTGAAATGACCGATAAATAAACCTTTTGAATGCAAAAATATAAAATTCAATGATTAATCATGGGTCATATCGAGATTACTCAGAATCCTTCAAAAACCCTATAGAATTCTGTTTTAGCATGCAATAAGTGGAAAAATAAGGAGTGTTTGCTAGACTAATTTGAGATCCATAAGAACTTTCTAAGTACTTTTCTTACCTTAATTAATGATCATTGGAGTGAAATAATCATTACAATAGAGTTTTGTTTCAAAAAGGCAAAAAATAACTAATCATCACAAAGTTTAGTTGTCGATAACAACACTCTAAAAACTACACCTAATGTAGATAATGGAGGGAAAAGACCGATAAATAAACCTTTTAAATGCAAAAATATAAAAATCAATGATTAATCACGGGTCATACAGATAATACTCAGAATCCTACAAAAACCCCATAGATTTTTATTTTAGCAAGCAAAAAGTGGAAAAATAAGGAGTGTTTGTTAGACTAATTTGAGATCCATTGGAACTTTCTAAGTACTTTTTATACCTTAATTAATGATCATTGGAGTGAAATGATCATTGGAATAGAGTTTTGTTTCAAAAAGGCAAAAAATAACTAGTCATCACAAAGTTTAGTTGTTGATAACAACACTCTAAAAACTACACCTAATGCAGTTATGGAGGAAAAGACCGATAAATAAACCTTTTGAATGCAAAAATATAAAAATCAATGATTAATCACAGGTCATACCGATATTACTCAGAATCCTACAAAAACCCAATAGATTTCAGTTTTAGCAAGCAAAAAGTGGAAAAATAAGGAGTGTTTGTTAGACTAATTTGAGATCCATTGGAACTTTCTAAGTACTTTTCATACATTAATTAATGATCATTGGAGTGAAATGATCATTAAAATATTGTTTGTTTCATAAAGACAAAAAATAACTAGTAATCAAAAAGTTAAGTTGTCGATAACAATACTCTAAAAACTACACCTAATGTAGATAATGGAATGAAAATACCGATAAATAAACCTTTTGAATGCAAAAATATAAAATTCAATGATTAATCACGGCTCAGAATCCTACAAAAATCCTATGGAATTCTGTTTTAGCATGCAAAAAGTGGAAAAATAAGGAGTGACTTCTAGACTAATTTGAGATCCATAGGAACTTTCTAAGTACTTTTCTTACCTTAATTAATGATAATTGGAGTGAAATAATCATTACAATAGAGTTTTGTCACAAAAAGATAAAAAATAACTAGTAATAACAAAGTTTAGTTGTCGATTACAACACTTCAGAAACTACATCTAATGCAGATAATGGAGGAAAAAGAATGATAAATAAACCTTTTGAAGGAAAAAACATAAAAATCAATGATTTATCACAGGTCATACCGAGATTACTCAGAATCCTAAAAAGACCCTTTAGATTTCTGTTTTAACATGCAAAATGTGGAAAAATAAGGAGTGTCAGTTAGACTAATTCGAGATCCATTGGAACTTTCTAAGTACTTTTTTTACCTCAATTAATGATCATTGGAATGAAATGATCATTACAATAGTGTTTTGTTTCAAAAAGATAAAAAATAACTAATAATCACAAAGTTTAGTTGTCGATAACAACACTCTAAAAACTACATCTAATGCAGATAATGGAGAAAAAAGAATGATAAATAAACCTTTTAAAGGAAAAAACATAAAAATCAATGAATAATCACGGGTCATACCGAGATTACTCAGAATCCTAAGAAAGCCTTTAGATTTCTGTTTTAACATGCAAAAAGTTGAAAAATAAGGAGTGTCTAATAGACTAATTTGAGATTCATTGCAACTTTCTAAGTACTATTTTTTTACCTTAATTAATGATCATTGGAGTGAAATGATCATTACAATAGTGTTTTGTTTCATAAAGACAAAAAATATCTAGTCATCAAAAAGTTTAGTTGTCGATAACAACACTCTAAAAACTACATCTAATGCAGATAATGGAGGGAAAAGACCGATAAATAAACCTTTTGAATGCAAAAATATAAAAATGAATGATTAATCACGTGTCATACCGAGATTACTTAGAATCCTACAAAAACCCTTTAGATTTAGTGTTTTAACATGCAAAAAGTGGAAAAATAAGGAGTGTTTGTTAGACTAATTTGAGATCCATTGCAACTTTCTAAGTACTTTTTTACTTTAATTAATGATCATTGGAGTGAAATGATTTTATTACAATAAAGTTTCAAAAAGGCAAAAAATAACTAATCATCAAAAAGTTTAGTTATCGATAACAACACTCTAAAAAACTACACCTAATGCAGAGATAATGGAGAAAAAGACCGATAAATAAACCTTTTGAATGCAAAAATATAAAAATCAATGATTAATCACGGGTCATACTTTTCTTAGATTACTCGAAATCCTAAAAAACCCTATAGATTTCTGTTTTAGCATGCAAAAAGTGGAAAAATAAGGAGTGTTTTGTTAGACTAATTTGAGATCCATTGCAACTTTCTAAGTACTTTTTTTACCTTAATTAATGATCATTGGAGTGAAATGATCATTACAATAGAGTTTTGTTTCAAAAAGGCAAAAAATAACTAGTCATCAAAAGTTTAGTTGTCGATAACAACACTCTAAAAACTACACCTAATGCAGATAATGGAGTGAAAAGACCGATAAATAAACCTTTTGAATGCAAAAATATAAAAATCAATGATTAATCACGGGTCATACGAGATAACTCGAAATCCTACAAAAACCCTATAGAATTCTGTTTTAGCAAGCAAAAAGTGGAAAAATAAGGAGTGTTTTTGTTAGACTAATTTGAGATCCATTGCAACTTTCTAAGTACTTTTCTTACCTTAATTAATGATCATTGGAGTGAAATGATCATTACAATAGATTTTGTTTCAAAAAGGCAAAAATAACTAGTCATCAAAAAGTTTAGTTGTCGATAACAACACTCTAAAAACTACACCTAATGCAGATAATGGAGTGAAAAGACCGATAAATAAACCTTTTGAATGCAAAAATATAAAAATCAATGATTAATCACGGGTCATACCGAGATAACTCGAGAATCCTACAAAAACCCTATAGATTTTTGTTTTAACAAGCAAAAAGTAGAAAAATAAGGAGTGTTTGTTAGACTAATTTGAGATCCATTGCAACTTTCTAAGTACTTTTCTTACCTTAATTAATGATCATTGGAGTGAAATGATCATTACAATAGAGTTTTGTTTCAAAAAGGCAAAAAATAACTAGTCATCAAAAAGTTTAGTTGTCGATAACAACACTCTAAAAACTACACCTAATGCAGATTATGGAGTGAAAAGACCAATAAATAAACCTTTTGAATGCAAAAATATAAAAATCAATGATTAATCACGGGTCATATAGAGATTACTCAGAATCCCAAAAAATCCCTTTAGATTTCTGTTTTAACATGCAAAAAGAGGAAAAATAAGGAGTGTTTCTTAGACTAATTTGAGATCCATTGCAACTTTCTAAGTACTTTTCTTACCTTAATTAATGATCATTGGAGTGAAATGATCATTACAATAGAGTTTTGTTTCAAAAGCCAAAAAATAACTAGTCATCAAAAAGTTTAGTTGTTGATAATAACACTCTAAAAACTAAACCCAATGCAGATAATGGAGAGAAAAGACCGATAAATAAACCTTTTGAATGGAAAAATATAAAAATCAATGATTAATCACGGGTCATACCGATATTAATCGAATTCTACAAAAACCCTATAGATTTGTTTTAGCAATCAAAAAGTGGAAAAATAAATAAGGAGTGTGTTTGTTAGACTAATTTGAGATCCATTGAAACTTTCTAAGTACTTTTTTATACCTTAATTAATGATCATTGGAGTGAAATGATCATTACAATAGTGTTTTGTTTCAAAAAGGCAAAAAATAACTAGTCATCAAAAAGTTTAGTTGTCGATAACAACACTCTAAAAACTACACCTAATGCAGATAATGGAGTGAAAAGACCGATAAATAAACCTTTTGAATGCAAAAATATAAAAATCAATGATTAATCACGGGTCATACCGAGATTACTCGAGAATCCTACAAAAACCCTATAGAATTTTTGTTTTAACATGCAAAAAGTGGAAAAATAAGGAGTGTTTGTTAGACTAATTTGAGATCCATTGCAACTTTCTAAGTACTTTTCTTACCTTAATTAATGATCATTGGAGTGAAATGATCATTACAATAGAATTTTTGTTTCAAAAAGGCATAAAATAACTAGTCATCAAAAGTTTTAGTTGTCGATAACAACACTCTAAAAACTACACCTAATGCAGATAATGGAGTGAAAAGACCAATAAATAAACCTTTTGAAAGCAAAAATATAAAAATCAATGATTAATCACGGGTCATACCGAGATTACTCGAGAATCCTAAAAAAACCCCTTTAGATTTTTGTTTTAACATGCAAAAAGTGGAAAAATAAGGAGTGTTTGTTAGACTAATTTGAGATCCATTGCAACTTTCTAAGTACTTTTCTTACCTTAATTAATGATCATTGGAGTGAAATGATCATTACAATAGAGTTTTTGTTTCAAAAAGCCAAAAATAACAAGTCATCAAAAGTTTAGTTGTCGATAATAACACTCTAAAAACTAAACCCAATGCAGATAATGGAGAGAAAAGACCGATAAATAAACCTTTTGAAAGGAAAAATATAAAAATCAATGATTAATCACGGGTCATACCGAGATTACTCGAAATTCTACAAAAACCCTATAGATTTCTGTTTTAGCAAAAATCAAAAAAGTGTAAAAATAAGGAGTGTTTTGTTAGACTAATTTGAGATCCATTGCAACTTTCTAAAACTTTTTTTACCTTAATTAATGATCATTGGAGTGAAATGATCATTACAATAGAGTTTTGTTTCAAAAAGGCAAAAAATAACTAGTCATCAAAAGTTTAGTTGTCGATAAACAACACTCTATAAAACTACACCTAATGCAGATAATGGAGTGAAAAGACCGATAAATAAACCTTTTGAATGCAAAAATATAAAAATCAATGATTAATCACGGGTCATACCGAGATAACTCAGAATCCTACAAAAACCCTATAGAATTCTGTTTTAGCAAGCAAAAAGTGGAAAAATAAGGAGTGTTTGTTAGACTAATTTGAGATCCATTGCAACTTTCTAAGTACTTTTCTTACCTTAATTAATGATCATTGGAGTGAAATGATCATTACAATAGAGTTTTGTTTCAAAAAGGCAAAAAATAACTAGTCATCAAAAAGTTTAGTTGTCGATAACAACACTCTATAAACTACACCTAATGCAGATAATGGAGTGAAAAGACCGATAAATAAACCTTTTGAATGCAAAAATATAAAAAATCAATGATTAATCACGGGTCATACCGAGATAACTCAGAATCCTACAAAAACCCTATAGAATTCTGTTTTAGCAAGCAAAAAGTGGAAAAATAAGGAGTGTTTGTTAGACTAATTTGAGATCCATTGCAACTTTCTATGTACTTTTCTTACCTTAATTAATGATCATTGGAGTGAAATGATCATTACAATAGAATTTTGTTTCAAAAAGGCATAAAATAACTAGTCATCAAAAAGTTTAGTTGTCGATAACAACACTCTAAAAACTACACCTAATGCAGATTATGGAGTGAAAAGACCAATAAATAAACCTTTTGAATGCAAAAATATAAAAATCAATGATTAATCACGGGTCATACCGAGATTACTCAGAATCCCAAAAAATCCCTTTAGATTTCTGTTTTAACATGCAAAAAGAGGAAAAATAAGGAGTGTTTCTTAGACTAATTTGAGATCCATTGCAACTTTCTAAGTACTTTTCTTACCTTAATTAATGATCATTGGAGTGAAATAATCATTACAATAGAGTTTTGTTTCAAAAAGCCAAAAAATAACTAGTCATCAAAAAGTTTAGTTGTCGATAATAAAACTCTAAAAACTAAACCCAATGCAGATAATGGAGAGAAAAGACCGATAAATAAACCTTTTGAATGGAAAAATATAAAAATCAATGATTAATCACGGGTCATACTGATATTAATCAGAATTCTACAAAAACCCTATAGATTTCTGTTTTAGCAATCAAAAAGTGTAAAAATAAGGAGTGTGTTTGTTAGACTAATTTGAGATCCATTGAAACTTTCTAAGTACTTTTTATACCTTAATTAATGATCATTGGAGTGAAATGATCATTACAATAGAGTTTTGTTTCAAAAAGGCAAAAAATAACTAGTCATCAAAAAGTTTAGTTATCGATAACAACACTCTATAAACTACACCTAATGCAGATAATGGAGTGAAAAGACCGATAAATAAACCTTTTGAATGCAAAAATATAAAAAATCAATGATTAATCACGGGTCATACCGAGATAACTCAGAATCCTACAAAAACCCTATAGAATTCTGTTTTAGCAAGCAAAAAGTGGAAAAATAAGGAGTGTTTGTTAGACTAATTTGAGATCCATTGCAACTTTCTATGTACTTTTCTTACCTTAATTAATGATCATTGGAGTGAAATGATCATTACAATAGAATTTTGTTTCAAAAAGGCATAAAATAACTAGTCATCAAAAAGTTTAGTTGTCTAATGCAGATTATGGAGTGAAAAGACCAATAAATAAACCTTTTGAATGCAAAAATATAAAAATCAATGATTAATCACGGGTCATACCGAGATTACTCAGAATCCCAAAAAATCCCTTTAGATTTCTGTTTTAACATGCAAAAAGAGGAAAAATAAGGAGTGTTTGTTAGACTAATTTGAGATCCATTGCAACTTTCTAAAACTTTTCTTACCTTAATTAATGATCATTGGAGTGAAATGATCATTACAATAGAGTTTTGTTTCAAAAAGGCAAAAAAATACTAGTCATCAAAAAGTAGTTGTCGATAATAACACTCTAAAAACTAATCCCAATGCAGATAATGGAGAGAAAAGACCGATAAATAAACCTTTTGAAAGGAAAAATATAAAAATCAACACGGGTCATACTGATATTACTATGAATTCTACAAAAACCCTATAGATTTCTGTTTTTTTAGCAATCAAAAAGTGTAAAAATAAGGAGTGTGTTTGTTAGACTAATTTGAGATCCATTGAAACTTTCTAAGTACTTTTTATACCTTAATTAATGATCATTGGACTGAAATGATCATTACAATAGAGTTTTGTTTAAAAAGGCAAAAAATAACTAGTCATCAAAAAGTTTAGTTGTCGATAACAAAACTCTATAAACTACACCTAATGCAGATAATGGAGTGAAAAGACCGATAAATAAACCTTTTGAATGCAAAAATATAAAAAATCAATGATTAATCACGGGTCATACCGAGATAACTCAGAATCCTACAAAAACCCTATAGAATTCTGTTTTAGCAAGCAAAAAGTGGAAAAATAAGGAGTGTTTGTTAGACTAATTTGAGATCCATTGCAACTTTCTATGTACTTTTCTTACCTTAATTAATGATCATTGGAGTGAAATGATCATTACAATAGAATTTTGTTTCAAAAAGGCATAAAATAACTAGTCATAAAAAAGTTTAGTTGTCGATAACAACACTCTAAAAACTACACCTAATGCAGATTATGGAGTGAAAAGACCAATAAATAAACCTTTTGAAAGCAAAAATATAAAAATCAATGATTAATCACGGGTCATACCGAGATTACTCAGAATCCCAAAAAATCCCTTTAGATTTCTGTTTTAACATGCAAAAAGAGGAAAAATAAGGAGTGTTTCTTAGACTAATTTGAGATCCATTGCAACTTTCTAAGTACTTTTCTTACCTTAATTAATGATCATTGGAGTGAAATGATCATTACAATAGAGTTTTGTTTCAAAAAGCCAAAAAATAACAAGTCATCAAAAAGTTTAGTTGTCGATAATAACACTCTAAAAACTAAACCCAATGCAGATAATGGAGAGAAAAGACCGATAAATAAACCTTTTGAATGGAAAAATATAAAAATCAATGATTAATCACGGGTCATACTGATATATTAATCAGAATTCTACAAAAACCCTATAGATTTCTGTTTTAGCAATCAAAAAGTGTAAAAATAAGGAGTGTGTTTGTTAGACTAATTAATGATCATTGGAGTGAAATGATCATTACAATAGAGTTTTGTTTCAAAAAGGCAAAAAATAACTAGTCATCAAAAGTTTAGTTATCGATAACAACACTCTCTATAAACTACACCTAATGCAGATAATGGAGTGAAAAGACCGATAAATAAACCTTTTGAATGCAAAAATATAAAAAATCAATGATTAATCACGGGTCATACCGAGATAACTCAGAATCCTACAAAAACCCTATAGAATTCTGTTTTAGCAAGCAAAAAGTGGAAAAATAAGGAGTGTTTGTTAGACTAATTTGAGATCCATTGCAACTTTCTATGTACTTTTCTTACCTTAATTAATGATCATTGGAGTGAAATGATCATTACAATAGAATTTTGTTTCAAAAAGGCATAAAATAACTAGTCATCAAAAGTTTAGTTGTCGATAACAACACTCTAAAAACTACACCTAATGCAGATTATGGAGTGAAAAGACCAATAAATAAACCTTTTGAAAGCAAAAATATAAAAATCAATGATTAATCACGGGTCATACCGAGATTACTCGAATCCCAAAAAAATCCCTTTAGATTTCTGTTTTAACATGCAAAAAGAGGAAAAATAAGGAGTGTTTCTTAGACTAATTTGAGATCCATTGCAACTTTCTAAGTACTTTTCTTACCTTAATTAATGATCATTGGAGTGAAATGATCATTACAATAGAGTTTTTGTTTCAAAAAGCCAAAAAATAACAAGTCATCAAAAAGTTTAGTTGTCGATAATAACACTCTAAAAACTAAACCCAATGCAGATAATGGAGAGAAAAAGACCGATAAATAAACCTTTTGAATGGAAAAATATAAAAATCAATGATTAATCACGGGTCATACTGATATTAATCGAGAATTCTACAAAAACCCTATAGATTTCTGTTTTAGCAATCAAAAAGTGTAAAAATAAAAATAGTGTTTGTTAGACTAATTTGAGATCCATTGAAACTTTCTAAGTACTTTTTATACCTTAATTAATGATCATTGGAGTGAAATGATCATTACAATAGAGTTTTGTTTCAAAAAGGCAAAAAATAACTAGTCATCAAAAGTTTAGTTGATAACAACACTCTATAAACTACACCTAATGCAGATAATGGAGTGAAAAGACCGATAAATAAACCTTTTGAATGCAAAAATATAAAAAATCAATGATTAATCACGGGTCATACCGAGATAACTCAGAATCCTACAAAAACCCTATAGAATTCTGTTTTAGCAAGCAAAAAGTGGAAAAATAAGGAGTGTTTGTTAGACTAATTTGAGATCCATTGCAACTTTCTATGTACTTTTCTTACCTTAATTAATGATCATTGGAGTGAAATGATCATTACAATAGAATTTTGTTTCAAAAAGGCATAAAATAACTAGTCATCAAAAAGTTTAGTTATCGATAACAACACTCTAAAAACTACACCTAATGCAGATTATGGAGTGAAAAGACCAATAAATAAACCTTTTGAAAGCAAAAATATAAAAATCAATGATTAATCACGGGTCATACCGAGATTACTCAGAATCCCAAAAAAACCCTTTAGATTTCTGTTTTAACATGCAAAAGAGGAAAAATAAGGAGTGTTTCTTAGACTAATTTGAGATCCATTGCAACTTTCTAAGTACTTTTCTTACCTTAATTAATGATCATTGGAGTGAAATGATCATTACAATAGAGTTTTGTTTCAAAAAGCCAAAAAATAACAAGTCATCAAAAAGTTTAGTTGTCGATAATAACACTCTAAAAACTAAACCCAATGCAGATAATGGAGAGAAAAAGACCGATAAATAAACCTTTTGAATGGAAAAATATAAAAATCAATGATTAATCACGGGTCATACTGATATTAATCAGAATTCTACAAAAACCCTATAGATTTCTGTTTTAGCAATCAAAAAGTGTAAAAATAAGGAGTGTGTTTGTTAGACTAATTTGAGATCCATTGAAACTTTCTAAGTACTTTTTATACCTTAATTAATGATCATTGGAGTGAAATGATCATTACAATAGAGTTTTGTTTCAAAAAGGCAAAAAATAACTAGTCATCAAAAAGTTTAGTTGTCGATAACAACACTCTATAAACTACACCTAATGCAGATAATGGAGTGAAAAGACCGATAAATAAACCTTTTGAATGCAAAAATATAAAAAATCAATGATTAATCACGGGTCATACCGAGATAACTCAGAATCCTACAAAAACCCTATAGAATTCTGTTTTATCAAGCAAAAAGTGGAAAAATAAGGAGTGTTTGTTAGACTAATTTGAGATCCATTGCAACTTTCTATGTACTTTTCTTACCTTAATTAATGATCATTGGAGTGAAATGATCATTACAATAGAATTTTGTTTCAAAAAGGCATAAAATAACTAGTTATCAAAAATTTAGTTGTCGATAACAACACTCTAAAAACTACACCTAATGCAGATTATGGAGTGAAAAGACCAATAAATAAACCTTTTGAAAGCAAAAATATAAAAATCAATGATTAATCACGGGTCATACCGAGATTACTCAGAATCCCAAAAAATCCCTTTAGATTTCTGTTTTAACATGCAAAAAGAGGAAAAATAAGGAGTGTTTCTTAGACTAATTTGAGATCCATTGCAACTTTCTAAGTACTTTTCTTACCTTAATTAATGATCATTGGAGTGAAATGATCATTACAATAGAGTTTTGTTTCAAAAAGCCAAAAAATAACAAGTCATCAAAAAGTTTAGTTGTCGATAATAACACTCTAAAAACTAAACCCAATGCAGATAATGGAGAGAAAAGACCGATAAATAAACCTTTTGAATGGAAAAATATAAAAATCAATGATTAATCACGGGTCATACTGATATTAATCAGAATTCTACAAAAACCCTATAGATTTCTGTTTTAGCAATCAAAAAGTGTAAAAATAAGGAGTGTGTTTGTTAGACTAATTAATGATCATTGGAGTGAAATGATCATTACAATAGAGTTTTGTTTCAAAAAGGCAAAAAATAACTAGTCATCAAAAAGTTTAGTTGTCGATAACAACACTCTATAAACTACACCTAATGCAGATAATGGAGTGAAAAGACCGATAAATAAACCTTTTGAATGCAAAAATATAAAAAATCAATGATTAATCACGGGTCATACCGAGATAACTCAGAATCCTACAAAAACCCTATAGAATTCTGTTTTAGCACGCAAAAAGTGGAAAAATAAGGAGTGTTTGTTAGACTAATTTGAGATCCATTGCAACTTTCTATGTACTTTTCTTACCTTAATTAATGATCATTGGAGTGAAATGATCATTACAATAGAATTTTGTTTCAAAAAGGCATAAAATAACTAGTCATCAAAAAGTTTAGTTGTCGATAACAACACTCTAAAAACTACACCTAATGCAGATTATGGAGTGAAAAGACCAATAAATAAACCTTTTGAAAGCAAAAATATAAAAATCAATGATTAATCACGGGTCATACCGAGATTACTCAGAATCCCAAAAAATCCCTTTAGATTTCTGTTTTAACATGCAAAAAGAGGAAAAATAAGGAGTGTTTCTTAGACTAATTTGAGATCCATTGCAACTTTCTAAGTACTTTTCTTACCTTAATTAATGATCATTGGAGTGAAATGATCATTACAATAGAGTTTTGTTTCAAAAAGCCAAAAAATAACAAGTCATCAAAAAGTTTAGTTGTCGATAATAACACTCTAAAAACTAAACCCAATGCAGATAATGGAGAGAAAAGACCGATAAATAAACCTTTTGAATGGAAAAATATAAAAATCAATGATTAATCACGGGTCATACTAATATTAATCAGAGTTCTACAAAAACCCTATAGATTTCTTATTTAGCAATCAAAAAGTATAAAAATAAGGAGTGTGTTTGTTAGACTAATTATAGATCCATTGAAACTTTCTAAGTACTTTTTATACCTTAATTAATGATCATTGGAGTGAAATGATCATT